>CM055273.1:93077650-93535755 GCA_029237695.1 Conchocele bisecta
CATATATGTGTCGAACAGTGTATACCACGTCTAGGCCGTGTTGACGTTAATACTGTTACGTAGTTCCACGGATTCGAGCGCACTCGAACATTTCTCGAGTAACTAATATTCTTACATATAACATAGCATACGTTATAATACCAATTATTTAGTCAGCGACAAATGTTTATTCTGTGTCATATGTGGTGTTTAGATTACAAATTATGTGTTGTTTCATTATTAATATTATCAATATTATTTAACTAACAGAATGCTGCACACAATATATGTTATGGCAAGGGAGAAGGTGTTTAACGAATATATAAATGTTCGTTTCGTATTTAAAATGCTTTGTATATGTATATACAGAGATTTCGTACAATGTTCGTATTTTCTGTTTTAAACTGCTCAATAAAATTTATCATGTTTGGTCTACGCCAGTAATACTGTTTTATATAAAGTTTCCGTATATCTGAATACATAGTGCATTTTAATATAAAATGATATTCATCTTCCAGGCAATTACACATCCTACATTTTCTGTTATATATTGGTGTTCTGTTCCATCTACCGGATTCTACTTCCAGTATATGTGATCATACTTTCAATCTTGCAACCGCTGTTCTAAATGTATCTACATTTATGTCCCGCAGGTAATATTGCAATTTAAACTCGCATACATTTTTATAAAATAATGCTCTGCTTGATTCATTTAATCGTGCGTGCCATAACTGAATAAAATGACCATTTAGCCGTTGCTTGAAAACGGATAAAAATTTTAACAGGTAAACCATTTTCCCATGGAAGCCATATTTTCTCTTGTTGTTATTCAACATTCAACATAACGAAATGAAGCTTTCAAATTTACACAAGACATACATGTAAATATCAGATAAACATATTGACACGGTAAAATAACCACTTTCTGCATGTGTATGTTCTTTATTAATACTTTATTGATATATATTTTACAGTTTTATATCGCTAACATATCAAACACGCCAGATAACTTATTGCAAAATTCACTATTCCATGTGTTACATGAAAGAGATGGGGTTAAATTGCTACCCTCGTCAGAAGTAAGGAGCGGGGTAGCAATTTGGTTTCAAGGTGAAATCCAACTATTAACCCTTAGAGACGAAATAGTCACAACTGTTATGGCTTCAGACATATCCATATCTCCTATCTTGTGCTGATATGGCTGTTTATAAAAGGCGATTAGTGTATTACAAACCTCATTCGTGACACCAGTTTGCCAATGAACTTACATTTGGTGGCCATCGTGGTCGCCATTTTGAAAATGTACAACAATGGTTTGACAATAAATTGAAGGCATTATAATCATTTGTGGAAACAATGACACTTAGATATCATGAACTGTACACAATTGGATGAAAACACTTGTTTTCTAAATCGTACACATGGTTTGGGCGGTTATTTTAAAAAATAAATGGCTGCCATACCTCCCATAGTTGATTTACGAGATGGCTCCATTGCATAGCCTATCTCAACCGGACATCGGTTGCCTAGAAACATGCGGAGTTTCATGCGTCTACGTAAAATAGCGCAAACATGTATCTATATTTCAGATAGTCATGCGTCTACGTAAAATAGCGCAAACATGTATCTATATTTCAGATAGTCATGCGTCTACGTAAAATAGCGCAAACATGTATCTATATTTCAGATAGTCAAGCTCCTACGGAACACCACAGGTGACGTATAATTATTTGTTTATGAATTCGTTCCCACAAAATAACAATTCGTTCCCTCAGTTTAACAATTCGTTCCCACGAATTAACAATTCGTTCCCACAAAGTAACAATTCGTTCCCACGAAATAACAATTCGTTCCCACTGGAACGAATTGTTATATCGTGGGAACGAATTGTTATATCGTGGGAACGAATTGTTAATTCGAGGGAACGAATTGTTATATCGTGGGAACGAATTGTTAATTCGAGGGAACGAATTGTTAAATTGAGGAACGTGGGAACGAATTAATAAAAAAAAATCCATGTCCCCTGCGGGGCTCCGTAAACTTCTGTTCGGAACCTGGACTAAATGTTGCCAAATATATCACACAATTTCTTCCACTACAGTGGGGTTTCTGTCGTATGTGAGAAATCCAGTTCCTGATTTGGAGCCCGGTGCCCGTTTCACCAAACCTCGTACGTGCAAAATTTCAATTTAGAATAACATTTGCACTGACAGCTCATGTTTGCATTTTCAATGGATGTGTTCACATGTAGTGTGGTATACATGCACGGCAGGTGGCGAAACATTGTAGCATTAGTTAGCTAATTAATGAAAAATAACAAATAAATATAAAATATTCGTACGCACAATCATGTAGTCTCAAAACGATCATCTCTAATACTTGTTAGAAGCACAACTGCGATTTAATTGATGAAATAGCGAGCAGCGCAGATCCTGATCAGGCTGTGCGGATGCACAGGCTTATCGGAATCAACACTGGTCGCAAAACCTATAAGCCAAATTTCTCCAGTCACATATCACACCTCGCGGATGCGCTGCCCGATGTAGGTTACTCCGGTCGTAAAGTCAATGTCGTACACAAATCATACATGTACGAATATTACAGTGGTACCTCCTTAAACCGGACACCCTGGGAGGTTCCACTGGGAGGTTCCCAGGGTGTCCAGTTTAGAGTGGTACCAGTGTAAAACAGACAGATGACTGCTTCAAAACACGCGTGGGTGCTTGGCGATCACGAACAGTCATAGTCATTGGAGATAATATAGGAATGAATGGCCTTTTTGTGGAATTTATCGGGGTATAAACTTGGAAAAGTCGCGGGAATACTGGACGAAGCGATAAAAAAATACAATTTTGGAAAAAAAAATATATATATATATTTTATTTTTTTTCGAAAATTGTAATTTGTTAAGGCCTCGTCTAGTATTCCCGCGACTTTTCCAAGTTTATATCCCCGATAAATTCAACAAAAACGCCATTCATTCCTTATAATTCCAGCATTTGAAATCAAGTCATCAAGAAAATGTGTTTATTTTCCGTTTTCTTAAGAATTATTTTAACTGCACCTCACAGTTACGGAAAGTAGTTCGGCGTGGGAGTCTCCTGGGATATCAATTTTGGACACAGACTTGCTACGGGCCAATCAAATGTTAGTGAATTGTGTAAATATTTTTGTGCTGGAATTATATGGCAATAAGCCCGATACAAAAATAATCAGAACTAACAGTTCTCCATGTCAGCTTTAGAGAGGTTCCACTATGCATACTTCTGAATGTCTTTGATTCCGGCCTAATTAGGACATTGAGACGAGTGATACAATGTAGTGCTCAGACCTATATTTTATTTCATCGTAACATCTTTTCAATTTGCATTAGTAATACATATAATATGTTTACACTGCCCTGTCATTTTGGATTTTATACATCTTATAATTATACCTCTGTCTATGAAATGACTTGATTTCTGGATCAGATGACGTTATCACGTACCTGTAATGAGACAAGGTGGAGCGATTCGTATCAAAGGTACATGCCCACGCAGTAGGCACAACATGTTCTTTATATCATGTATAATAATGCCAATACATACGTGGGGTAATGATGAATGACAGAAAATGTATCAGATGATGTCTCATCATCTGATACATTTTCTGTCATTCATCATTACCCCACGTATGTATTGGCATTATTATACATTTTATATCAGACGTAAATTTCCACACTGATATCAGGGGCGATAACCGTGTATCCTTAAAATGTAACGGACATTACTATTTATTCTCTGCATTTATTTTTGATGTGCAATGATCATACTTGACGCGTTTAATTAGTATAAATAATTAAAAGAAATCATGCCTCATTTGCATATGAAAATAGCCTGATATAACCGCGAGTCACTATCAATAAAATAAATATTACTAATTGATTATATCTATATACCGGGCACTCGTAATTTTCAGAGCCGGTGCAATAGTGACACAATTATACACTTATTTAATTCCTATAAATAACATATTGTGCCTACTAAGTGGGCAAGTAGCTTTAAAGGGATTTGATCTCAGATATGCATAGACATTGATGAAACAGATTAGCATTAGCAAAAACATCGTACTGAAACTTCCAGAATCCATCTGATTCAAAGTACATATTATTTTATATTGTCCTTATTACGTAACGGATTTTGATGAAATATGGCGCATTAAACGCATCTTATTAAGCTGCATTTGGTGGTCTTTGTATTTTCGCCCAAACTTCTGTCGTTTTTGCGAAGAATCGATTTCCGACTACCGACACAGAAATCGATTCTTCGCAAAAACGACATAAGTCTGTGCCGAACTCACTGGACCACCAAATGCAGCTCACGAAGACGCGTTTGCTGCGCCATATTTCATCAACATTCGTTGCATATTAAGGAAAATATAAAATAATGCTTACTTTGGAGTGGGCGACGTTCTTGTTGTTGTAACCACGTGATCATGCACCTTGATATAGGTCACATGGAACAAAAATCTGCATATGGGCACACTAGTACTACATTAATACATTGCTGCCTCAATAGAAAATAAATAGGGTCACTTGGAATTTGTATTAATTCGTTCCCACGAAATAACAATTCGTTCCCTCAATTTAACAATTCATTCCCTCGAATTAACAATTCGTTCCCATGATATAACAATTCATTCCCTCGAATTAACAATTCGTTCCCACGAAATGACAATTCGTTGCCTCAATTTAACAATTCGTTCCCTCGAATTAATAATTCGTTCCCACGAAATAACAATTCGTTCCCGTGGGAACGAATTGTTATTTCGTGGGTACGAATTGTTAAATTGAAGGAACGAATTGTTAATTCGTGGGAACGAATTGGTAAAAAAATAATTATACGTCCCCTACAGGCTCCGTACGAAACAATAAGCTTATTGCGATAATTTGAAGATGTCAGTGGAAAGTGAACCATTACACAGCGGGCAACGTGGGTTGTCTTCTGTTGTTGTATTGGTAGTGTTACCTTCTTAAAGGTACATGCCCACTGATATAAAATGTATAATAATGCCAATCAATACGTGGGGTAATGGTGAATTAATGTTTATTTTGCTTGGAAATGTCTCGGATGATGTCTCTGATATAAAGAACATTTTGAGCCTACTGAGTGGGCATGTACCTTTAAAACGTGTGTTGTTAACACATCAGAATCATCTCTAATGAAGATAATTATAACGTGTTGATAAATCAGGTTTGTATTGAAAAAAAGTAAAATGAAAAAGTAATAGAGGCAATCATTCCACTACGAAATCCCTATTCGTCGACAGGCACCAATATAAATTATGTATCTTAGAAACGGGGGCTTTAATTTGGTCCCTGTTTTCGAGTAGACTGACGAGTTTTCTGCGAATCTGCATAATCCATACGTTTCCGGTCTGTTTTATCTCAGACACGCAGTAACGAAGTGAAATTAACAGATAAAACCGAATAAATAAAGACGATAGTCTTTGAAAGCAGCGCCTTTAATTCGGAATAAAGATCGATCATGGATGGACGTGCGACTGATATGTGATTGGAGAAAATGGGGCTCATGGCCTTTGCGACCAGTGCAGACTCAGACCAGCCTGCGCATCCGCGCAGTCTGGTCTGGGTCTGCACTGTTCGCCATTCAGTCACTGAAACCCGATCATGCTTCTGGCAAACAGCATAATGTCCGTATCCAGTTGAATGAATGTGATGGCGGGCAAGGAGCTAGACTGATAACAAAAGGCATATGCCCCATTTCTCCAGTCACAGCCTGATAATTATGTGAACTGCCATATTAACATGGAGCTTCTTGGTAGTTTGGTCAAGTTCATTTCACGACCAGCTAAGGCTCTTGTGGAGTTTCGTGAAATATTCTCAAGTTACAAACAGTATAAAAAAAAATCCACAAACATAATACCCTGGACTTACACAAAGGAAGAGACTGCGCGGATGCAGATGCGTGTCTACATAAAAGGCTACACCGGTGATAAACGGTTTTGGCAATTTTGTAACAATGCGATACATAGTTCACTATTAGGGTGCGAAATCCGTTTATAGACGCAGGACATTTTAATGGGGCAGGTCAGCCTGAACCTCCGCCATTCTGACAGCCATGACTTCTACTAGAGCTTACTGTATTCGAATAACCTTCAATTTCCCGCTTTTTCGAACTTAAACTATGCTTATTGATAATGGGTGGTCAGTGCACATTTAAAACAATAGAAATAGCCAAAATGATTTTGTGGTTGACCAAATACATTGCAGCACAAATATGACTTGCTCGAAAATGCGCGTGATAAGTTCGTTGCTGTTTTTAAATATGTCGCCAAAAACAAAATTGTCACTGAGATCAAGATTATTCATAGACAAACTTGTTAGAGTACAGCTCACTAAGTTAAAGCTACTGAAACAACAATAAACTTCTGTCTATACATGTGATACAGCCACCATATGTTAAATAATAAATGCTTGGATTTAACGACGGCACTGACTTGATGACCTTGCAAGTCGTCTCCCAAGAAGGGGAGAAAGGAAGGGGTGGATGCAGAGGGTCACCAGCTGAGCGTGGCAGTCCGACGGTGTTACCCCTCGGCCATGGTCTGCTCTCCACCATATGAGACACGCCATGTGATTTTGTACATTCGGACATCTGCGTAATTTCATTAAATCCTTTTATAAAATGTATATACATTTTTCCTTAATAAAGTCAATTACTCAGATTTCCGAAAGTACAAAATCACATGGCGTGTCTCATATGTTAACAGGAGTGCAGCAAGTAATACAAGATGTCCTCCTATTATTCAAGATGGCCGCGAAAAATGGCTCGAATTTATTTTATGCATCAACATATGATATACGACAGTACAAAGCACGACCAGAATTATCGTTGTGAACATCACTATGCAGCATATTAAGGAGCCCCACAGGGAACGTAGAATTCTTTTTTTTATTAATTCGTTACCACGAAATAACAATTCGATCCCTCAATTTAACAATTCGCTCCCACGAATTAACAATTCGTTCCCACGAATTAACAATTTGTTCCCTCAATTTAACAATTCGGGAACGGGAACGAATTGTTATATCGTGGGAACGAATTGTTAATTCGAGGGAACGAATTGTTATATCGTGGGAACGAATTGTTAATTCGAGGGAACGAATTGTTAATTCGAGGGAACGAATTGTCATTTCGTGGGAAAGAATTGTTAATTCGAGGAAACGAATTGTTATATCGTGGGAACGAATTGTTAATTCGAGGGAACGAATTGTTAAATTGAGGGAACGAATTGTTATTTGGTGGGAACGAATTAATAAAATAAAATCCATGTCCCCTGCCGGGCTCCGTAGCATATCAATCTTTGCAGTACAAATACGTTGATACAAATAAATATGATATAATTACTAGGCATGCGGTATGGCTTCATTTGCGACACATAAGTACATAGATCGTGTTCTAATTGCGCTATTAGTTCCAATAATTGTCTTCATACAATAATTGGCCCATTGACGGAGGAAATATAATTCTGTGGACACGTACGCCCTGGTCAGGAACTAACCTGACTGTTTCTGTCTGCAACGCAGGGAGACTTTTCTGTGTGTAACGCAGGACGACTCTTTATGTCTGCAACGTACGGCAACGTTTTCTGTCTGTAACGCAGGGCGACGTTTTCTGTTTGTAACGCAGGGCGACATTGTCTATCTGTAACGCAGGCGACATTTTCTATCTGTAACGAAGGGCAACTTTTTCTATCTGTAACGGGCGACTCTTTCTGTCTGTAATACAGGGCGACTCTTTCTGTCTGTATCGCAAGGCGACTTTTTGTATGTCTGTAACGGGCGACTTTTTCTGTCTGCTGCAACGCAGGGCGACATTTTCTGTCAGCAACGCAGGCCGATTTCTTCTGTCTGTAACGCATGCGGACTTTTTTTGTCTGCAACGCAGAACGACATTTTCTGTCTGTAACGCAGGGCGACTTACAAATAAGTCGCCCTGCGTTACAGGCAGACAATTCGGGTTACCTAGAAACCTTTACTCTGCCGGGTGGTGTGAGATGTGATGGTGCAAACAGTAAGCGTGTCAACTACAGATGTATATGTATATATGCTGTGCTTGTATGTAAAATGAATACTGATTCAAATGGTACAGCACATGGTAAAAGTGAGTGTATGTGGCGCTGGGGTTGGGCGGGGATATAGATAATAGTAGGTTAGTGCCGTAAATGGGAAAAATATCTGGCAAGGCTTAGGAAACGTGATGGGCGAGGCTCTGCCGAGCACATCCCGTTTCCGTGCCGCGCCAGATATTTTTCCCATTCACGGCACTAATCTACTATTCTATTTATCCCGTTAAGACCTAAAAATGGCTTTAAAATGCAAACAAAATAACCCCAGCCACCGCACATATTCATACGCAGTGATTAGGTCTTATTGACAGGATATCAAAAAGGTTTCACGGCACGGTGTTTCACGGCATATACGCACTGTGTTGACGGGATAAAATAATAATAATAATAGTCTTTATTTACCGAGGGTGACACATTTAGGTGATACTAATCTTCTATGTGGCCCTCTATATACATATACAAGTACATAGTGCATACATAACAAGGAAACATGTACATAGACAATTACTAAATGATTGACATAGTATGTGACAAAAACCCTAATCAAACGTTTAGAAAGACATCACTAATGTGGATTATGTTTCTAAATTGTAGCCTACTTGGGGTTTAATTTGGTTAATAGATACATCAAGGCTGCCTATCAGCATAAATTGAAGCAGTGTAGACTCTGATCATACTGTGATCTTACGGGAAGTTCCAAGTCTACACAAACTAAACTAAAAATATGCAACTGTTGTCACTACCATGAGTACTTGTCAAATACATGTGCAGTTAAACCTTAGAATGCAGGAAACGTAAACTGCCGTCCGCCTTCGTTTTGATTCCTGCATTCCCTTCCCCCAACAAAAACATGGCTTGTACGTGTTAAAGGCAAGATGAAATTTGAAATGTTAGATTTTTATACCTTGTAGTGCATTGGGATTTGTCTGAAAATATAATTGTTCTAGCAGTTGAGATTGTAGGTTATAGTTTTGTTAGTAAACACCACTAAAACATATTTACACGCATATAACAAAATGAATACACAATAACATAAAACTTCTACATGAACGAAAACATTTTTAAGATATAAGATTTAAGATATTTTTAAACATTTTTTTTATTTGTGGACCGATTTTCAAAATGTAACTCTTGTTCTTATTAGTTACATCATTTTCAAGCTATCTCGCCAGGTTTCGGAGTCAATTTCCCAAATTGTTCGTGTTTTGATCATTTAGGATCAAAAAACGAAATGTTTTGGAAACTGACTCCCCATGTTAAATTCCCATAGGAAAATCGTTTTTTCGCATTAATATTTGATGGAATTTCATCAAACAAAACGTTTTGGGGAGAGTGACTTTTTGTTACTGGTAAATAAGTACTTACATTTCAATATTTGTCAAATTTAATGTGTTTAATAGCCAAAAGTTCGCCGGCAGCAAAACGTGGAACAGACAGTAGTTTGGTAATTCTAATACAATGAGCATATTTTTGCAGGAGAAATGAAAGCACAAGTCAATGTATAATGGACTAATTTGTCTATTACAGACATCATTTATCTTGTTGGCCGAATAGTTCCATTCTGGCAAGGATACTGTGCGTTTGTCGTTGTAACCGTTCTCGGGTTTAACTCGGAGTAACCAGGGGGCCGTTTCACTAAACTTTGTACGATTAAAATGTTCGTAAGTGCAAATTTAGGAACGTCTGAAAAGTTCAGATGGATTTACATTTATTGAGCATAGGCTGTAACCGTAATAGCTTTGGAACAAGCAGAGTTCCATCTCCAGTTGTAACAAACCATGCGGCATTGCATCGAATGGAGGTACTCGAGTATAAGGGGCCCGTTTCACTAAACTTCGTACAACTAAAATGTTCGTGCAAATTTATGATCGTCTGGAAATTTCAATTGATGGATTTACATGTATTGAGCATAGGCTGCATATGCATATGTAAATACATCAATTGTTTGCAAGACAACATTGTTAATGTGAAATTTACAGACTATCATAATTTTGTACTTACGAACATTTTAGTCGTACGAAGTTTAGTGAAACGGCCCCAATGTGTCCACTTGAAAAAGGCTTAGTTATGGGCTTATTACTGAATATTCCAAAACTGCATGTCTGCTGTGATTGAATGTGACTTAATATTAAATACTGAAGCATTCTATGCGATTTTCAGTTGATAAAAAAAAAATATTTGTAAAATGATGTGCTAAATTGTGATCTGGTCCATTCAGTGAGCATATTCACATTCAACTTGTATGCATCTTCTCCGGTTGAAATGTGTGTTTGCTGTTTGGGCCGCAATTTTACCAGTCTGAAACAGATGTAAGTAGCTCGAAAACAAAACACTCGGTACCAGTACAGACTATGATCAGTGTGGGCAGGTATACATGTAGAATTGATTCACACATTATTTGTTAGTGCAAACTGTTATTTCGTGGGAACGAATAAATAAAAAATGAATTGAGGGAACGAATTGTTATTTCGTGGGAACGAATTAATAAAAAGAATTATACGTTCCATGCGGGGCTCCGTATATACATGCTTAAAGACCACATATTTGTTGTCAATGCTTTAAGGTACATTTTCTCAGCTAAGGCTCAACCGTAATCTGGTAATTATAACACCGTGTGGCTCAGATTGTGTCTCAGCTGCTCAGTGTATGGTTTTTAACCTCATGCACTGCAAATGACCTATATCAAGCAAATATGCCAGTTTAGTTAATCAGATTTGTTTGAGCGTGTGGGCATTTAACCCTTTCAATACTACAACACTCTATAGCGGTGTTTGAAAACAGTGTATATCCAGATGAGCCGGCTCGTGCCGAGCCGTCTCATCAGGATCTGCACCTTTTGCAAGTAATTTTTCATAGTTTTAGAGAAAACACACCATTATTATAAATAGACTAGTCTGAAGATCATTTTGTGAAGATTGGATTGGTCCATTCTAGTTATTTACACAGGTGTTTGAACAGATGGTCAGTTGTTGGTGTCATATTGATATTTCGGTGAGTTTTTGTAGATTTTTGGTGGATTTCGTTGTTTTTTTTGTAATTTACACAACTACTAATGCTCAATAATTACATACAATAGAAATCATCAATTATCTACACATTCACCGTTCAGAACATTCGGACCCATTTTTATACTGTCAACATACCCATAAATTCGTACGTGTACGTGTAACTCGCGGGAGATGACGTAAATTGTGTGTTGGTAACAATGCACCCAAACCACCTGGGCCAGGTTGTTCAAAACACCAGTTAGCTTAACGGACTGTTAAATCATTAACGGACTGTTAAATCCTTAACTGAATGGTTAAAATCTCTGTTAAACAGAGATTTTAACCATTCAGTTAAGGATTTAACAGTCCGTTAAGCTAACGGATGTTTTGAACAACCGGGCCCAGATATACCGAAATAACCCATACAACACCGAACTATTATCCGTTCTTCAAGAAGCTGAGGTTACTTCCGGTTTAAGGGTTAATAACTATATATACAAGGTGTATGATCACGTGGTACTAACAACAACAACAAGTACCGATTCAAAGTACGTATTATTTTATAGTGTCCTTATTACGTAACGGATTTTGATGAAATATGGCGCATCAAACGCGTCTTGTTAAGCTGCATTTGGTGCTCTCCGACACGGAAATCGATTCTTCGCAAAAACGACAGAAGTCTGTGCCAAACTCCATAGACCACCAAATGAAGATGCGTTTGCTGCGCCATATTTCATCAAAATCCGTTGCATATTAAAGAAAATATCAAATAATACTTACTTTGGAGTGGGCGACGTTGTTGTTGTTGTAACCACGTGATCATGCACCTTGATATACCATCACAGAAAATTATAAACATGGCTGGATGAAACATTACTGATATTTCTCGAACAGTGAGGAACGTTCGGAGCCCCGCAAGGGACATATAATTACTTTTTTTATTAATTCGTTCCCACGAAATAATAATTCGTTCCATTGGAGACGATTCTCAAGCGCCGTCAAAACAGGTTTTATCGAGAAATATTGAAAATAAAACATTCCCAGCAGACGACAGAATTCAATAGAGCGTAGTAAGGGTTAATGTGTTCATGATGTGCAGTCTACAGAAGTATCACTATAAGTCCAGTAGACGACAGAATTCAATAGAGCGTAGTAAGGGTTAATGTGTTCATGATGTGCAGTCTACAGAAGTATCACTATAAGTCCAGTAGACGACAGAATTCAATAGAGCGTAGTAAGGGTAAGGGACATATAATTACTTTTTTTATTAATTCGTTCCCACGAAATAATAATTCGTTCCATTGGAGACGATTCTCATGCGCCGTCAAAACAGGTTTTATCGAGAAATATTGAAAATAAAACATTCCCAGCAGACGACAGAATTCAATAGAGCGTAGTAAGGGTTAATGTGTTCATGATGTGCAGTCTACAGAAGTATCACTATAAGTCCAGTAGACGACAGAATTCAATAGAGCGTAGTAAGGGTTAATGTGTTCATGATGTGCAGTCTACAGAAGTATCACTATAAGTCCAGTAGACGACAGAATTCAATAGAGCGTAGTAAGGTTAAGTGTTCATGATGTGCAGTCTACAGAAGTATCACTATAAGTCCAGTAGATGACAGAATTCAATAGAGCGTAGTAAGGGTTAATGTGTTCATGATGTGCAGTCTACAGAAGTATCACTATAAGTCCAGTAGACGACAGAATTCAATAGAGCGTAGTAAGGGTTAATGTGTTCATGATGTGCAGTCTACAGAAGTATCACTATAAGTCCAGCAGACGACAGAATTCAATAGAGCGTAGTAAGGGTTAATGTGTTCATGATGTGCAGTCTACAGAAGATCACTATAAGTCCAGTAGACGACAGAATTCAATAGAGCGTAGTAAGGGTTAATGTGTTCATGATGTGCAGTCTACAGAAGTATCACTATAAGTCCAGTAGAGACAGAATTCAATAGAGCGTAGTAAGGGTTAATGTGTTCATGATGTGCAGTCTACAGAAGTATCACTATAAGTCCAGTAGACGACAGAATTCAATAGAGCGTAGTAAGGGTTAATGTGTTCATGATGTGCAGTCTACAGAAGTATCACTATAAGTCCAGTAGACGACAGAATTCAATAGAGCGTAGTAAGGGTTAATGTGTTCATGATGTGCAGTCTACAGAAGTATCACTATAAGTCAGTAGATGACAGAATTCAATAGAGCGTAGTAAGGGTTAATGTGTTCATGATGTGCAGTCTACAGAAGTATCACTATAAGTCCAGTAGATGAGAATTCAATAGAGCGTAGTAAGGGTTAATGTGTTCATGATGTGCAGTCTACAGAAGTATCACTATAAGTCCAGTAGACGACAGAATTCAATAGAGCGTAGTAAGGGTTAATGTGTTCATGATGTGCAGTCTACAGAAGTATCACTATAAGTCCAGTAGACGACAGAATTCAATAGAGCGTAGTAAGGGTTAATGTGTTCATGATGTGCAGTCTACAGAAGTATCACTATAAGTCCAGTAGACGACATAATTCAATAGAGCGTAGTAAGGGTTAATGTGTTCATGATGTGCAGTCTACAGAAGTATCACTATATGTCCAGTAGATGCATATTCCAAGACATGTGTATGATCATAATTCCAGCACACAAATATTTACACAATACCCTAACATTTGATTGGCCCGTAGCAAGTCTCTGTCCAAAATTGATATCCCAGTAAACTCCCACGCCGAACTACTTTCTACAGGTGCGCTGTCAGTGCTGTCAATGTAAACAAATGGCTGCCGTCTGTCAAAATAAACACATTTTCTTGATGAATTTATTTCAATTGCTAGAATTATAAGGAATGAATGGCTTTTTTGTGGAATTTATCGGGATATAAACTTGGAAAAGTCGCGGGAATAATGGACGAGGCCTTCCGGCCTTCGTCCAGTATTCCCGCGACTATCCAAGTTTATACCCCGGCCTCGTCCATTATTCCCGCGACTTTTCCAAGTTTATATCCTGATAAATTCCACAAAAAGGCCATTCATTCCTATAGTATTTCCGTTAGAAATAAATAGAGACAATTGGTATAGTGTCTTTGATATCATGTTTATCAGACAAGGCTAGGAAACGCGTAGCAATTCCGAGGCTCGCCGTTTCCGAGCCGAACCTGATAAACTTGATATCAACACAGACATGGTATTCTATTTATTCGTGTTATGCTAGCCGATTATAAAAAATAAAATACTTTTCTTTGAAAAGAATGCGGAGATTACGTTACGTTACCTTTCACTGATAGCATTCGGTAACGTCATGTGACGCCGTTCGACCAATGAAAGGTCAGTTTTCAATTAGTCGTAACCCGGATATTCGTATCAGGTCAATGCGGGATACTACATTATGTTACTATAGGAATGAATGGTCTTTTTGTGGAATTTATCAGGGTATAAACTTGGAAAAGTCCGGGAATACTGGACGAAGGCCGGAAGGCCTCGTCCAGTATTCCCGCGACTTTTCAAAGTTTATATTCCCGATAAATTCCACAAAAATGCCATTCATTCCTTATAATTCCAGCATTTGAAAATGTGTTTATTTTGACAGACGGCAGCCATTTGTTTACATTGACAGCACTGACAGCGCACCTGTAGAAAGTAGTTCGGCGTGGGAGATTACTGGGATATAAATTTTGGACAGAGACTTACTACGGGCCAATCAAATGTTAGGGAATTATGTAAATATTTTTGTGCTGGAGTTATCAGTCAGTACGTATTCGGACAGTGCAACTCTCACTGATAAATTACAGTGACACGCGGCCAACTAAACTACGGAGCCCCGCATGGGACGTAGAATTACTTTTTTTATTAATTCGTTCCCACGAAATTACAATTCGTTCTCACGAAATAACAATTCGTTCCCTCAATTTAACAATTCGTTCCCACGAAATAAAAAATCGTTCCCACGGGAGCGAATTGTTAATTCGTGGGAACGAATTGTTATATGGTGGGAACGAATTGTTAATTCGAAGGAACGAATTGTAAATTGAGGGAACGAATTGTTATTTTGTGGGAACGAATTAATAAAATAAATCCATGACCCCTGTGGGGCTTCGTACTAAACAGACTGTACATGCATGTCCAGTTTAAAGACGTTCGATTGTACATGTATCGATCCGCGATGTCGGTTGCTTGAGATACCGCCATGGTACCGTCTACCGCTTATCACCAAATCAACACGCTCATTTCCGGCTTTTCACGAGCTCATAAATTAATTAAGAGATCGATGTTTGTAAACATTTCATTAACACAACCTTATTGTGCTTCAAAACTAACCCGTTCGTTTGAACTTTGAAGTACAGATTCATGAAGACGTAGTTTATTATAAGTTTGAGACGTATGGTTTTTATATGTTATCTCCCTTGAGAGCATATTATGTCACGCATATTTATTTCTATGGGGGCAGCCATATTGTTGTGCTACGCCTAAATGGCGAGTACGACCAAGAAATAGTGCCATGTGCCAACTTATCCTATGGCGTTTTGGTCTGTCTTGCTTTACATATACTATTCTCAAAAGTGTTCACAGTTTTTGGGGTCAGTTAATCAGTTAAATTCTGGAAAATACATTTTGTGCGTATGAATACAGCAGTATTATCTTTAGTTCTCACAATTAGGTAGCAGTGACCAGTTAGTTATTTTTTCTGGGAGTTTGAAACAGTAATTTATTCTAGAGAAACGTATGGATGGGAATGGGTTTGCACCATCACAGTACATTTACCTCTGGATGATGATTGAGAAAATATGCACCTTTCAGTCTCTAGTTCCTCAAGTGATCAGTTTTTGTGGATATAACATATGTCTACTTTTATGTTGTGTACTGATTTGTAATGTGTGGCTGTGACTGGAGAAATGCATCCACACAGTCTGATCAGAATCTGCACTGATCGCCACTCCATCCATGAAACACCTGCCATGCTTCTAACAAACAATAAAGATCGTTATCAGGCTACAAGAGTGTGTAATCGATCAGGAGCTACATTACATTAGCCACAAATCCCATAAGCCACATTTCTCACTAAACTTATTACGACTAAAATGTTCGTACGTGCACAATTATGATAGTCTGTAAATTTCACATTAACGACATTTTCTTGTAAACAATTATTGGATTTACATTTATTGAGCATAGGCTGCATAGTTAATGCTATTTTCAGATTTTTTCAAATGGTGGCCCCTGGGTCAAGAAAGGGGGGCGGGAGGGGTCAAGTAGGGGTCCAATTTGAAATGTTACCGTTTATGGTCATGTCGATATCATATAAAGTATAATTAATAGTGTACACTAGAAAATGCATTAGGCGGATCAATATTGAGTTGTGTTAATATTTTAAGAACGAAACACGTTATCCGCCCTGCCCTCAACATTTTTGATTTCCGTCTTACAAATATTATGAAATACTGTCAAGAAGTGTACCATGTAATAACAATCAAACGCTATGTGTGTATATTAGTGACATATCTAAATGTTGAAATAATAAAATATAGCCCCCACAATACACCCTGATGTGAGCGACCTCATCAGAATTTACATATTATATACATAGAGCAATGAGTGGAACAAAATAGGAACGAGATGGCCGGGGCCCGCATGTCGCGCCCGCTGAGGCACACGGACGTACGGCCGCCAACGTGCCGACTATATGGCGCTGTCGGCAAGCCAGCGCGACAAAAAATCGCACACTTCGAATTAATGGTGACGACAAAATTATTACGAGACGATAATATTTTGAACAGTATAGTTCTGTCATTGTTGGTGTGAGTGTGCCACACATGTTCAGGAGAATGAACTGTCCAAATAGTAAAGCAATTCTTCAAGTAATATTGAAGATATGACATGATGGAGAAACTGGAACAAACTTTTCAACGTAAACAAATGGCTAAGTATTTCATCTGCATTTCAAAGGTCACAAATGTCAAGGTCGTGTTACTGGTGGCGCGAGTGTGTCAGATGTCCCGGTAAAGCTTGTGTCCAAGTATTGAAAGAATCCTTCAAGTAATATTGAAAATAGACATGATGGAGAAACTGAGACAAAGTTTTCGACGCAAATGTACACGGACGTACGTACGGACGGACGGACGTACAGACGGATCCTCAGGAACAAAGCAATATGCCACTCTTGCTATCGCATAGGGGTCATAAAAACGTGTCAAATGTAATAATATTCCTTTAACACATTCAACACCACATACCTATATGCTGGAGTTTGCAAACAGTGTAGATCCAGATGAGCCGGCACGTAACGAGCCGTCTTATCAGGATCTGCAATGTTTGTGACAAAATTAAAATTTTTACCGCCAATATCTGACAACAAAAATGTAAAATGTTTTAAATTTATAATGAACATCTCATGGTTAATGGAATAGTGTGAAATATAACATGGTTAATGGAATAGTGTGAAATATAACATGGACGATTCCATCTCAGTTACTTATGAATACATGTGCAGGAGGCAGCTACTAAGCTAAGCAGAGAACTATACGCCCGATGTAGCTTTGAATGACACATTGACATTTAACATATTCGTTTAACAAGAGTTGTTTGTCAACCTAGGTCATGGCATTCTCGAGTTATAGAGCGGTAACTATTTTATTGTCTAAAGTCACCGCTATTTTGACCTTTGACACACTGTAGTCAATTCAAATCGGGCATACACTGCTCGTTACTGACCTACATACCAAGTTTGAAGATCCTATGTCAAGATTATTTTTAGCGCAAACCAAATCGTTAACAGACGGACAGACGATTAGCGCCATAACATGATACGCCCCTAGTGCTGTCTGAAATCAACTGGAATAGCTCAGTGGGAAGAGCATTGGACTCCCGGTCGGGAGACCCCGAGTTAGAATCCCGGCACTGGTCTATTCGGCGTGTCCTTGGGCAAAACAAGACACATTCGTGATAGCCTAGTCCTATCGGACGGGGACTTAAATAGTCGGTATCGACATGCAAGGTCATCGAGCCAGTGCCGTCTTTAAATCAAAGCATTTACATTTACCTTGTCTGCATGCGTGGCATGACTTTCAAATAACCCGGCGAATATGCCTGCTCTATTCTGTTTTATGTTATCGCACTGTTATCTCCCATTCGAATGTTCATGTGACATATTCGTCTGGACAATATTTTATTAATTTTTGTTCGAGTTTTTGTAACATGTGACATATTCGTTTTTGTTTCAAGGGCTAGTGATGCCAAACGTAAACGTCACACATTTGTGTGATGTATTCGTACGTATTCTTCACCATGTGTGACGCATTCGCACGAATATATCACACGTGTGATATATTCGTTTCTGTGACATATAAGGTTCAACATACGTAGGTTACTATGGCTAATACGCGCATTAGTGGCGTATGCCTAAATTCAGTCCAGACTAGATATAGTTTGTACTTTTGCAGTTAACTTACATTCATATTCACTTTTCAGTATATACGGTGGCACAGAGGGAACATGGACATATTTTTTACTTTCGCGTGCGCACGCGATAGCTATTACCCTATCGCGTGCGCACGCAATAGCTCGCGATAGCTATCGTCATATTTTCATGTCCCCTCTGTGACACCGTAAGTATATGATGTCGGAGCTGAATTAAAATGCAAGACCCAATTTAATTTACGTATACATGTCAGTAGCTGTACAACATTTCACTACCTTTTAGTACAACCTATTAATTTATTTCAGCTGTTTTCCATAAATACCCTGTACAAGAATCAATCTTATCGTTTATATAAAACAAATATGCAGAAAATATAGTATTTGTTTACACAGAGTAAACTTTATTTTTTGTCAGTAGGAACTGGTACCGTCGGAAACTGGTTACATACATGTATACAAATCTGGAGCACGTGCGTAGGTTTTGAGCCTGCTATCACCCGTTTTGAATTTTATTTACCAATGCGAACGAACAAGGCTCTATATGTGTCGCTTTGTCCCTTTAAGCGGTGCCGAGAAACCTAGCTAGCTCACTGACAATATGTTCCTGTAGGTCCGTGTCCAATGAATAATTCGTATATCGCTTGGACCATCTTCATGCTACTTCACCCCTGTGTACATCATGACATAACGGTATGTCACGTGTAAGAGAGATGATTGATATTTGTGACTGTACACTGCTATTTGCGGAGGGCACTTTGCGCCGAGTTGAATATTCTGAAACCACCGCTGTATCATATATACTATTGTATTACATGACCGATAATTTCAACCAATGAAATGTCCAATATCGGGTCACATGATTGTGGACATAAATGATATTCACCCGAATATCAGTATCGGACTAGTCTGGTTTCGCGAGACGAGTCCGAGAATGATATTAGAGACTCTTCTCGCGCAACGAGACGAGTCCGTGACTAATATCCAGGTGTAGCAGCATATGCAATCACGCAATAAAAGCATGAGACAATACGTGCGTTTTTGTGTCATATAAGTTGTCATTGCTGTAATATGGTTCAGAAATAAAATAATTATTGTCTTTTGAGTCGGTGTACACGAGATTTACGAACCTTCAAAAAGTCATATTCACCCCGGCCTTCGGTCTCGGTAAATATGACTTTCCTCAGGTCCGTAAATCTCGTGTACACCTCCTCAACAGACAATAATTGTATAATATCGCATTCTCGATACACATGTTATGTTCTGGTACTTTCCTTGCTCTTATACACGGTGTGGTATCACGTGGACTATTGTTTTGGTTTTGCGTAATGGCGGCTTCCATCATTAGTTGTGAGGTAAATCTTATTGTTTATCAGTACGACTGCGGTTTCCTTATTTTAATGATGACCATGTTCCAGTTGTTAGCACTACGAAACCGACAATACCACATTCAGCAGCATTATTTATGTCGTTAGTCTGATCATTCTGGAGAGAAATGCTACGGTTTCCAAAATGCGGCATACGGTTATCCGAATTATCTCTACCTTATGTTCAGACTAACTACAGACGTAATGCTGCTAAATTTGGTATAGTCGGATTGTGTTAAGGACCACTGTGGCCCCTGATCATCATTCGATTCAAACAATATTGGTTCCTAAATGTGATGTGAAATATGTATAAACATATAATATATGAACATTAGATGGTTAGTGTATACTATAAGGCGCATGGAGTTGCTATGTCGGCCACCTTAGTGTGTACAAGCCATCAGTCAGATTTACATATTGTGGCGTTTGACACATACCACAAATAATATGGCATACACATACATACTATTTGGTGCAATATGTTTCAACAACATTAAAGAACAGCGTCCTGTGTGTTGTTTTCATCATACGTATATACAAAATCTGATTTCTGAAGTGTTTGTTGACCCGTTAATAATGTTTTGAGTATCCAGCAAATAGCTGTGTAACAGTAAGATAAATACACAGTGCTGTCGATATATACCTGTATTACCATACATAGTTTATCAAACCCAGTGATATGTAAGCAGTTATCTAAGTGTATTGTCACTGGTGTCTACTTGCCTACTATGCGAGTAAATACTGCTTTAGCTGTGGTAACACGTACACTAGCAATATGATGTGCATCAGATTGAAACGCTTACACATTGATATTTATTTTGAGATTGATGGGAAAACTACTCAGATATCCGGTCTGTTGTATATTTTGTGGTACACTATTTATAGCACGCTGTTGTCATGTGTCTCTATGATGCACCAAATTGTAGTAGTTTTTATGTCATATAATTTGCTGTATGTGTCAAACGCTCAAAGTGGTGGAACTGTACGATGGCTTGTACATACCAAGATGGCGGAGATGGCAACTGAATGTACCATATAGTATACAGTAACAAGAGAATATTCACATATCGTATATTCATATATCACATCACTCTGACGCAGCAATTATCATTAAAGCCAAATATGTCTTTCTAAGACATATATCCTTAACGGCTGGAACATGGTCATCATCAGAAGGAAGAAACCACAGTTGTATTGATGAAATATAGCGAATAGTAGGTTAGTGCCATGAATGGGACAAAATATCTGGCAAGGCTTAGGAAACGGGATGGGTGAGGCTCTACCGAGCACATCCCGTTTCCGTGCCGCGCCAGATATTTTTCCCATTCACGGCACTAACCTACTATTCTATTTATCCTGCCAACACCTACAAATGGCTTTACAATCAAAGACAAATAACCCCGCCACCGCACATATTCATACGCAGTGATTAGGTTGTATTGACAGGATATCAAAAATGTTTCACGGCACCGTGTTTCACGGCACATACGCACTCTGTTGACGGGATAAATAAGATTTACTTCACAGCCCATGGGGCGGCCATTACGCAACACTAAAATAATACACCACGCGATCCCACACCCAATGTGCATGATCACGTGGTTACAACAACAACAACAAGTACTGAAACTTCCAGAAGCGCCTTTGATTCAAAGTACGTATTCTCTTATATTGTCCTTATTATGTAACGGATTTTGATCAAATATGGCGCATCAAACGCGATTTTTTTAGCTGCATTTGATGGTCTCGGTACTTCTATCGTGTTTTCGATTTCCCTGTTTACTGACACAGAAATCGATTCGTCGCAAAAACGACAGAAGTACATGTATGTGCCGAAGTCCCGAGACCACCAAATGTAGGTCATGAAGACGCGTTTGCGGCGCCATATTTCATCAAATCCGTTGCATATTAAGGAAAATATCAAATAATACATACTTTGGAGTGGGTGCGCTTTCAACATGTTCAGACATTGCTGTTGTTGTGGTAACCACGTGACACCGTGTGTATCTCCGTGCGATATAGATCAGACTTATAAATAGGTTACCGAACTTGTAACAATCCCGAGTAACTTCCCTTAGCACTACGTCCGTGCCACCATCGACGTTAGAACTCGCGTAGTTTCTCGGATTGACGTCACGTTGCTTAGTTTAAATGTGGCTGTGACTGGAGAATTGTAGCTTATGGCATTTGCGACCAGTGTAGATCCAGATCAGACTGTGCATCCGCACTGTCTGATCAGGATCTACACTGTTCGCCTAATCAGCAATGAAACACCCATTAATGCATCTATATTGTTATCAAGCTACAAGAGTCTGTTATATGATCAGAAACTACACTGGTCACAAATCCCACAAGCCCCATTTCTCCAGTCACAGCCACAAATGGTAGATGAATTACCGTGAGCCCCAACCAATTATACACACTGAGTGGTAATTTTCAAGGTCATTTAAGGGTCAAATTAACAATCCGCAATTATTTTCATATGTAAGCAAAACACATTACATTTTTATTATAAATTATTACTGAATATTACAAACAGTTACATGTTTTCTGTATTATGCTTTTAGGTGATATACAATTGAAATTCGAAAATATTACATATTTAGAGGTTCTTTACGGCAGCTTAAAAGGGGCATGCGCAATTCTTTTTCTATCTCGTTCCCAAGACATAGCATCTCGTTACCACGACATGGCATCTCGTTCCCATGACATAGAATCGCGTTATCACGACTTAGCTATGTCGTTCCCACGACATAGCATCTCGTTCCCTCGAGATAGCATCTCGTTCCCACGAGATAGCATCTCGTTCCCACGAGATAGCATCTCGTTACCACGAGATAGCATATCGTTACCACGACATAGCATCTCGTTCCTACGAGATAAGATCTCGTTACCACGAGTTAGCTATGTCGTTCCCACGAGATCGCATATGGTTACCACGACATAGGTAGCCAATGAAAATGCAGCATAATTACCGCCATATTTCTTTGAGCCATAGTTGATTATAGTCCGGCAGCCAAAGGCCGATTTGGGGCTTTACCTTGTTTTGAATAACATGTTTTTTTATTACTGACTTTGCATGTCCAGACCTTCTAGTTTTGAAATCCAACTGATGACAAGCTGTCACCCTTGAGCATTTTAAGAAATTTGCACAAATTCAAGATGGCTGTCAAATAGATATAGTGTGACATATAGTTGCATTAACATGAAGAAATTAAGCAATGTATTTGACATAGTGATGAAAATTGGCAACGTTAAAATTCAATTCCTTAACTGTAATATGGGAAAAATCCATTCAAAAACGACAATTTGACGTAATTTCACTAGTTCGTCACAACAAAGAGTATACTTTTATAATGTTGAGCTTATTGAAACAATGAGTGTTTGTTTTTGTAACTTTGCTGTGAAATTTAATTATAGTCTAAATGGCCGCCAATTATAAATATATTACATTATACGTGCAATCGTATCTCTACATAAGAAAACATATATAATTGCACTCAGACCATGTATTAGAGCAACTGAGCATACAAATATTGTATTTAGATACACAATGATTTTACTACCTTAGGTGCGCAATTAGATCTTTGTTTCAACAGCATTAGTCCAAGATGGACGCCAACTTTATTGATATTATTGTAGCAAATAGCTTAAATAATTACATTCGGATGTCACATTTAAGAATGTAATTATACCAAATACTGGTATTAAGTCAATATGATTTTTTTTATTAAGTTAATATACAGCATTAGACAACGTTCAATAACAGAAGTCCAAAATTGGCGCCAGATAATAATATAGTACATTTAACTAGTAAACAAATCATATACAGATATAATATTTAAAATAGTTATATACGTTGGATTATTCAGTTTATTTTGGAAAGCCTTCTTGTCTTGCCATTTCATATCAACATTCATGCTGAAAATATGCTGACGCAAAATCCAAGACGGCTACCAAACTTATATAGTGGGGCGTTGGCAGGAAGATGTAGTGTGGAACTTTACAGTAAACTGTAATGACTTCCTAATTTGAATGAATGTAATAGGTTTTCTTTCGTACCATTGTCCAAAAGCTTCACTGCTCAACATGTTTAATGTGAAATCACACGAAATGGCTAACATGGCTGGTACAAATGATACATCTATATATTTCCAGCGTTCCATTATTAGCGTTATTCCAGTTTCTCGCTAACATTACTTGCGTTAAACCAGTTTAACATGCATAGCAACCAAGGACTCGCACTGATATTATTACATAAGTTTTTTTCTGCGAAAGGTACATACTTTCCACAAAAGGACGGTATGTACATAGTGATTGATGTACAACCTTTTGATATCAGGTACATACTTTCCACAAAAGGACGGTATGTACATAGTGATTGATGTACAACCTTTTGATATCACTTATCATTTGGTAAACTGCAAGTAATTGATACAAATTTAAATTGTTATTGATTAGGTAGAGCAAAATATATTTGTATGATGAGATAATGTAATGTTTCTATAACATTCTTCTTTTCAATGATAAGTCGGAATTCAACGTCTGATATACATCAGTTGTTTTTATTACATAAAACTCAAATTGGAGTGCATGCATATGCTAATTTAAAATAATAAGATATGAAATCGTCAGAGTACGTAAATGCTGAACAAAGAAATCAAATGTAATCACAAATTCAATAATTCTGAGAAAAACACTGATATAATATAGAATAAATACTATAGTGTGGACACAACTAATACACATGGAAGTGATATATATGACATTCTTCCAGTTGTGCGACTACTAAATACTCCATCACGGTAACAATAACTGGTATAGTCATTGCAGACAGCAATACACGTAGTACTCAACAATATATACAACATGACAGCCTTCAAGGTACCATACAATGGATATAAGAAGTGCAGTAATCACGAAATTTACTATACTTATATGATAATGCGGAAAAACGTAACTGTCATTCCTTGCGGCTAGAGATTTTGTGTCATCATATCTTCTTCTTTTCTTATAGTCATATCTACAATATTAACTTTCATTTCACGTATACTGTGTATTTCGTTGTGATTAGTTTGTCTTTATCGTATGATATATTATTCTTTTTTGATTGCCTTGTATGTTGCTGTCCTTTTGAAGCATGATGGCGAAGTAAGCGGGAGGTTTGTTAAACAGGTTCAACCATCCAAATGGTCTTTTGTATGCACTGTCCTGTCCAAGGTGGCATCCTTTTTGTCATGTCTCCGTGTACTGTACTTCATTGGGATTTGCTTTTCCTGTTACTTTACCAGTAGTTCATTGGGGGAATAGTTGTTGTTGTGCTTGCTCTGCATTTGTTATAATGTTTATGTAGTGCATACACTGTTGCTTTCGTTTTGGGACCGTACACCGCTGATCGTGGAGTGCATGTTTGTGCCGCGTTGAAGGTTCTGCGACCACCGATGTGCTCATGTCATTTGTTTATTAGGAAGTATTTATTGCGTTGGTTTCTTCTTTTCATGGGTTTATGGATCTCACTTTTCTAATGTTTTCTCTATTTTAATAATCATGTCATTATTATGCGATCGTCATTGACATACGGTACATTTGTAGAAATGTTGCAATCTTCACATGATAATCCATCTGTTACACATTAAACCACGCAACAGCTAAACGTAGGTTAGCGCTTCATACGCAGTTATACGTACATACATCGGGTACATACATAAATAACATCTTGGCTAAGTTAATTCATTGCACAAATTGAGTGGATGCATGTGGTGTTCGCCAGAAAAGTGGAACACACTCATTGTGAAAACACTCCATTTGAGCATTTATTTGTCAATACCTGTGTTAACAGATAACATTACACCATTTATCCGCTTTTATCTTTTTTTATAAAATAAAGAACTTTTGATATGTAACGTATGAAGTTGCATGATTATATTGGCTGACAGGTTCATCGGTATGATAACTGATATATTTTCTTAAGAAAAGCCATATTTGCAAAACCAAGAATGATAAAGAGAAAAATAGCTATTACAAACGATTTGATTGTTACTATAAGGTAATCTAGTTATATTGGAATACCAACTTGGAAGTCTGCTACATGTAGTGACACATGTGTGAGCGTACATGTATAAAGAAGTTGTAGAACATGTTACTTTATTCACAAGTAAACTATTGCTATAACAGTGTGCTCCCTATGGAGCTGGACTGAACTTAATTATATGACTTAATTTTTAAACGATAATTGCTATAATTTATATTTGACAGCCGTCTTGGACTTCTGCTATTGGAACACGTGTCTAATTACATAACAAGGTTACAAAAGAACACAAGATTGACATAAATATGTGTGTTTTCTTTGAAATAGGTCAACGTGACATTTCATATTTTAATCATAAAACAATATGATTGTCATTGCAAGGTAATTTATATCTGGCGGCCATCTAAAGCTTCTTCTATTGACACAATTGTCTAATATTGCATTTAAAAGTTACATAAAACATTCAATGTGTCCATAAACCTGAGATATGTATACTAATATGCTTAAATTAATCAATAGCCCTAGTAATTTGTTTGCAATTTACGCAGTATAAGGCAACGTGACTTTTTTTTTAAATATTTGGTGGCCATTTTTGACTTCTGCTATTGGCACAGTTATTTAATTATATTTCTAAGTTGCTGAAAACGTTCAGTGTACATGTATTCCTAAATCCAATACATCTATATTTACTACGACATGGCGCTAATACGCAGTTATATACTTAATTATCAGTCATTTACAGTATTGTTATATGATACTATATTTATATGTGGCGGTCATCTTGGACTTCCCCTGTTCAACAACTTGTCTACGAACACATCGAACGTACTGAAAGCGTTTATTGTGTCAATATATCCAATATCAGATTCATGTTTGCTTTGATATAGAGTGTGAGAGTAGTTATATGTAAAATATGTCACATTTGGCGGCCATTTTGGATTTTTTCATGTCACAGTGAATTGAATTGAATATTAAAAATGTTGACCGCTTATCTGATAAGTCAAGTAAATCCACTTTACCCTCTTAAATTAGTTCAATACCTCACACGGCATGCTATAACTGTTTGACGGCCAATTTTAATTTATGCAAATTTCTCAAAACGCTCAAGGATGACAGAGTGTCATCAGCCGGATTCTGGATCTGGATGGTATGGTCAAGCAAAATCGCCAATAAAAAAATATGTTAATCAAAACAAGGTTAAGCTCCCGGCTGTCGGACTAATATGGCGGTAAGTATGCTTCATTTGCATTGGCTACCTATCTCGAGGTAACGAGATGCTATGTGGTGCGAACGACATAGCTAACTCGTGGTAACGAGATGCTATCTCGTGGGAACGAGATGTTATGTCGTGGTAACGAGATGCTATGTCGTTCCCACGACATAGCTAACTCGTGGTAACGGGATGCTATCTCGTGGGAACGAGATGCTATGTCGTGGTAACAAGATGCTATGTCGTGGGAACGACATAGCTAACTCGTGGTAACGAGATCCTATATCGTAGGAACGAGATCCTATCTCGAGGGAACGAGATGCTATGTCGTGGGAACGACATAGCTAACTCGTGGTAACGAGATGCTATCTCGTGGGAACGAGATGTTATGTCGTGGTAACGAGATGCTATGTCGTTCCCACGACATAGCTAACTCGTGGTAACGAGATGCTATCTCGTGGGAACGAGATGCTATGTCGTGGTAACAAGATGCTATGTCGTGGGAACGACATAGCTAACTCGTGGTAACGAGATCCTATATCGTAGGAACGAGATCCTATCTCGAGGGAACGATATGCTATGTCGTGGGAACGACATAGCTAACTCGTGGTAACGAGATGCTATCTCGTGGGAACTAGATGCTATGTCATGGTAACGAGATGCTATGTCGTGGGAACGTCATAGAACAAAAATTGCGCATGTCCCTTTTAAGCTGCCGTAGTTCTTCCTTGCATCCTTGTGATAATTTAATGTCGCCGGCTGTATTCTGTGACAGCGCATTCTGTTTTTGTGTGAATTTTCCTTACTTTGTTACATACACTGTAGGGCCGGGGCCGGTAGTATTTTATCATTAATGAGCACACGCAGTTTCATTAGCGACGCTTCACGTCATAAATCTCGACATTTGTTGACAAGTCAGTGTGATTAAAGATACTATACGTGTATTTTTCCAGGAATTTAAATATACTGACATATTTATATACAAAGATGATATATAGTGAAACCGGTTAGATGAAATAAGTAAATGTATATACCGAGCTGTTTTGTGTTTATTGCATTGGGGGACAGTTCACCGCTAGTCCTGTAAATCACATGGGCCCGTTTCACTAAACTTCGTACGACTAACATGTTCGTAAGTGCAAATTTAGGATCGTCTGGAAATGGATTTACATTTATTGAACATAGGCTGCATATGCAGCCTATGCTCAATACATGTAAATCCAATAATTGTTTACAAGAAAACATTGTTGATGTGAAATTTACAGACAATCATAATTGTGCACGAACATTTTAGTCGTATGAAGTTTAGTGAAACGGCCCTCTGATGCCTAATGAGCATTGCGATTCTATTACGCATCACGGGACTGTTGAAAGCGCGTTTTCTTTTGGCTGTGACGGTTCACGCCGGCAAACCAACACTGACCCTAATAAGGTGGCATTTGAGATAAATTGTTTAAATTCACTGACAATAGAAATGTAAAAGACAAGAGACAAGAAAATTACTTAAGCTCCCTATAAACAATTTATATTTGCACTTTTTCGAAATTACCCCAGCCACCTAATTTTGGGTGCGACCTTTCTCGTGAACGACATTCCGCGATGGAAATTCATGAAAATATCAGGCACCCGAGCTCTGATGTGAACCTTTCTGTTAATACGTATGCCGGATGGGACTCTAAATCCCGTTCCGAAGCGTGTTTTGTTGACGTCGGCTGAACCCGTTGTATGGACACCATATGATAGAGCAAGTAGAGCTAGCATAATTTCTCAAATTGGGAAATATCTTCACAAATACACATTCCCCAGCTCCACACACTAACAATGTTAATAAACCTATTTTCCGCCAACATTCCTGCAACTTGTGGGGTCAGTGCTGAAATATATATATAAAATCCTCCAATCCCTTTTTGACTGTCGCTGCCAACTGTCCCTTGAGACCTTATTTCTTTAATCCTTACAATGCTGTTGTATCCATGATGTATTTCCTAGACACAGGTAGTATTTATTAGTTTATTTCGTACCGCAATAACTCCTTCAATATTTATGTGACATCTGAAATGTCTATACATGCACGACACTGACTATATCGAGACTTTGAATAGTTTCTAGAAAGAACCCATGCAAAATGGTTTCACCAACCGAACTGTTCGGTTTCACATTACCCGCATGCGTTTCAATCGATGAACAGTGGGGTCAGCGTGTAAGTGCACACACGAACGAACACGACAGGTTGGAACGCTGACTCCACTGTATTTCATGTATAAAAAAAATGTAAATATTTTTCTGCATTTTTTCTCATTTCGCATCAAAAGTTTATGTTGTTACCACTCAGTTGAACCGTCTCGGCGAGACGGTTCAACTGAGTGGTAACAACATACACTTAGGGTGGGTAGCGAACCAACCTGTCGTGTTCGTTCGTGTGTGCACTTACACGCTGACCCCTGACCTCACTGTATTCAGTTGACATTACCTGCATCTTACGGAGCCCCGCAGGGAGATGGATTTTTTTTGTTAATTCGTTCCCACGAAATAACAATTCGTTCCCTCCATTTAACAATTCGTTCCCTCGAATTAACATTTCGTTCCCTCAATTTAACAATTCGTTCCCTCGAATTAACAATTCGTTCCCACGATATAACAATTCGTTCCCACGAAATAACAATTCGTTCCCGTAGGAACGAATTGTTATTTCATTGGGAACGAATTGTTAACTCGAGGCAACGAATTGTTAATTCGTGGGAACGAATACGAATTTTTAAATTGAGGGAACGAATTGTTATTTAGTGGGAACGAATTAATACAAACAAAAATTCTACGTCCCCTGCGGGGCCCCGTCGCATCTTGGGAGACATTCATACATTGTGTGTCTCATCGGTGTATAAAATATGACTACCTTGATTTCCGGCTTGATTTCCGGAGATGACCGTTCCATTAACACCGATCCATTCGTACCGCATGCACAGAAACCGAATCTCTATAAAACAGACTTCATCATGAGGTCAACGTGGCCCAGAAAGTCGATTTTCTCTCGGACAGTTTTCAGAGTCGTATTGGCCGTCGGTAAGGCCCGCCTGTGCTGCACCAACTCATGAACATGTGCCATATGAAGCCTCTATCCAACACGTGAAACGTTACAATTATCTTGTAACAACTTTCGCGACATCCTCGGCGTTAGTATTGGCGGAGTTTGTCCGTTTGATCTCACGTGGCTAATTAATATCAATTAAGCAACGTGAGATAAAACGGACAAACTACGCCAATACTAATAACGCCTTTGATACCCCGGAGTTATAAGGGAAGATACTCGTCATGATCCAAGTTTCGGTAACCTATTTATCATCCCGGTATACGTCCAGAGGCTGACTCTCGTGTCCTCGCGGTTGTCTTCTCAGGTATTTTTACAATAGTTCTGAGGATCGGTGATTTGTCTAGTGTGTTTAGACGGTTATTGTGTACTTTGTGTCTGCAAATGCTACTAGCTCCATGAAGGTGAAAGCATTGATATCAACATATTTCCTGCAATTACAATGTACAGTATGGTGAGCGTGTAAGTGCACACACGAACGAACACGACAGGTTGGTTCCAACCTGTCGTGTTCGTTCGTTTGTGCACTTACACGCTCACCCCACTGTACACACATGTGGCTGTGTCTGAATAAATGGGGTGTACATGGTTTGTGACCAGTGTAGCTTCTTTTCAAAAAGCACACCACTGTAGCCTGATTGTCAAACTGCGGTTATATTTTTCGCGTTTTGATTGGTCAGCTTGACGGGTATTATCAGCCCATAAGTATTACCTATCAATCCCGTCAATATGGCTCGATTCAAAATGGTGGAGGGTCGAGACGGAGTTGAAAACGAAGCATTTTGGAAATCATCTCTGAAACACAGGCATTTATCCCGTCAACACAGTGCGTATGTGCCGTGAAACACGGTGCCGTGAAACATTTTTGATATCCTGTCAATACGACCTAATCACTGCGTATGAATATGTGCGGTGGCTGGGGTTATTTTGTTTGCATTTTAAAGCCATTGTTATGTGTTGACGGGATAAATAGAATAGTAGGTTAGTGCCGTGAATGGGAAAAAATATCTGGCGCGGCACGGAAACGGGATGTGCTCGGCAGAGCCTCGCCCATCCCGTTTCCTAAGCCTTGCCGGATATGTTTTCCCATTCACGGCACTAACCTACTATTCTCTATAACCATAGGCTGCGATTTGGGTGAATATAGATTCACACGGGCAATATCACACCATGTCAATTGCGTAAAATCACATTAACTTATTATATACGTACTTTCGTTTTCCATTGAAGCACAATGTCTCGTGAGTTCATATTGGTCAGTGGTGGAACGAATCTTCACATCGCAAAATAGTTCCTTCTAAATCACCACTAATTTGTTTATTTTATTTATATTTTGTATATTTTTTGAAGCGGATATAAATTGCAAATGGAATACGTATATATTATCGCCATACACACGCGCTCACTTCGTGCTACACCGTCAATCACATGCTAGTATAGCGATTCGAAATCACGTTTAGGGGCGGAGCTTCGCGACTGGGCTGGGTAAACAATAAGTACGTTATAGTTTATATTATCATATGTTTAATAAACTAATTTCTTGCTCGCTGGCGCTCGATCGCAATTAATTGATTAAAAATTAAATATGTGAACGATAACTATTACTTATATTATTGCTTGTTGGAAGCATGACGTGTGTTTCGTTGATGGAATAGGGAAAATGCAGATAGAACCGTCGATCCATGATTGCACATACATTTAACGCACATAAACATGTTTAAGAGAGTTGAATCATCAGGGGCGGTTGTGGACCCCCCCCCCCCCCCCCCCCGTTCAACCACGGAGTTTATATAGATCCCAGTTTACCACAAGTTGAAGTCGGAATTTAAATTCCGTAAAACACTGGAAAGTGCATTTCGAAGAGCTCGAAAATAGGACAACCCCCTGGTTGCGAACGGTTACTCTTGCAATCTACTCCCGTACGGAAGTAGATTGCAAGAGTTACCTTCGCAACTAGACAACCCCCCCCCCCTTTCCCCATATGCTGGATCCGCCCCTGATCATATACAATGGGTATTGTCCAATTACAGCTAAATCTCACTAAACCGGAAACCCTGTGCCTTCCAGGGTGTCGGCTTTAGAAACGCCCCACTGTGCATCATTGAATGCGTGTGTATTCTGCTTTAATACTATAGTAAGACGAATGCCGTTCTGGAGCAGCAATTGATGTACGCAATCTTAAGGAGACCCGCAGGGGACATGGATTACTTTTTATTATTTCGTTCCCACTAAATAACAATTCGTTCCCTCAATTTAACAAATTTCGTTCCCTCAATTTAACAATTCGTTCCCTCGAATTAACAATTCGTTCCAACGAAATGACAATTCGTTCCCTCAATTTAACAATTCGTTCCCTCGAATTAACAATTCGTTCACTCGAATTAACAATTCGTTCCCACGGTACAATTCGTGCCCACGAATTAACAACTCGTTCCCGTAGGAACGAATTGTTATTTCGTGGGAACAAATTGTTAAATTCAGGGAACGAATTGTTAATTCGTGGGAACGAATTATTAAATTAAGGGAACGAATTGTTATTTCGTGGGAACGAATTAATACAAAAAAAGAGAATGCTACGTCCCCAGCGGGGCTCCGTACAATGCATTATTCATATTCTATAGGAAACCATACTGCTGTACGGCTGACTGTCTTCTCGACGGCTTCAGCAAACTGCTATCTGCTATCTGAGTGTGACTGGAGAACTGGGGCTTATGGGAGTTGTGATCAGTGTAGATCCTGATCAAATATCATACTCCTGTCACCTGATAGCGATCTGTATTGCTTGGTAAAAGCATGCTGGGAGTTTCATTTGTGGAACGTGCATACCGTGATCAGGCTGTGCGAATCTGGGGCCCGTTTCACTAAACTTCGTACGACTAAAATGTTCGTAAGTGCAAAATTATGATAGTCTGTACATTTCACAGTAACATTGTTTTCTTGTAAATAATTATTGGATTTACATTTATAGGCATATGCAGCCTATGCTCAATAAATGTAAATACATCAATTGAAATTTACAGACGATCTTAAATTTGCACTTACGAACATTTTAGAAGTTTAGTGAAACGGGCCCCAGGACCTACACTGGTCGCATAATCCATAAGACACATTTCTCCACAACCATATATAAAGAATATTATTATTAAGCCAGTTTTATTTACACAGACCGCCATCATTTCAGAATCCCCGGTTTTCCAATAAAACGTTCGCATCATTTTCTGCCAATTACAGTTATTAATTATGGCGAACATGGATTGCTAATTCCTAATTAAATAGTTTATACGTATTACGTGCGCTAGTTAGCGGTTGATGATGTTCGTGCATAATTGTGCAGTCTCCTGGCAAAACCGGGCTAATTTCCACTAGTATACAGTTATTTCATGGTCATTCGTGGAACAGTCAACTATTGCCCCGAGGTGCTGTGGACGACCCGATGTACTATTGCCCAGATGCCGAAGGCCGAGGGTATAGTGCACCGGGTCGCCCACAGCACCGAGGGGCAATATGTTTTGACTGTTCCCCGAATGACCATAAAATAACTGTTTTATTACTCCACCTGTAAACAGAGTATGTGACACAATGACCGTAAATTTGGCGTGGGGCGCATCGAAAGACCGATCTAAATAACGTTAAATTTTATGACGTAATCTTCATGACGTCATGATTTCCAGGGGTTAAATAGTTTTTATTATTCCACTGGTACGCGGAACTATTGACCGGGCACGCGGAACTGTTGACCGGAAATGATTCTAAAATGCTGGCAAACCATGTTTTTACTGAGAGAAAAGACAAAATATGAATTAACAGCAGACGACTGTTTTCGGTTCCCGCATTAACGGTACTACATGTACTCTTCTACATGATAAGACTAGATAACGTGGGCTCATGTATTTTTTGCAGCCAGGTGGCCGGATTAGCTCAGTTGTAGTTCAGAGGTCTTCCGATCGGCAGTCCGACCCTCTACCTGAGTTTCGGACTGCGGATCGGGAGACCTCGGGTTCGATTCCCACCTCCACTACTGCGAATGGCCGATTCGGCGTGTCCTTGGGCAAGACAACTTCGTGCTAGCCTAGTCCTATCGGATGGGGACTTAAATAGTCGGTCCCGTCATTGAGCCAGTGCCGTCGTTAAGTCAAAGCATTTACATTTGCAGCCAGTGACAATCCAGATATAATGTGCCTTTTTTACGTCTTCATTCTCCTCTTACATATTGTGCCTTCGCTTAGACTACGCCACATAGAGACGAATCAACTTTCTACGTGGCGTCGAAACGAACGAACCAACTTTAATGTGTATAATGTTCGTACCTACGTGGCGTCGAAACGAACGAACCAACTGTAATGTGTATACTGTTCGTATCTTCGTGTGTTCGTATCTACGTGTGTTCGTATCTACATGGCGTCGAAACGAAGGAACCACTTTTAATATGTATAAATTATAATGTTCGTATCTACGTGGCGTCGAAATGAACGAACCAACTGTAAGGCACAGGTGGAAGACTCGGACCTATGACACCAAAACAAATGCCTATTAAAAAAAATCCCATTACCCCACCCACTTGGTCTCGTACAGTACCATATGATATAAAAAGGTGAGTATAAATAGGGCTATTATAGAAAGAGCCCTCTCTTTTCCGGCTCGCACAAACACAATAAACATCGTTTAAATGTATGAAATATGTCTCTGGCAATCGATAAAGGTATTAGGTGTGTGAATATACTCACTTCAAATCGCTGTTTCAAGTATTTATTGAGTTATTCGCGTTTTGATTACCCCATCCAAAGCGAAAGTTGCGTGTACGAAAGAATCTCACACAGAATCGGAGGCCGTCCGGCGTGGATTATCGGTCATGTTTGGCCGTTAAGCTGATCGCCAGCTCAAACTAATGACGTGCACCATGACCATATATATTATAAACTGCAACCATACAAAGTTCGTCCAATTGTGATCGTTCACCGATCTAAAAAACACGTTTTTGTATAATTTTGTTCATTATCTGGAACCGGGTCAATGAACCATCTTCCATAATACAACCGGAAGCGTCTATGTAAAGAACATCTCTGATTGGCTAAATCTAAACTGTAATGACGTCATTCAACCTATTTCGGGATTCCGGAAGACATAATCTGATAGTACGCGAATCATGAATGAAAGTAGAAAAAAAGGTGTTTTTTAGATCGGTGAACGATCACAATTGGACGAACTTTGTATGGTTGGAGTTGCTAATGTATATGGTCATGGTGCACGACAGTTATTGGTCAAATATGACCGATAATCCACGCCGGACGGCCTCCGATTATGTGTGAGATTCTTTCGTACACGAAAATTTCGCTTTGGATGGGGTATACAAAATGCGAATAACTGAATAAATGCTGGAAACAGCGATTTGAAGTGAATATATTCACACACCTAATACCTTTATCGATTGCCAGCGATATAAATCATACATTTAATCGATGTTTATTGTGTTTGTGCGAGTCGGAAACGAGAGGGCTCTTTCTATAATGGCCACAATGTTATCCACCTTTCTTTATAGAAGATGGTAATGATCGAGACCAAGTGGGTGGGGTAATGTGCTTTTTTTAATAGGCATTTTTTTGGTGTCATAGGTCCGAATCTTCCACCTGTGCTTTAAGGTACTCAATTTCCCTCTTTACGCAGCGTTTAAACGAAAAGCAGAAATGTCCCTAATGAACCACCATATAGAGCAGCACCACTTGCGCGCACGCGGGATATACGGACACGGCCACATATAGTGTATTAGTTGACCAGGAGCCACACTTATCTAAAACTGAACAAACTTTTTTAATATGTGGTTGACTGGAAAAATTGGGATTGTGTGTTATGCGACCAGTGTAGGGCCTGATCAGACTGCGCGATGCACGGTCTTCCATTCAGTCAGTAAACAACATGTCCTGCTGTTGAGAAACAGTATATATTATATATCCATATCTGGGGGCCCGTTTCACTAAACTTCGTACAACTAAAATGTTCGTATGTGCAAAATATAAGTGTAAATTTCACATTAACAATGTTTTCGTGTAAACAATTATTGGAGTTGCTCAATAAATGTAAATCCATCAATTGAAATTTACAGACTATCCTAAATTTAAACTTACGAACATTTTAGTCGTACGAAGTTTAGTGAAACGGGCCCTATGCTACGCGAATGTGCTGGGAGATGAGGATCTAGACTGGCTGCGAGAATGTGCTGGGAGCTGGGAGATGAGGATCTAGACTGGCTGCGAGAATGTGCTGGGAGATGAGGATCTAGACTGGCCAGAAATGCCATAAGCCCCATTTCTCCAGTCAGTGCCACATATTTGAAGCAGAATTGTACGCACTGTGAGATGATTTCATATTTGGCTCTGACTGGAGAAATGGGGGCTTATGGATTTTGCGACCAGTGTAGATCCAGATCAGCCTGTGCATCTGCACAGTCTGATCAGGATTCGCGCTGTTCGCCGTCCTTAAATGAAACGTCTGCTATGCTCCTAACAAATAATATAGATCGTCATCAGGAGACAGGAGTGTGCTATATGATCAGGAGCTACACTGTTCACAAATACCATTTAAGCCCTATTTCACCAGCCAGAGACGCATATTTGGGGCGGACATGCCCACTGTTGTATGCTTGCATATGAGAAATCGGATTTTCCGCTCGTTGTTGTTAAAAATCGCAAACCTCCAACTCCATTGAATAACCGCCGTAATTAGTGTCCGCAGCTGTCAATATCAACCACTCGTCGCCGGTACGGTTGTCACGTGACTTAGGCTCCGCCCCACTGACCGCCCTGCAGGGTAGTAATGGAAGAAATGGCACGGCATGAGTCTTTGGAAATGATATGGTGCAATTGGAGCGTACGGCAACACGCACGGAGTATTACAACAGCGGTGGGTGGCAGAGTAACAGTCAACCATTAAAGGTAATAATTTTGTTATCAATTAATCAAATTGGTCAATGTTCAAAGTTTTTGGGGGTCGTCGCTAATGTTTTCAGAAGTTTACCAGTGATGCTAATATATTAAGCTGCACGGTAGTTGTGTTCTCTGATAATACTCTATGCACGTGCACAACAAATGCTATTAAAGCAGAAATTTAGATTAACCCTTAGACCGCTATCTTATTATTTTTGTCGTCTGCTGTTTATTTTCTATTTTCCATTTGTATCATCAAAAACATGCTTTGACAGCACTTTAGAATAATTTACAACATGCTTTGACAGCACTTCAGAATCATTTCCATTGGAAATGATTTTGAAGTGCTGTCAAACCATGTTTTTATTGAGAAATAAGGCAAGATATAAAAGCAACGGCAGACGACAATTGTTGTGAGTAGCGGTCTAAGGGTTAAGCACTTTGTAGATATAGCATGCAACGAATATTGCGACCCGTATAGCTACATAACATTGTTTTTACTATTTATACAAATCATAAATACGTATGTACATTACCCCCTCTGACAAGGTTTGCAACAATAACTTTTCTGGAGACATACGTAGATGATCACACATGGGTGACGATATAATATTATATTTATCAAACTGGGGACCGTTTCACTAAACTTCGTACGACTAAAATGCGCGTAAGTGAAAACAAAATAAGATAGTATGTAAATTTCACATTAACACTGTTTCTTTTAAACAATTATTGGATTCACACTTATTGAGCATATGCTGCATATCTTAGTCGTACGAAGTTTAGTGAAACGGGCCCCTGGTTACAAAACATATGACATAGTGTATGCATTTCATAAGCACTATATCATACATTGAAACAGTACTAATCACCTAATTTGAAATTCTGCCGCTGTTTCATCGATATACGATGTGTATTAAAATCACAATAAACTAGTGCAATAAATATGATTTATTACACTCGTGTATTGTGATCTGAATACACCTTGTGACTAAACTGTAAAAAGTCCACTTTATGCTGTAAACACGTATAATGAATATTTCTTCTTGTTTCCGTTTAAGTCCAGTCAAAGAATTTCCGTATTTCGCAAAAACTGACTTTGAAAATGTATGTTCATTGTTGGTGTTGGCACAAATTTCCGAATTAAACACAGGCGAATTAAATAACTATACACATTGTTTTAAAGTCACTATTTTTATTAAAACTTTTTTTATTGTCACTCTTTTTATTGTGACTTTAAAACAATGTGTATTAAATGCGCTTCCCTTCGGAGATTATTGGAAATTACTATAAATAACTATAAATTAGCATTTAATGTCCACAAATGTGGCTTTGACTGGGGAAATGGGTTTACGGCGACGAGTGTAGATCCAGATCAGACTGCGCGGATGCGCAGGCTGATCTGAATCTACACTCGTCGCAATAAGGATCTGCACTGATCACCATTCAATCAGTGAAGTGAAAAGGATCCCTCCTCCTAAAGAAACCGAAATAAATGAGCCTTGTCATACCGCGGGAGTTCGCGAGTACGGCATGACCTACACTGGTCATATATCCGATAAGCCCCATTTCTCCGGTCACCGCTATAAATATCGCCCATATATTACGTAATAAGACAAACTGTCGCATCATCGTCGTCTTCTGCACACAGCAGAGAACTAGTAGGTATCATGTTTCCTTTTCTGCTAGAACATACACAAATATAACATAGTGGTTTGCGTTGAAATGAACGCGGATTTACGTACGTTACGGGTGTTACGTGACGCAGTTTAAAGGTGCATGCACACTCAGTAGGCACATAATGTTCTTTATAGGAATTAAATAAGTGTATAATTGTGTCACTATTCCACCAGTTTCAAAAATTACAAGTGCCCGCTATACATATATAATAATTTAGTAATATGTATTTTACTGATAGTGACTCGCGGTGGTATTGGGCTATTTTCATATATGCAAATTATTTATACTAATTAAATGTGTCACCTGAAAAACTAAATATGTTCGACAGATAATAATGTATGATCATTGCACATCATAAGTAAATACAGAGAAACACAGTTATCACCCCTGATATCAGTGTGGAAATTTAAGTCGGATGTAAAATGCATAATACTGCCAATCAATACGTGGGGTAATGGTATTATAGCGGGCAGTCGTAATTTGTAGAACTGGTGGAATAGTGACACAATTATACACTTATTTAATTCCTATAAAGAAGAGTTTGTGCCTACTGAGTGGGCATGTACATTTAACCAATGGAACTTCGACATCAGTAGTTGTGATACGGATTATACGTACTAGTCAATGAAGTAAATACAACTCTGGGATTGGTCTGTTTAAAGTTTGCGAGGAGTCCGAAGGCATTTGGTCTGTTTAAAGTTTGCGAGGAGTCATCCTGACTCCTCGCAAACTTTAAACAGACCAAATGTATTTTTCACCCCAGTAAACGCAACATCCCATGTTTGTATTACTCATATTTACATTGCATTTTCGGATAGTTTCAAAAATTTAAATACCCAAATATTGCGTTAAAATTAACGATAATCTTGTTTTACGTCATTTTGTCGCAATTCCTGGAACAACGATGTTGCGAACTTTAGCCAATGAACTACATCACGCGACGTCACGTGTGTCTAATGTATTGTATTGGGATGTAAACGCAATACGTCAAATGGGCGTTTGCATTGTGAATTTATAGAAGGTGTACATATTGAAGGCTACTGTCATGTTTTATCAGTGATCGTGTGTTCGCTCAATACATAGCGAGTCCCTGCTAAGCCATAATATAGAGAATAGTAGGTTAGTGCCGTGAATGGGAAAAAATATCTGGCAAGGCTCAGGAAACGGGATGGGCGAGGCACTGCCGAGCACATCCCGTTTCTGTGCCGCGCCAGATATGTTTTCCCATTCACGGCACTAACCTACTATTCTATTTATCCCGTCAACACCTACAAATGGCTGTAAAATGCAAAAATAGTATTGACTGGATATCAAAAATGTTTGACGGCACCGTGTTTCACGGCACATACGCACTGTGTTGATGGGATAATAATAGCATACTAGGGTATAAAGGCCCGCTGATCAGTGAGCATCACCAAGGTGTATGATCACGTGGTACTAACAACAACAACAAGTACTAAAATTTCCAGAATCCATCTGATTCAAAGTACGTATTCTTTTATATTGAGTTTGATGTAATATGGCGCGTCTTGTTAAGCTGCATTTGGTGGTCTTTCGCCCAAACGCCATTTTCGCCCAAACTTCTGTCGTTTTTGCGAAGAATCTACCGACACGGAACTCGATTCTTCGCAAACAGTCTGTGCCGAACTCCCTGGACCACGAAAATACAGCTCAGCATTTCGTCAAATGTTGTCATTTGTGGCTGTGAGTGGAGAAACGAGACTTATGGCATTTGCACCAATGTAGATCCAGACCAGTCTATGTATCCGCAAAGTTTGATCAGGGTCAGCACTGATCGAAATTCCGTCACCTGGCTTGCTTCATACAAACAGTATATGTCCTTGATAATGAGATAGACTGGTCATAAAACCCATAAGCCCCATTTCTCCAGTCACAGCTACATTTACGGACTATATCGTACTTTACTGTAAATATTTTTTTCGTGAGATATCGCACATCGGCTTAAGTGCAACATTTCATGGCGTGTCTCATATGTAGGCCAGTATGGCAGGCTACAATAATATCGAAGGTAATTTGCCTCAATATATCGCCACACTAAGTTCCTCAAATAGATGGTGTATTCCGGGGGGAATATGTGTAAATCCGATAACTTGCGGTCGTCTTTCTCCCACACTAAATTAATAATTATTATATGTGGCTGAACAAACGGGGTTTATGGGTTATGCGAACAATGTAGTCCCAGATCAGACTGCGCATCCGCGCAGTCTGATCAGGGCCTGCACTGTTCGCCATTCAGTGGATGAAACATCCATAATGCTTCTAATGTAGAGGTTTGATCATTATCAGGCCTCAGGAGTGCGCTTGAGGATCAGAAGTTTTAATATCCACGACTCCCATACGCCCAATTTCTCCAGTCACAGCCACATATAAAGAAACGACATCCTTCAGTTGAGTGCAAGTGTAAGCCATCCTTGACACAGAATGCCTTGTATCCGCATAGAGAATAAATACCCTTCCTAAACAATTGGGTCACCGGAATAGCAACCCACCAACTAAGGCCGCAAAGGTGGGCCACCATCATTGATGTTTCCTATATACACTAACCAACTACCACACATTTTGCTATTCCTGCTACTTTCATTTTCCGTAGGGATGGTGTGGGACCTATTTTCCCTAAACCTGCACCCATTCTGCTCTGGATGTTCATTAATTAAAATACATGTATATGTTTAATTATTGTTACGATTGATAATAAAGGGTGATCCGAGAAGCTTGGATTTGTAGTCCTTAGGCGTGAAATGAACCTGTGTTTTATTGCGCTTAGATCCAGTGCAGTCATGTTGCAGCTTAACCCTTTGAACCCGAAATCCCGCTATATCGGTTTATGCAAAAAGTGCAGATCCAGATGAGCCGGCTCGTAACGAGCCGTCTCATCAGGATCTGCACTTTTTGAAAGTAATTTTATTATTTTTGAGAACAAAAACACCCCCTTTTCTTAAATGGACAAATCTGAAAATCATTTTGTGACCATTGGATTGGTCGGAACATTAGCATATGACAGTCCATTCCAGTTCCTCAGGGTTGAAAGGGTTAAGTATAAGTACTCGTAGGTTCTGCAACATCCATATACACACATAAGTAGCAGAGGACGGTGTATGGGGCGTTCGTTTAACTTATACAGTGAAACCTCTCTAAACCGGACACCCTGGGAGGTACCCAGGGTGTCCGGCTTAGAGATGTTCCACTGTAAAGCAGACATATGACTATGCCAATGTATGCGGTTGTGCTTTGCGAACTTGAAAAGGCATTATCACCGTAACTATGCACCAATACAATCCATAAAATTAAGGATGCACATACTGGCTGCGTGTCCGGTTTAGAGACTTTTTACTGTATATATATATTTAGTGTTTTTTAAACATTAGGAAATAAGCAGGACTTCCAAAACGAATTACCAATTAACAACTCGAATTCGTTCCCTCGAATTAACAATTCGTTCCCACGAAATGACAATTCGTTCCCTCACTTTAACAATTCGTTCCCTCACTTTAACAATTTGTTCCCTCAAATTAACAATTCGTTCCCACGATATAACAATTCGTTCCCACGATATAACAATTCGTTTCCACGATATACCAATTCGTTCCCGTGGGAACGAATTGTTATTTCGTGAGAATGAATTGTTAAATTGAGCAGGACTAAAACGAATTACCAAATTAGCCGCTTAAAGGCACTGGGCCTCAGATATGCACAGAAGAGTATGAATCAAAAAAAAAATATCGGATGAAACTACAATTTCAGAACAACAAGAGAAATGAATTAGGTCTGTGTCACTTGAAATGTTCAATATATAACAAAAGTTTGCATGTTAGTTGTTCCCCCTCGTCTGTAGTTGGCATAAGATAATCCAATTTATTGAATTAACAATTAATTATGATAACTTCAATCATTTATATTTCAATTATTGTAAAACCATTACTATCATTCAGGCTTTGCTTTTTTCTGATTGTCCGGGTTCGACCGGTTTAACTGTCATAGCAAATCGTGTACATTGTCTATTATTTTTATTTTCTTTCGGCAAAACACGTGACCTTCCTGGAGCTGTCCTCATTGTATACAAGGGCGGATTCTGGTAGGGGAAACCCCTGATATATCAATGCGTTCAGAAAAATGCTATTTTAAAAGAAGAGTATTCCTGGCGAGATACATATATAATTATTATAATATACGTCTCGTTAATAACCGTATGTTAACTACACCCACTCGCCCATATAACTACTGATTTTTATTGTAATCTGTAGTTAGGCTCCAGCCGGGAAACGGGACCTGATGAAGTGTGCGACCAGCCTAGCTCCAGATCAGCCTGCGCATCTGCGCAGTCTGATCTGGGGCTACGCTCGTCGCCGTTCCGTCAATTGAACATTATTTTGTGACACTGAATAGCAATTTTTATCAATCATACACATGAACATGATGGTCAGGATCTGCACTGGCCAAACATGTCATAGTGTACATTTTCCTAGCCGCCGGCCTACATGTATTTATGATATTCCTCGGGAGATATTATCCTGCCATAGTTCCCATATGCACGAAGACAGCGAATTTATGACCACTGTAATGGTGTGATTTAGTGCAGGGACCATACATATAATTTTCGTCCCAGTTTAGTCTAAGTGGCAAGCATTGTTTGCGCAGCGATATTTCAGTGGTATAATGACGAACAGTGCAGACCCTGGTCAGACTGCGCGGACGCGCATGCTGATCAGGGGTTGCACTGATCGAAACGTATTTATTCAAAGTTTGTCAATTACCGGCAAATATTAGCACGTGATCCTTTATGAACTATGATGCCTTCCCATGTGTCCATCATTGTCCAACATCCCCACCAGAACGATCGTACCTATATAGTAGTATTAGGAAACAGTTTACTCCACACCAAAACGATCGTACCGATATTGTAATATTCGAAATGTATATCAGTTTTATTGTCGAGCTAGTCCGGCAGCCAAAGGCTGATTTTGGGCTTAATTTAGTTTTTATGACTGATTTTGTATCTCCAGACCTTCTAGTTTTGGAATTCGCCTGATGACAACTTGTCATCCTTGAGCGTTTTGAGAAATCTGCATAACTTCAAGATGGCTGCCAAATATATATATTGTGCCATATAATTGCATCCACAGTAGGAAAATAAGCAATTTAAGAGAGTATAATGAGTGTATCTAACATGTTAACACAAATGGGAAACTTTAAAACAATTAAATTCCTTAACTGTATATGGGAAAAATTCGAAGTGGCCGCCAAAGTTGACCATTTTACATACCTTCACGTGGACACAACTATATGGTACAATATAACTGTTTGGCGGCCATTTTGGTTTTATGCGAATTTCTCAAAACGCTCAAGGATGACAGAGTGTCATCAGTAAGCTCCCGCCGGCCGGACTAAACCAGTTGCGGACCGTGCAACAGCTGTAGGACAGCTCAGGCTCAGCCAATCAATTTGTTTTACTTTGAAACACAATATTCAAGTATTTTGTAATAATTCCAGCACAAAAATATTTACACAATTCCCTAACATTTGATTGGTCCGTAGCAAGTCTCTGTCCAAAATTTATATCCCAGTAAACTCCCACGCCGAACTACTTTCCGTAACCGTGATGCGCAGTTAAAATAATTCTTAAGAAAACGGAAAATAAACATGTTCTTGATGAATTTATTTCAAATGCTGGAATTATAAGGAATGAATGGCCTTTTTGTGGACTTTATCGGGGATATAAACTTGGAAAAGTCGCGGGAATACTGGACGAGGCCTTCCGGCCTTCGTCCAGTATTCCCGCGACTTTTCCAAGTTTATACCCAGATAAATTCCACAAAAAGGCCATTCATTCCTATAATAAACACAATTCCAAATATTGGCAAGATTAGCGTATGTGGTGATGTATATATAGGTATAAGCCAAATGCACAATAATTCCCTAAGCCATGGTTTGGAGCTTAAACCCTAGTTTAGGCTCATCAAACCCTAGTTTGGGCTTAAACTGCCATTTGAGATCCCAAATGGTAGTTTGCTTAAGCCCTGGTTTGGGCAATTATTGTGTACTTGGCGGCTCAAACTACCGATTAGACTCTCAAACTAGGGTTTCTGATAGCATAAAACACGGTTTGAGTTTAAACCCCAGTTTAGACTGCCCATACCCTAGTTTAGGCTCGCCAGATGCACAATAATGCTCTAAACACCAGTTTGAGAGTCTAAACCATGGTTTAGGCTCACAAACCCCATTTTGAGCAATTATTGTGCATTTGGACAGAAACTGCCACTTGCGATCGTAATTCAATAAAAAAACTGCCAATCACGATACCAAACGGTAGTTTTTTAAACCCTGGTTTGGGCAATTAGTGTGTCCGCATCACAACTACTATTGTGTAGGCCTGGCCACCCACCTGTAGTGTCTGATCACATGATGATTTGTAGCCGATTTCACCAACATTGCAAAGTATTTTACTCAGTATACTTTAAGGGAGAAATTGAAGGATACATTTCTTAATTTTTATTATACTGAATTTATTACATTATCACAGCCAATTTGGCTGTGATAATGTAATACATTCAGTATAATAATTCTACATACTTTTAATCGTCAACTATATGCAATCATTAGTTCTATATGAAATAATGCATTTCGGGACAAATAAATGATTACGCCCTCAAAGTTCACTTTGCTAGATAAGTATGCTTTACAATTTTGGTGAAATAGGCTACTGGAACAGCACAGATCACAAACTAACCCGAATGTTCTGTCTGTAACGCAAACCCTGCGTTACAGACAGACAAACAAGTCGGGTTAATCTCCAACGTACCGTGGTGTTATTTATCTGGTCATAAATGTCACTACCAGCATGAATCTCCGACGGACACTCGGGAGGTCGACGGTAGTTCGCCTAAGCAATTATTTTTCTACAAGTAGGCCGGCCATTTTCGCCCACAATAAAACTCCAGTAAACAGCACGGCCATTTCGTGGTTTCGTCCGGAAATTGCATTGTTGAATTGCCTGCGTGAAACGATCAAGACGAGCTCAAGAATGGCATGTGGTACAGAACAGTTATCAGATATACAGCATGACTAAATCGGGTTAGTTGATGTTTGACCAGTGTAGCACATGTGGGACGCTGGTTGAGAAAATTCGCAAGTTGAAGAAACGCACCTATGGCATAAAAATGTCCTTTGGTCTCACGGGACAGTTGGTGGTTACGGTAAAAAGGGGGGTCAACTATTTTTTATATATTTCAGCACTAACCCTATGGGTTACACGTGGTGCTAGCTCTGCTTGCTCTAGCATCATTGCAAATGGCGGTACCTATAGGTTAGACACCACCAAATAGTTTTACTATATAATTTAACCGAATGCCATCCAATAAGGCCAGTCTCTCCTACTTTCACTATTCGTATGGATGTTGTGGGACCCACTTGTACATGACCTGCAGCCAGTCTGTACTGGTTCTGCATGAACTAAACAATAGGTTCACTTACTCCTAAGAAAGAAAAATCCAACCTTGTCATATCCTCCAATATTGTGTACATTTGTTGGCCACGGAAACTCCGTGTACATCAAGTGACCAACAGGTTCAGTGTTTTCTTTTAAATGCTACAAATATGTTGAAAACTGGTGTTAAAGGCACCCCAAAATGTTCCTCAAGTGAAACTGGGTAGTAATGGATCAAGATTTGCAAGCAAACGGTGTCTGTGACCTCAAAACACCCGCACTATTTTTTTATACCGGACTACTTTTGCATACACCCTGGGCGGTTTCGCACCATTTGGTGTCTTCTAACCTATAAAGCGAGTTCGGCCGACATGAACAATATAGGGTTAACTGTATTGTAATTTTGAAATTCGTGGCGTATATCATAAAATGATAGGTTGGAAAATCTGTTTAATGGCGATGCGCTAGCGGAGCTATTAAACATGTTTTCGGACCTATCATTTTCTGATGTACGCCGCAAGTTTCAAAATTACAATATAGTTAACCTATTTCTAATGCACCAATTTACAGTTTTTCACATTTTACGTGTATAAAGTGCCTGGACCTATATATTGAAATATTTGCGACTGTTCATCAACAATGATATACTTGTAAGCCAATCATATTGCGTGATATGAGTGCAGTAGAAAGCAAATTTTGGGCAAAAAATACCGATTTCGATCATCCATGCGTACTCACAGAACGCTTGATATCGGTGCCTGAGTGCCTGTTATGTTCATGAATGTCGATCGCGCAATGTTGTTCATAAGAAATTTCGCACCCAAAGAAATGGGTGGGATCTTTTCGAACAAGTGCAAATATAAATAGTTGTGGAGCGTTTGGAATTGTTGTTGTGGATTACGAAATATGTCAACCCCGATTCGACTGCGTTTTTATCCAGCGATTCGCCGGTTGCACATGATATTATTACTTTAATATGTGTCTGTGATTGGCGAAATGGAGCTTATCGGTTTTGCGACCAGTGTAGATCCAGATGCGACCAGTGTAGATCCATATCAGGCTGTGCATCCGCACAGCCTGATAATGATCTGCACTGTTCGCCATTCTATCAATGAAACACCAGTCATGCTTCTAACAATCAATAATTCCAGCACAAAAATATTTACACAATTCCCTAACATTTTATTGGCCAGTAGCAAGTCTCTGTCCAAAATTTATATCCCAATAAACTCCCACGCCGAACTACTTTCCGTAACCGTGAGGCGCAGTTAAAATAATTCTTAAGAAAACGGAAAATAAACACATTTTCTTGATGAATTTATTTCAAATGCTGGAATTATAAGGAATGAATGGCATTTTTTATGGAATTTATCGGCGATATAAACTTGGAAAAGTCGCGGGAATACTGGACGAAGCGATATAAAATTACAATTTTCGAAAAAAAAAAAAAAGAAAATGTGTTTTTTTGTTTTTTTTCGAAAATTGTAATTTTTTAAGGCCTCGTCCAGTATTCCCGCGACTTTTCCAAGTTTATATCCCCGATAAATTCCACAAAAAGGCCATTCATTCCTATAATGTAGATCGTTAGCAGGCTGCAGGAGTGTGTTATTAGATCAAGAGGTACATTCATAACATATCCCATTTGTCCCCTTTATCCAGTCACAGCCACATATGAGACACGCCATGTAATTTGCTACCTTAGGACATCTGCGTAATTTCATAAATTACGTTTACAAAATGTACAATATTTTCCGTAAAGGGCGTCAAAAGTTGACAAAATTGTACTTCCGCATGTACAACGTATTCTGAAAATGTTGTCAACTTTTGACTTTATTTGCATTTTGTAAACGTATTTAATGAAATTACGCAGATGTCCGGAAGGTACAAAATCACATGGCGTGTCTCATATGAAAACGCGGTCACGGTACCGCGAAATGGAGTAAAATATGCGCCACAAACCAGTCTCTGGCCATATTAGACTAGACAACTTTATAAGGAGCTGTTTTTGTTGATAACCGAGACGATTGACTACAGTGAAATGTGTCGATCCTCAGAATGTGTAGGTCCTGGTGAGAGTTGCTTAGCAAATTCTGTATAACACGATGTGTTCGATAAACAATGACATCGTGTATATCCTGGACTGCTCATAATTCGAGACTCTAACGATATTAAACAACATGCGTAATAAATAATAGAGTATAAACCTTTTTTATTAGTTACATGCAAATATAATCCAATTATCTGTATATATATTGCGTTTACTGGCTTCAAAAGCACGGACAAATGCAATTGTTTACTTTCAAAACACGCTCGACTACAAATGGCCGCCTCCAGCTTACCGTGAAAGGTCGCGACCTCTGACCCTATGACGTCATATGCTCTTCCGGTGCAGGAGTCCGGTTGGAAAACACCACAAATTGTGTCTGCATAATGTACCATTGCGTTCAGGGGTCACGATACATATTGTTTCGAACTTAAATGATTAGACAAACGATTGCCAACTTGGAAAATATAATTTGCTAGATTAAACAAATTAGACAATATGAAGTTTCAACTTGTTGGTTTTAATACTTTTTTAAAGTGGTAATGTCTATTTTTGGAGTAAGACATTTCAATCCCTTCTGCATGTGGTACTCGTCCACAATGGGAATAACAAAAACAGAGACCAGATTGCATATATCTGCTGATAAATGGAGGTATTGAACTGATGTGGACGAACTTAAAAGTGACAATTTAAAAAAAAATAGGATAAGGTGGTGACTGACTGAAAATCCATATTCCTACATTATTAGTGCCTTTCTACCTACAAATATTACCTGACCTCCATTGATAAACATGTAAACAACGTACGGGTTCAAGCGAACTCATTTATGTATAAGTTTTCCTATCGAAATCCGGATTTTAATGGAGGGGGTTAATGGGATTAGTGGAAAACACAACATTTAGGTGTGTTGTGTTGTTTGGCAATGTATTAGTCCTGTTTAAATCGCATTTTTCTAACTTGGCATTTGTGACCTTTCATCTGGCTTCGGTTGAACGCACAAGTGTAATGGAAGTGACGTAACACGTAAATCTCGCGATAGAACGAGAAAATAAAAATGGCATCGAATCTGCGCGGCTATCGAAGTTAGAGGATTGTATGATACTTATTGTATGTTTCACGAAACTTGCCCAAATTTTACGGCTATATAAACAATTCAAAAATGCTCATGAAACGGGATGGGCGAGGCTCTGCCGAGCACATCCCGTTTCCGTGCCGCTCCAGATATTTTTTCCCATTTACGGCACTAACCTACTATTCTATTTATCCCGTCAACACATACAAATGGCTGTAAAATGCAAAACTAGTATTGACTGGGTATCAAAAATGTTTCACGGCACCGTGTTTCACGGCACATACGCACTGTGTTGATTTTATTCGGGGACCGTACATCGTTAGTGAAAGGGCCTGTTGTAGACTCCATGATCGTGTTACATTATGGCTACATTATGCCTTGCATGGCCTCTTATTAACTCTTAGACCGCTACACACAACGATTGTCGTCTGCTGTTACTTTTATAGCTTGCCTTATTTCTCAATAATAACATGGTTTTGGCAGCACTTCAGAATCATTTCCAATGGAAATGATTCTGAAGTGCTGTCAAAGCATGTTGTAAATTATTCTAAAGTCAAAGCATGTTTTTGATGATAAAAATGGAAAATAGAAAATAAACAGCAGTCGGCAAAAAAAATAAGATAGCGGTGTAAAGGTTAATAGAATATACTAAACTTTTATTGAGATACATTTTCTCGTCTACAGCATGTCTGTACATTTTTGCACGTGTCTTACATAGGATTGTGTACCTTCGGACATCTGCGTTTTCAATAAATACGTTTACAAAATTTACAATATTTTTCATAAATAAAATATAATTCCGCATGTACACTGAAAGTTTTGTCAACTTTTGACGTCATTTACAGAAAATATTGTAAATTTTGTTAACGTATTTCATGAAATTACGCAGATGTCCGAAGGTACAAATCCCAGTGCGTGTACACTGCCTCAATATTGTCTGGTTATACGACGGTTTTTTTTGCCAACAAATTAACAAGAAAGTTGGACAAAATAAATTTCTAGACAACACGTGACAGGTAAATTACCTGGTATAGAAGGTATGGTAAAATCGTTATAGTTCCCGTAATTATGCTTAGAAACAGAGGGAAATCTGAGAATGAAAATAACCATGCAAACACAAAACCTCCAATTAATATCCATTATACCTACGTCAACTGCCTGTGATCTTAGCCTATACTATACTTATCGACATAGTCTCAACTGTCTCAACTTCCTACAATATCAAGGTACATGATCACGTGGTTACAACAACAACAACAATGGCTGAACGTGTTGAAAGCGCGCCCACCGACCCCAAAGTAAGTATTATTTTATATTTTCCTTAATAGGCAATGGATTTTGATGAAATATGGCGCAGCAAACGCGTCTTCATGAGCTGCATTTGGTGGTCCGGGGGCTCGGCACATACGTATGTCGTTTTTGCGAAGAATCGATAGTACCGAAATCACCAAATGCAGCTTACCAAGACGCGTTTGATGCACCATATTTCATCAAAATCCGTTACATAATAAAATAATGATAAAAGAATACGTACTTTGAATCGGAGGGCATCTGGTTCAGTACTTGTTGTTGTTGTTGTTGTAACCACGTGATCATACACCTTGAATAAATATCAATTTTCTCCTGTCAAATAAATAGTGAATATCATATAGAGTTTATTCAACTGCCATTTTGAAATACCGGATTTATTTCCCGAGACATCTGGAAATGCGACAAAGAAACGAGTGCAGAGCACGAGTTTCTTTGTCGGATTTACAGTTGTCAAGGGAAATATAAATCTTCGAAAAATGTGAAATGTTCTTAGACCAGCTTGTAACGTTGCCAAAATTGACAATTTTGATGTGAGCGTATGAATTGTTTCTTCGCCGGAAATGAAGTCAAAACGTGACGTCAATTACGTCTCGCGAACGTCTATCATACAATGCTAGGAAACGCGTGGAAATTTCGAGGCTAGCCAAGTAACGTTTTATATGGCGTAGTTTTCATTGAAACGAACGCTGATTTGGTTGCGTTGTGTCATTACATTGGTGTCATTCGGTAACGGCATATGACGTCGTTCGACCAATGAAATGTCAGCGACATTGGTTTGAATCCGTTGTGACCGGGATATGCGTATCCAGCCAATGCAAGACACGATGATTTGTGAAAGGGGTCGTCGCCCTGTTCTTTACCATGGTAACGGTAACGATTAAACTGTTCCCAAGATTGTCAATGACGTAATGCCATAGTTGCCACATGCGGTCCGTTATGACAAAATGGGGATTAATGATCAATTAGGGAGCTTCTTGCTACATGATATGGTTATACTTATGGCGGTTACTGGGGATATGTAGCTTTTGACATTCCTGATAAGAATAGCTCCAGTAGCCTACTTCACCAACATTGCAAAGTATACTTTCCTAGCAAAGTATACTTTGAGGGAGAAATTTTAAATTTTAGGATAAATTTATAAATTTTTATTATACTGAATTTATTACATTATCACAGCCAATTTGGATGTGATAATGTAATAAAGTCAGTATAATAATTCTGCATATGTTTAATCATCAAATATATGCAGTTGTTAGTTCTATATGAAATAATGCATTTCAGGAAAAATAAATGATTGCTCCCTCAAAGTATACTTTGCTAGATAAGTATACTTTGCAAGTTTGATGAAATCGGCTACTGGTCTGGTAGCAAGTTCAGTCTTGACCACAGGCATTCGGCGTGTTTCGGCTTTCATCAGTATAACTCTATATGTATGAACAAGGCTTCTAACTTTGGTCGGACACGACCTCGTATCATAACACATTCCGCGATTTATTAACGCTAATGTGAATATTGTGTGTACAGTATACAGTGTATTCTAATGCACCGAAACTAGAAAGCACGCATCTGATTGGTCAATTGAAATCAGAGCCTATAAAATATGAAAAATCACAGCATATAAAATCTCCGTTTTACCAGCCTGTGTTTTACAACTTGACATGTTTATGTAACCCTACGCGCTTTTGTAAACAATGGCCAGCGCGGCGGGGAATGCAAATATTTCCAAATTAATTTTGGTACATTTTCGGTTATCCATTCGGCCATATTGACATGTACAACCCAAAGCAGAAAAGAGAATCTACCAACGGCTGACAAACGTGGCTTCAGTGTGGTGGCCCTTCAACAAATTCCTAAAAATATTACCCCACCCGCCCAAAATGCAGAAGAATTTAATAAAGTGCTCAAATGCAAACTCAATATGCCAGTACCAGCCTATAACATTAAGAATTCCAATGTGCACATACATGACTATACATAATAAACTGTATTGCAGATGGGTATTCACCTGAATTAGGCGTAAATCCAGGGAAATCCAAGGCCTGTTGACACAAGTTCAGTGTTGCTGACATTTCCTTTGTAAAATCACACGAACCCAATGCAGAATTGTTGGCATTTCTTTAAGTGAATACAAGCAAATAACTGTTGCAACTACACATACAAAAGCAATGCAATAGTTAATATAAACATTACAGTTGAATAAATGTATAGATGTCTTCGAAAAAGTCCCGTTAATCTCTATTTGAAATGGGAATATTCTTCGGCGGAGTTAAATTTCTTCAAATTCACTTGGTGTGAGGCGGTTATCGATATGACGATAACAACCTGCTGACGTAATGAAAAAGATCACTGTTCGTGATATGCTACGACGTTTATAGAAAGCGGGGAGCACACTAGGTGCATTAGAATGGGGCTGAAGCGTCGCCGTAAAACTGATTCACAGACCATAAAACCTCCCACATACCGCTCCAAATCGAAAAACAAAGCATGGTTATCCCCTAAGTTAGAACATATTTGTAAATAATATCGAATTACAGCTCCATTCCCTAGGTCGGACACAACCTCGTATCGTAACAAATGAAATAATGTGTTTAAGGCTCTAACGTCAATATTGTAGTGGCAAGTTCATATGATCATTTGAGAATTATCGATATCCTGCAGAAATACATAGAATGCATATAAAATTACAATTTTAAACATGTTATTTTGTTATGATACGATGTCGTGTCCGACCAAAGTTAGAAGCCTTTTTCATATTTATAGAGTTATACCGATGAAATACAAAACACGCCGAATGCCTGTGGTCTTGACTGGTGTAGCTCACGTGCGATTTTGAATGGAGAAATGTGGACTTATGTGGTTTGCGGACGTATAGCTCCTGCTCTGCTAGTACACGCCTGCAGGCTGGTGTGGATATACTGATTTTAGAACAGTGCAGATCCTGGTCAGACTGCGCAGGCTGATCTGGATATACACTATCACAGACGTAATAATGCATGTGTTGTTATGCCCCCACCAATTTATTGGGGAGGGGGGTTATGTTTACCCCTGTCCGTCCCCTGTCTATGAATGATGCTTTGTTTCACATACGAAACACCCAAGGTGAAGGTCAGTGGGGACTTATGTTCACCTTGTTTGTTGGCAAATGCGTTTAAGTTTGTAATGAATTCTTACTAACTCTTAAACTCATTCAACGATTTCAATACTATTTGGCCACAATGTCTGTCTATGGATGCTGCTTTGTTTCGCACATGACCCATACCCGAACACCCAAGGTCAAGGTCACTGATGACCTATGTTCATCTTACTATCAATGCTGCTGGCGAGGGGATTAGCGTCGTAATACTAATGCCCTTTTAATGCTGCATTCGGGGGCATCCTTGTTCTATGAACACATATTCTAGTTTTAGTCATGATGATGCATACATTCACACAAAAGCGAACAGTATTGACCCCGATCATATTAGGCAGGCTGGAATAAGTCATGGTTAAATGGGTTGTTTCTATCAGAGCATGGATCATTTATGATGTATGCATTCTGCAACTGACAGCGGTAATTGGCAAATCGTTTCATGAATAAATTATGACAGTTTACGCGGAACATCTTGATTTAAAAGCAAATCATACTTTTTTTGTATAATAATTTTCAATTTAAATTTGATGTTAATCTTGATGAAGACCTGGTAAAGCCGGGCATTTGATGAGCGAATTTATTGGCAATTTGTATAGTGCCATTTCCTTCAGAATATTAGTGATTCTATGTATTTATTTATTTAATTGTGTTCTATGAATTGTCCTTGAGGACGTTAATGAGACAGGCTATGGGATTTTGTATCTACGAATATGTGCGATATTACTGAACCCCGTAGAGGACATGGATTTTTTTTTATAAATTCGTTCCCACGAAATAAAAAATTAGTTCCCTCAATTTAACAATTCGTTCCCTCGAATTAACAATTCGTACCCTCGAATTAACAATTCGTTCCCACGAAATGACAATTCGTTCCCTCAATTTAACAATTCGTTCCCACGATTTAACAATTCGTTCCCAAGAATTAATAATTCGTTCCCGTGGGAACGAATTGTTATTTCGTGGGAACGAATTGTTAACTTCAGGGAACGAATTCATTCTCAATTCGTGAGAACGAATTGTTAATTCGTGGGAAAAGAATTATACGTCCACTGCGGGGCTCCGTACGATATCGCATGAAAAATAGTAACTCAATTTACGATATTTCCATAGATGACGTCGAAAGTAACGGAATATTCAGAGCAAATGCGCTATGCAAATTTAGTTATGTATTTACAGAATATATCACAGTTTCCGTAAATATTTTTAATGAAAAATCGCCCATCGTCTTGTGTATAAATTCGGATGGCTTGTCTCGTTTGTTTCACGCGCCAAGGCCCGTGATCTCAAAGACGACGTCTCATTGGATGATATGTCGATTGCGTGTGACAGCGACGGCGGGAAACGACACATGCATACTGTAAATAAACCGACAGTTCTGATAAATTTACAAAACTATGGGAATCTTCGATTGCAATACGCAGTGAACGTTATCATCTGGCAATGTTGTCACTGAACCTAATTCGTGCACTGCGCTTTAAAGGTACATGCCCGCTCTGTAGGCACAAACTGTTCTATATAGAAATTAAATGAGTGTATAATTGTGTCATTGTGCTATTGTCATATGCAAATGAGGCATAGTATTTAATGCGTCACCTGAACAAAATAATATTTTCCACAGATTATAAAGTATGATCGATCATTGCACATCAAAAAATAAATACTGTGTATAAATAGTAATGTCCGTTAACATTTCAAGGAACACGGTTATCTCCCATGATCTCAGCGTGGAAAGTTACGCCTGATATAAAGTGTATAATAATGTCAATAAATACGTGGGGTATTGGTAAATGAATGTTTATTTTGGCGGAAAATGTCCATATCCAACTTTCGCGGCCACCTTACCTGGAAAAAATCCATAGTGACCACATGGTCAATTTCAGCTGACCAATTCGTGATGGTCAGTCGGCTTTTTCTGTAATCTCTCGGAAATCTACAGGTATCACGTGATGTATGCAATTTTATCGATATGCAAATCGATAATCCATGTACATGTAGTGTGGCGATCCACCATTGACCACTGTGATATTCGAATTAACGTGTCAGGTTAACATGTATCTCACTTCCTGAACATGTTTATTTTATTGAAAATGACATTTCCGTAAATGACATCGCATATATTTTATACCAAATGTGGAATTAAAAATTTTCCTTTGCACAAATAAACTTCAAGGAAGTTTAATTTGCAATAAATAATTCGCGATGATTCTGCTTAATTCCCTGTAAATAAAAACAACACATTTCCATTTATTGACAATTTTATAATTTGTGACACTTTCACCAATACTAGTTTCGATAATCGGTGGAAATCTCGTTAATATTGACATGAAATCAAGAGAAAACATGCAACGATACAAATAGTTACAACCAGCGTAAGTAATTTTGTAAACTAACGTAGTCTGACCAAGATTTATAATTCCCGTGTATGTAAAAAGGGAATTACGTTAATTATTTCTAACCATATTAAATAAAGATAAAATTATATTAAGATAATCAAAGATAATCAAATAAGACAAAGTCTATGCTGAAATTACAAATCAGTAGAACATGTTTGCCGTACTGCTTAAGAGAACACTTTTCTCATAATTTAACGTTGCACAAATCTGGTAATAAAACAGAGAAATATAGGCCAGTTTAGCATTATCATCCTTATGAACGTGAATTGCACTATTATCAATGGAATTACAAAGTTATTCACAAAAATAACATTAATAATATGTCAGTTGCTATAGGTGTATACTATGATCAGACTGCGCGGATGTAGATCTTATATGCGTGTATACTATTTTCTAATCGATTTTTAAAATGTGTAACGATACAAACTGAATATTTACAACCAGCGTCAGTAAATTTGTAGACTAACGTTGTCTGACCAAGATTTATAATTCCCGTGTACGTAAAAGGGAATTACTTTAATTATTTCTAAACATATCAAATAAAGATGAAATTATATTAAGTATTGCAAGTTGCAATTATCTCATAGATAATCAAATAAGACAAAGTCTATGCTGAAATTACAAATCAGTATGTCAGTTGATGTCTCTGATATAAAGAACATAATGTGCCTACCAAATGGGCATGCACCTTTAAAGGCTCTCATATTATGACTCTGGATTGTGCTTTTTCGCTTATTTGTCAGTAATTGACAGAGTATGTAAAGAAAATCACGTTTTATTTAATCAATTTGCTAAATAGTTTCTCTTTTACTGCACTATATACTACCATAGTTTTCTATTAACAGGGGAGATAATTAGATAATGCATTTTCGTAATTACTGTACCAGGAAGCAGAAATTGTGAAGCATACTGCTTTTTATTGTGAAATTAAAGTAATTTATCACATATATGTGGCTGTGACTGGAGAAATGGGGCTTATGGAATTTGTGATCAGTGTAGCTCCTGATCAAATAGCATACTCATGTAGTCTGATAACGACCGATATTGCATGTTTTGATGTATAACGAGTGTTTCATTGATGGAATTGCGACCAGTGAAGATCCTGATCAGACTGTGCGGACGCACAGGCTGGTCTGGATCTACACTGGTTGCAAAGTATATAGGCCACATTTCTCCAGTCACCGCCACATATGTAGATTGTGTTTTCATTGTTTACATTGGTAAGTAAAAATAAAATTATTAACCATCGACAACTAGTGATCGCAATGCTAATTAGTTTCAATAATCATATTTTTCTATACCCAAACCTCGATTTGTTTTTCATTCATTCGGCTCATATTTAAGGGTGGGAATTGGCTCGAACACCTTCCATACCCGGGATATATAGCCCAGTAAAGAAGCAGGCCGATGGTCGTCGGTCTGGTTTATATTTCCGAATTTTGATAAATGTTGCATTTATAATTCAGGCTCCAGAAATGTGCGTCAAATATAGGAGAATCTATGCAGGTATGGTAACGTATAATTTGAGGCCTCCTATAGCACCCATCAGCTTATATGTGTGTGATATAGTATGGCTGGGTATCGATTATAGATGATTGAGGGGAACCCATACTAGTTTACGTGATTTGTGCGTTTTGAGTGGCATACGGACTGGTCAAATGAAATTAAGTGGCGAGTGTACTATCTGAGTCACTAATGTCTAGCAAGTGTGCTCTACGTAATTAACGTATTGTCACATTTAGTCCCAATCCTACCTAATCACCATCGAGAAGAGAAGAGAAGAGAAGAAGAAAGTGATTTCTGACGGTATGGTATTTGACGTGTCACCCTCACCCTATGTTAGTGTGCTGTATCAGAATGCTATATTAACCTATCATGATAACCGTGGTTGCTGATTTTGTGTTGTTAATTCGGTTTTATATATATATTTGTTTTTGTTATTTACTAACATTTATTTTAATTTTAATTTAGTTTTGAGTCACCTACCACACCGTCAGATTTTGGCCGAAATAGACTAATACACATTAAATCGTTTGATTTTTGTCTATATTGGAGTAATGCAGATTGTCAATTTCGACATAAAAAACAATTACTCCTGGTGGAGGAAACCTCCAGTTTCCCCGGTAGCTCCGGAGTCCCTGTAGTAAAGCTAAAAAAAAAACACCTCAAAAGGAGGCGATTTTGCACAACTACTCTCAACCAGCTGACTACCTCACCCCACTGACTCACTCAATCACTTAGCCCAATTCCATTGAATTAGTGGACCACATCAACCCATCCATACACCCGCCAACCACACACCACATCACTTAGCCCAGCCCTTTATTTTTCAAGCGACTCACGTATATATGTAAGACCCAGATCGGGGTCAGTCTCAGAACGAGGGTCAATCACAGGACGGGGTCGAAAACGTGTCGTCAATCCCAGTAGCCGATTTCACCAACATTGCAAAGTATACTTTTCTAGCAAAGTATACTTTGAGAGAGTAATCATTTATTTTACCTGAAATGCATTATTTCAGATAGAACTAACAACTGCACATATTTGATGATTAAAAATATGCATACTTGTTATACTGAATGTATTACATTATCACAGCTAAATTCAGTATAATAAAAATTAATAAATTTATCATAAAATTGAAAATTTATCCCTCAAAGTATACTTTGCTAGAAAAGTATACTTTGCAATAATTCCAGCACAAAAATATTTACACAATTCCCTAACATTTGATTGGTCCGTAGCAAGTCTCTGTCCAGAATTTATATCCCAGTAAACTCCATGCCGAACTACTTTCCGTAACCGTCAGGCGCAGTTAAAATAATTCTTAAGAAAACGGAAAATAAACACATTTTCTTGATGAATTTATTTCAAATGCTGGAATTATAAGGAATGAATGGCTTTTTGTGGAATTTATCGGGGATATAAACTTGGAAAAGTCGCGGGAATACTGGACGAGGCCTTCCGTCCAGTATTCCCGCGACTTTTCCAAGTGTATACCCCGATAAATTCCACAAAAAGGCCATTCATTCCTATAATGTTGGTGAAATATGCTACAGAACTGCGGCCAATCTGAAAATGGCCGGAAAATACCGGAAAATTCCTCACATGGGACATTTACAAAATACAACCGTCATGGAAACAGGAAAAAAACATACTTTTAATTTACTTCATTGCTAAGCACTTCACGGTAGGTAATGTACATTTTGCCTAGAAGACAACCCCGACGTATTCACTAGTTGCCGCCAGTTTTTATCTGGATGCATACGGCCAGGGTGTGACATTACGTCATTCAGGCTTGAAATCAAAACGGAACGTGCAGAATTTGGTCCCGTTCTAGGGAAAAATGACCCCCGTTCTGGGATTAGCCTCCGGTTTCGGGGATTTGGTCCCCGTCCTGGGGCTGACCCCCGATCTGAGTCTTACATATATACGATCTACACATCTACAATTAAATTATTTTTAACCAATCTGTTTCAATCTGGGGTCCTCCCAGGGTGTGCGGTTTAGAGAGGTTCCACTGTATGATCTGGCGTTATTGTTCGAGGCGTTATCACTGTATTCGGAACACTAGCTAACTATGCAATACCTTATAAAACTACTCAAATACGCAGGCTGGCCTGGGGTTTCGCTGATCTCAACGACAACACGTCCTGTTTGCTCAGGACAATAAATCCATCGTCCGGATCTCACGACATGGAGCAATATCCGTTCTATGGCCACTCGTTGTCTCCAGCAGATATTCCTTTGCCAGGAGAACTCACCCTTTGCGCTGATAATCCGTGTATGATCAGAGGTACAGAACCGCCAGCGCCAATAATGTCAACAGTTGTCAATGTATTTTACAAAAGTACTTTGATATTGTTCTTGAAAGAAAGCAGCTTGATTGGCTGAGCCTGTAGCTGTAGCTCAGGCACAGCCGAAATCAAATTGATTGAATGCGAGTTGATATTGCTGATATATGGTTTGAAACGTTACCGTTGGTAGAGCCTGAGATGTGCTACAATCGAACTGCTTTTTTTGCGAGTTGATTATAGGAATGAATGGCCTTTTTGTGGAATTTATCGGGGTATAAACTTGGAAAAGTCGCGGAAATACTGGACGAAGCGATAAAAAATTAAAATTTTCGAAAAAAAATAAATAAATAAAATGTTTTTTTCGAAAATTGTAATTGTTTAAGGCCTCGTCCAGTATTCCTGCGACTTTTCCAAGTTTATATCCCCGATAAATTCAACAAAAATGCCATTAATTCCTAATAATTCCAGCATTTTAAATAAATTCATCAAGCAAATGTGTTTATTTTCCGTTTTCTTAAGAATTATTTTGACTGCGCCTGACGGTTACGGAAAGTAGTTCGGCATGGGAGTTTACTGGTATATACATTTTGGACAGAGACTTGCTACGGACCAATCAAATGTTAGGGAATTGTGTAAATATTTTTGTGCTGGAATTATATTGCCTTTAGATGCTTAGAAACGTTGATATATTGGCAAGATTTACGCAGGCGGTGGTGTAGTAGGGAAACTTTTTATTCTACCTATTGCTATTTTATACGACTGTTTAAGGGTACATGCCCGGCTCAGTAGGCACACACTGTTCTTTATATCGAAAGACTATGAAGTATGATCATTGCACATCAAAAATTAAATACAGAGAATAAATAGTTATGTCCGTTAACATTTTAAGGAAACACGGTTACCATCAGTGTGGAAATTTCCGTCTGACATGAAAAGTATAATAATGTCAATCAATACGTGGGGTAATGGTGAATGAATGTTTGCCAGGAAATGTCTCAGATGATGTCTCTGATATAAAGAACAGTTTGTGTCTACTGAGTGGAGGTGTATTTTTAATTGGAAATTACATTTCACATCTGATCATTTATAACCACACTATATTGTGTAAACAACAATATACAAAAATGTGTAAACACAAATCCAGGACGAGTATACACACATATTACATACTACATGATCGTGGGTGTTGGCGGGTCTGGGGTCCGTTTCACTAAACTTCGTACGACTAAAATGTTCGTAAGTGCAAAATTTTGATAGTCTGTAAATTGCACGTTAACACTGTTTTCTTGTAAACAATTATTGGAGTTACATTTACTGAGCATAGGCTGCAAATGCAGCCTGTGCTCAATAAATGTAAACCCATCAATTAACTTTCCAGTCGATCCTAAATTTGCACTTACGAACATTTCAGTCGTACGAAGTTTAGTGAAACGCCCCCCTGATCTTGGAATCCTATATTGATTGTAATTCTGCGTAAAGACTATGTGGCATACACCACGTGCAATCATGAAGATAATGCCTTTCCCCAGTGAGTAAATCGTACCGTAGATATTACCCCATCAGCAGCTGGAAGTGACATGATTATGATCGTCGTCGCCAGATGGCGCTAATGCTATAAAAGTAAACCCAATTGTGGTGTGGCTGTGACTGGAGAAATGGGGCTTATTTGTTATGCGAACAGCGCAGCCCCAGATCAGACTGCGCATCCGCGCAGTCTGATCAGGGCTTGCACTGTTCGCTATGCAGTCAACGAACCATCCGCAATGAATATAACGCATAGGGTTTAGGAGTGCGTTAGAGGATCAGAAGTTTGAATATCCAAGAATGCCATAATCCCCATTTCTTCAGTCACAGCCACAATTACGTGTATGCTTTTGTCTCCATACTCTAATAATTGGCACGTCATGGCAAAATTGGGCTGCATGTCACAGGTATATGTCACAGTTATATGTCACAGTTTTATATCACAGTTATATGTCACAGTTATATGTCACAGTTAAATATCACAGTAACCTCAATGTGAGACGAGCCATGTAATTATGTACATAAAACATTCGACATCATATATGGAACATATGACATGACAAATGTTGTAAATATGTTTCTGGCGGTATCGCACGACGTCTTAAGTCAATCACATGGGTCGTTTCATATGTGGCTATGACTGGATAAATGGGGTTTATGGTGTTTGTGTCCAGTGTAGCTCCTGATCAAATAACACACTCCTGTAGCCTGATAACGATCTATATTGCTTGTTAGAAGCATGATGGGTGTTTCATTAATGGAATAGCGAACAGTGCATATCCTGATCAGACTGTGCGGATAATCCGTGCACAACATATGCACAACATAAACCCAATTTTTAGAGTCAGATCCACATATAAAAATGCATGTAGATGATCAGATTATGCTTTGAGAAAATTTGAAAAATGCAATGCGGACATAATCATGTAAAGTATAAACAATTGGAGTGTACAGTGGAACCTCTCTAAACCGATCAACCTTGTGACATCACTCTTAAATTATGACCGATATCACTGTCAAATATCGCTGTTGTTTATCAGTTTTCATGATTGCAATACACACAGGCATGTGTTCCAGTGCTCTTACATCGGAATTACAGTCGAACATCTCTAAACCGGACACCCTGGGTGTCCGGTTTAGAGAGATTCCACTGTAGTATGCACACCGCAGAAAGAACAGATCACTTCCACTCACTGGTCCGCGTCTACCATTGTATGTACTAGTCTTTCCTCAAAATGTTTCCTCCTGAAAGTGCTGAATGATCTTTAACCCGTACAATGCTGAATTAATTTGTGTAGTCTGCTGAATATTTTTTTATTTTTCCATTTTTCTTATCAAAAACTTGGTTTAGCAGCACTTTAGAATAATTTCCAATGGAAATGATTCTAAAATGCTGCCAAACCATGTTTTTACTGAGAGAAAAGACAAACTATGAATTATCAGCAGACGACTATTTTCCGTTCCCGCATTGTAAGGGTTAAGAAACCACAAACCTACTGTTCCAACAGTTCTGTCTCTGCACAACGAGGTGTCAGGGGTCGGCAAGGTGGCATGTGCTGTTGTTTTAGATTGTGTCTTCTTTCTCAATAAAAAAACATGGTTTGAGAGCACTTTAGAATCAATTCCAATAGAATCATTTCCAATCTAACGTACTGTTAAACCACCTTTGATCAGAAAAACGGAAAAATAGAACACAAGCAGTAGACGGTAAAAATTAAGTCATGGCTAATATTGATTGATCTTGATTCACTGGAACATAGTATGCAATGGGCATGATCACGTGGTTACAACAACAACAACGTCGCCCACTCCAAAGTAAGTATTATTTGATATTTTCCTTAATATGCAATGGATTTTGATGAAATATGGCGCAGCAAACGCGTCTTCATGAGCTGCATTTGGTGGTCTAGGGAGTTTGGCACAGACTCATGTCGTTTTTGCGAAGAATCGATTTCCGTGTCGGAGACACGGAAATCGATTCTCCACGAAAACAACAGAAGTTTGGACGAAAATAAAGAGACCACCAAATGCAGCTTAACAAGACGCGTTTGATGCGCCATATTTCATCAAAATCCGTTACGTAATAAGGACACTATAAAATAATACGTACTTTGAATCGGTACTTGTTGTTGTTGTGAGTACCACGTGATCATACACCTTGGTATAGTTTCCATTTATCATTATGTTTCTTTGACAATATAGGAATATGAATGCTTTGAAAGATATTCATTATGTGCCATTGAACAGCAGTTCAAATGCCCTCCAGCTCATATTGTGGAACAGCCGGGTCCGTTGCATAACATGTTTTGAAACATATAATACGTCTTATCATTTCTACTTCATTATGTGCAACTACAGTGGGGTCAGCGTGTAAGTGCACACACGAACGAACACGACAGGTTGGTTCCAACCTGTCGTGTTCGTTCGTGTGTGCACTTACACGCTGACCCCACTGTATCTTTGGTATGGAACATGTTTTGATGCCTCCATATTGTATGATCATTGTCAACATGTTGTAACTTGGATAGTTACATATCAACTAACATAGCAGTCTGACGAATTGTAACTTTTTAATATGTTCGACGTTAGTAAGCCTGTTTAAATCATACCAACTTTTACGCCGATATAACATAATTATATACAAGGTACGGCACTCGCCATCTGTTAAGCCAACGGAAGTGGATTATTTACCTTTGGGCCATGCTCGCTAATTCAGTAATTGTAACGCGCACGAAGGCCGACCTTTGTTCGCGGTACAATTACTGATTTAGAAAGCCGGATCCAACGTACACTAGTACCACTTCCGTTGGTTCAAAAAATGGCGAGTCCGTACGTTGTAGATATTTAATATCGGAGTAAAATTGGGATGATTTAAAGATGCTTTTGTCGTTCATACCACTAAGTGCCGGACGTTTCGTTGTATTGTGACGTATCTCACTCAGTCTTTGAGTAATGTGTGTTTGTCGTCAAAACATCGTTATTCTCTTGCTTAGCGGGCATAGCGAACCTTGTGAGGGTCATGCAATAAAGATGCTCAAGTCTCATTCGTTTACAGTGGTGCTAGTCAAAACGTACCCAAGTCAAAACGTACCCACTTTTTTGGTCAAAACGTACCCATCTGGAAGTCAAAACATACCCATTCGAGAAGTCAAAACGTACCCACTCTGAATAGTCTATATTTTGTTTACATGTTCAAAGTAAATATTCTATCATATGTTACTATATTTTCCCATGGGTACGTTTCGATTTCTTGATGGGTACGTTTTGACTTCATGATGGGTACGTTTTGACTGCTATGCGTTCGTTTTGACTTGGGTACGTTTTACAGTAGACCCTCACTAAACCACAGGTCAATGACTCGGGCCCGTAATAAACTCGTTCATCGTTCAAAAACCATCCACCCGCTCTTGAATGAATGACACGTAATAATTTGAATAAGTCCTGTACTAGGTCCGAGTCGTCTCAGAAAGTGTTATACGTTCCTGATCAATGGAACTCATTATATACTACCAGGAACTTCTAACACTTTCTGAGGGAATTATACAAATGTGTACTCAAACTCTAGAATCCTACTCGAGTTTGAGCGATCGGAGTACAGTGAAATCTCTCTAAAACGGACACACTGGGAGCTCCCCAGGGTATCCGTTTTAGAGATGTTCCACTGTAAAACACGCGTGTGTGCTTTGTGATCATGGGCAGGCATTTAATCGGAGATAAAATTCAATGGACACTGTCAACATTGAGCACAACTATATTTATATGTGTCCGGTTTAGAGAGGTTCTGGGTCCGAATATTCCACATGTCCTCCTGAGCACGTAATCAGTTAACCTGCACTTTACCGAGGCTGAGCTGTGTGTCGACTTGTGTAGTGTTTTCATACTGCTTTAATGGGTTACTCTTATAATCCTTCAGATCATACGGAAATATTTTGCAAACACTGTATTTGCAAACAAGCGGTCTCATTAGGATCTGCAGTGTTTGGCAGTATGTTTCAGTTATTTTGAAAATACTCCTTATTTGAGTAATGGAACAGTCCAGAATTGAACAGGGATCTATCGATGTCAGATTTTTAGGGATGAAAGGGTTAATGTCAATGCGCGTGTCTACTAGCAATCTAATGAAAGACGAGCATTCTAAATAATTAATTGCAACAGGCAATTTGGGCTTTGGATTATGTGGGTTGATGAAAATTCATGTATGTCTGATTTATGTATGTTTTATGCCACGCATGGCCATTTCCGATTTTTTTTTCTGTAGACGTGTTGACATAATAGGAAAATCTTGCAGAAATCAAAGTTATATTGGGTGATCCTTTTGGGACCGTACACCGCTCACCGCGGCGTGTACTTTTGTGCCTAGCTAGCTATGGACGATACGAGAGTAGATTTCAAGACTTACTGTTCACAACTAGGCGTAGATTTCAAGAGATACTGTTCGTAACTATCATGTTTATCATGGCGTATGGTGTTCCATGGCTCATCGTTCTTCTTTCCTATATCGTTACATATTTTGAAATATTTACACTCTTCATACATTCATAATGGAAACGCCCATTCAACGTAATGCGTTTATATCCCAATAATTCCAGCACAAAAATATTTACACAATTCCCTAACATTTGATTGGCCCGTTAGGGATAAATTCCACAAAAGGCCATTCATTCCTTATAATTCCAGCATTTGAAATAAATTCATCAAGAAAATGTGTTTATTTTCCGTTTTCTTAAGAATTATTTTAGCTGCGCCTGACGGTTACGGAAAGTAGTTCGGCATGGGAGTTTAATGGGATATAAATTTTGGACAGAGACTTGCTACGGGAATTGTGTAAATATTTTTGTGCTGGAATTATCACACTTAAAAGGCGATAAATTTTCATGGAAATTATACTAAGATGGGAAGTCTAAATAGATTTAAATGCAGTTAGGTCACGCACTCTGTTCAACTTGTACCACCGTAGTATCTAACGTTGTTTTATCCTGTATGATGATCAGACTGCGTGGATGCGCAAGTCGAGCTGGATCTACACTCGTCGCGGAAGAAATAAGTAAACGTTTGTCAGATCGTGGCTCGATTGTCGTAATAGTACGCTTATTTCGGTGTCACGTGACGGCTATGTTTGTAAATCTAATAAATCATGTTTTAAATTCACTAATTGACATCGCTGGCGTGCTTGGATAATACGGACGGCGGCGGTTATGCTGTTATAGAGAGCTGTTACGGAAATAGCATTCGCCCTCTCTTGAATGCCATCTCATCGGCGCTAATATCTATACTATGTGTCTGTGAATGGAGAAATGGTGCTTATATGATTTGTGACCAGTGTAACTCCTGATCAAATATCACTCTTATGTTGCTTGATAACGATATAAATGTACATTGTTACATGCTTGGCTGGTGTCTCGTTGATGGAATAGCAATCAGTGCAGATCCTGTACAAAACAAATAAGCCCCATTTCTCCAGTCACATCCACATATGAGTAGTATGTAATATTCCAACACTTATAGGAAATAGCATTCACGCTTTCTTCAATGCAATACTATCCAAGGTGCATGATCACGTGGTTACAACAGTAACAATAATGGCTGCAAATATTGAAAGCTCACCCACTGCAAAGTAAGTATTATTTGCTATTTTCCTTAATAGGCAACGGATTTTTATGAAATATGGCGCAGCAAACGCGTCGTCAGGATCTGCATTTTGGTGGTCCTGGGATATCGGCGCAGACTTATGCCGGTTTTGCGAAGAATCGATTTCCGTGTCAGAACGACAGCGAGACCACCAAATGCAGCTTAACAATACGCGTTTGACGCGCTATATTTCATCAAAACCGTTACATAATAAAGACAAAATAAAAGAATACGTACTTTGAATCGGAGGGCTTCTGGAAGTTTCAGTACTTGATGTTGTTGTTGTAACCACGTGAGCATACACATTGCAATCGGCGTTAAATTACTATAATATGAGGACCCTGTAATGTTTCCACTTTTGCAAGTCGAACATTTTAACTCATCATATTATAAATCAATTGTTTACAAACAGTGTAGATCCAGATGAAACGGCTCGTAACGAACCGTCTCAGCTGGATCGGCACTGTTTTCAGCCTCTTTTTTAATACTACTTTGAACATACAAACGTTTATGGATAGTCTAACCCAGGGGCGGATCCAGCATTTGTGTGACGTGGGGTGTCCTATTTTCAAGCTCCACGGAGTGAAGCGAGTATGCTAGGGGGGTCGGGGGCATGCCCCCCAGGACAAATTTTGAAATCTAGATGTCCAGAAATGCACTTTCCTGTGTTTAACGGCATTTAAATTCAGAATCCAACTGGTGGTAAACTGTGATCTATGTAAACTCCGTGGCTGAACGTTGCAACCCCGGAACATCCCCCCCCCCTCCAGATCCGCCCCTGTAACCATTATATGTCAGTTAAGTCACAATTTGTCCACCTTTGCGAGGTGACGAGCCACGGCATTGGTGACAAATAGCTTTAAAATGCAATCAAAAATAACCCCAGCCACCGCACATATTCATACGCAGTGATTAGGTCGTATTGACAGGATATCAAAAATGTTTCACGGCACATACACACTGTGTTGACGGGATAAATATAGTTATCAGGCACAGGAGTGCGCTATTTGATCAAGTGGTACATTGGTGGCAAATGCCATAGGTTCCATTTCTCTAGTCACAGCCATATATATAGAGAATAGTAGGTTAGTGCCGTGAATGGGAAAAAATATCTGGTTGCAGAGCCAGATATTGTTTCCCATTCACGGCACTAACCTACTATTCTCTATCTATTTTCCTTATTTCTGAACCAAAGTATATGTTGTGACCACTCATTTGAACCGTCTCGGTGAGACGGTTCAAATGAGTGGTCACAACATATACTTCTGATGAGAAATAAAGAAATTCTTGAGCCTTGCCGGATATTTTTTCCCATTCACGGCACTAACCTACTATTCTATTTAACCCATCATACCTAAACATGGCTTTAAAATACAAAAACAGTATTGACTGGATATCAAAAATGTTTCACGGCACTGTGTTTCACGGCACATACACACTGTGTTGACGGGATAAATACGTGTCATGTTGCACATTTCAACAACAACAACAACAACAACACCAGTGTCGAATCATTTTGCTGATGACGGCAAACAGGCATAAGTAACGGATTGGCGAACAGTCTGAGTGTATACCGTAGTCTGGGGATACACTGGTCGTATTCATAGCGTCTTTTTCGTCAGCCAGCGGGCCAGTCATTCAACAACGGCACGACCACTGAATTGATCTTGAGAAACTTAAATAAATATGTGCTACCTGCAGCATACATTTACGATGAACGTAGACAAATAAAGTGGTGCTTCATGTTCGGGTTGAGCGGGGTAGTCGGTATGTGGGGCACCGCCATTGATCTTTGCTTATAACTTAGCCAATTTTTTACCACACTGGCAATTTTCCAGGAGTGACATTTTTAGTATGGATGTTCTGGGACCTACTGTCTGTTTCACGAAAGCTGTGCCAAATGTATGGCTATATAAACAATTCAAAAGCAATATTGTTTTTTGATAATATTAAATTAAAGGAAAATTTATGAATGAGCCTTTTTATTTCGCGAAATTTGGTCAAATACTGATTTTATTGCGAAAAAATAATTTCCCTGTGTTAAATCCCCATATACATCTTTACAGAGTGAAGATGTCTATGGGGATTTAACATGGGGAAAACAAATTAATTTCAGAAATACTGGACCGATTTTCAAAATTTAACTTTTGTTTTCTTAAGTTAGATCATAGCCAAGCTATCTAGCCAGGTTTCGGAGTAAATTTCCAATTTTTTTCGTTTTCCGACTCCTCCCACATCTCCTTTTCCCCCCATGTTAAATTCCCAGACAAATCAATTTTTCGTAATAAAATCAATATTTGACCAATTTTCACGAAATAAAAAGAAGATTCATTCTTAAATTTCGATAAAATTTAACATTATCGAAAAAAAAATAGTTTTTGCATTGTTTAATTACCGTAAAATGTGGGCAGGTTTCGTGAAACAGTCAGTAGTGTCCCATACAATGCACCGTACCTGTTTTGGATAAGATCTACACAAATTAAAATATGTTTAATTACAATGGAACCTCTTTAAGCCGGACAACAATAAATAATTCCAGCACAAAAATATTTACACAAGTCCCTAATATTTGATTGGCCCGTAGCAAGTCTGTGTCCAAAATTTATATCCCAATAAACTCCCACGCCGAACTACTTTCCGTAACCGTGAGGCGCAGTTAAAATAATTCTTAAGAAAACGGAAAATAAACACATTTTCTTGATGAATTTATTTCAAATGCTGGAATTATAATGAATGAATGGCCTTTTTGTGGAATTTATCGGGGATATAAACCGCGACTTTTCCAAGTTTATACCCCGATAAATTCCACAAAAAGGCCATTCATTCCTATAATATATGTGGTCATGATTCTGATGGGTTTCTTGGTCATGTATCTCAGGTGACACTGCCTGTTCGTGATCGCAGAGCACACAACTATGACTCGGAATAATCAAATGCATGATTTACAGTGAAACCTCGCTAAACCGGACACCCTGGGGACCTCCCATGGATTTCGGTTTATATAGGCTCCACTGTACCCGCAAGAAGTATCACGACAATGGTACCTTCACAATGGTGGCTATGACCATGTTGTTTAAACGTGGCTGTGACTGGTGAAATGTGGCTTATGGGGCACATGGCTTAATCCACGTGTGATTAGTCTAGTTCCCGATTCGATAGCGCTCAACCGAACCGTAATAAGAGCCATCTTCAGTCTTAGGAAGACGTCGAATGTTTCATCGGCTAAATGGCGAACACTGCAAATAGTATACTCCATTATTAATAAACAGACTGATCAGTAGCCGATTTCATCAAAATTGCAAAGTATACTTTTCTATCAAAGTATATTTGAGGGAGTAATCATTTATTTTTCCTGAAATGCATTATTTCATATAGAACTAACGACTGCATATATTTGATGATTAAAAGCATGCATAATTATTATACTGAATGTATTACATTATCACAGCCATTTTTGCTGTGATAATGTAATAAATTCAGTATAATAAAAATTTATAAATTTATCATAAAACTAAAAATTTCTCCCTCAAAGTATACTTTGCTAGAAAATTATACTTTGCAATGTTGGTGAAATAGGCTACTGGATCCACACTTGTTGTAAAGGTATTACGGCCCATAGTATATAATGACCCTACGTCACTCATATGTAGCATTTGTCCAAGTTCCCAAGCTCAGTTCGCATATTTGGCACAATTAACGATCATTTGTTGTATCCCATTAAACTTTACAAACAAACTTCAAGCGCTGCGCTCTCTAAGACTCAGAAACTATCGATGTGTGTGTTTGAACAGGTTATTTTTTATAAAAGGACATTGACTTTTTATTATTTGAACAAATAGAACGGGAAATCATCAAACATTCGGTCATGTAACAATGGATTTATAGCGTTTCTTGTATTCAATTACGCCAGGTCCCAGTCTCTTTTGTCACGCCCTTTCTTTGTCATATGTCGCCTAGCCTGGAGAAACGGGGATTATGGGATTTGTGACCAGTGTTGCTCCCGATCATGTAACCTGATAATGATCTATCTTGCTTGTTAGAAGCAGTATGTGTGTTTCTTTGATGTAATGGCGAACAGTGCAGATCCTGATCAGACTGTGCGGATGCACAGGCTGATCTGGATCTACATCGGTCGCAAACAATCCCATAAAGCCCATATCTCCAGTCACATCCACATATAATTAATATTAGGAGACCGCGCTGTTGTCGCACCGAACTAGGATATACTTTGAGATCTTGGTCCGCATTCGTTAAAACACCACACACATCCTCCCCACGAACTTAAAGGTACATGCCCACTCAGTAGGCACAAACTTTTCTTTATATCAGAGACATCATCTGAGACATGTTCTGGCAAAATAAACATTAATTCGTCATTGCCCCACGTATTGATTGGCATTATTATACATTTTTATATCAGACGTAAATTTCCACACTGATATCAGGGGCGATAACCGTGTTTCCTTAAAATGTTAACGGACATTACTATTTATTCACTGTATTTATTTGTTGATGTGTAATGATCATACTTTATAGTCTGTCGAAAATATTATATTTTCAGGTGACGCATTTAATTAGTACAAATAATTAAAAAAATATCATGCCTCATTTGCATATGAAAATAGCCTGATACCACCTCCAGTCACTATCAGTAAAATAAATATTACTAAATGATTATATCTGTATAGCGGGCACTCGTAATTTTTAGAAAAGGTGGAATATTGACGCAATTATACACTTATTTAATTCCTATAAAGAACTGTGTGTGCCTACTGAGTGGGCATGTACCTTTAAAACCACATACGTAGCTTCCTTATTTCGCGTCGGTGCTAAGCTATACTGGTTGGCTGACGGCAATTCCGACATATACATTTTATTGGATAACATTACAGACAATTATGGCATGTTCCTAGGGATCGGATACGCCTCTGCAACTTACTACATTCGGTAAATTGTCTATTTGGTTTAAAGGAGTATTGCTGAGCACGCTCTCATGGTATGTGCCGCCTTCTGTGTTTTTCGTACATGTTCGTCATTGCTGTACAGTGCAACCTCTCTACAACAGCCACCCATGGGAAGACGCAAAACTGGCTGTTGTAGAGAGGTGACTGTTCTAGGGAGGTTAATGCTGAATTAAATTTTGTCATCCATTGTTTATTTATTTTCTTCGATAATTCTCATCAAAACATGCTTTGGCAACATTTTAGAAACATTTCCAATGGAAATGATTCTAAAATTCTGTCAAAACATGTTTTTATTGAGAAAGAAATATAAACAACAGCAGACGACAATGTTCTTGCTCAGCAATCGAAGAGTTAGATACAGAGGAAATCATCCATTTGGGATATAAAATAGCGGCTGCTATAGAGAGGGTGTTGTTGTAGAGAGGTGGCCGTTCGGGGAGGTTCCACTGTATGCGGCTGTGGCTGGAGAAATGGGGCTTACGGGAATTGTGACCAGTGTAGCTCCTGATCAAATATCACACTTCTGTAGCCACTGATAGCGGACTGTGTATTGCTTGGTGGAAGCATGACGGGTGATTCATTGTGATAGAATGGCGAACAGCGCAGATCCTCATCAGAAAGTGTATAGGCCAGAAGTATGTCGGCAGGAAAACGTGGAACAAACAGTAGTGTTCGACCTAACCCGAATTTTCTGTCCCTAACGCAGGGCGACTCACAAGTCGCCCTGCGTTACAGACAGAACATTCGCCGGATAGTCAGAATGGACGGACGGACACAAATGTAACTGTATTGGTGATAGCTGACATATGGGACAAGCCATGTGTTTTTGTACCTGGGAAGGTGTGCGATTTTTCATGAAAAAATATTTACAGAAACTGTGAAATTTTCCGTATATGACGTCGAAAGTTGAATTATTCATAGCAAATGTGGAATTCTATTTCGAACTTGCTCTGCACATTTCTTCCACTTTCGACATCATCTACGAAAAATCCAAACTGAGATACTTTTTCGTAAATATGAAAAAATCACCCGCCACAAATGTTTTTATTTCACAAAATTTCGTCAAATAATGGAATTTGTGGACCGATTTTCAAACTCTAACTTTTGTTTTCTTAGTTGCATCGTTTCCAAGTTGTCTAGTCAATTTCCAAAATATTTGTAAATTTAATACCCTCCTTGTCACTCTCCGGTTTTTTGCCCCATGTTAAATTGCCATACGAAAATATTTTATTCGCAAGAAAATGAATATTTCATATAATTTAATCAAATGAAACAATACGTTATTGTTATTGATGATTGTTATTGATGTTTGTTAGAAGCATGACACGTGGTTCATTGATGGAATGGCGAACAGTGAAGATCCTGATCAGACTGTGCGGATGCACAGGCTGGTCTGGATCGACACTGGTCGCAAAACCCATAACCCCATTTCTCCAGTAACAGACACAAATTAGGATTTTCTACAAACAGGGAAAACAATGTGAACGTTAACACGTCTCTATAGACTATATGCTGTGTTCGAGAACAAGTCCCCATTATGCAAATTTTATTTGAAGAAAACCTGATTACCAACGTATCGCCGAATTATTCACAAATCGCGGGATCTCTGTTTTAATTTGGTTAAAGTGCGCCATTCCAAAAACAGTTCTTATCACATGTAATCCTTGTTATGGCGCGATTTAACAAATTTCGCAAATGTGTTATTACACACGCGTAATAACACATGGAGCGCATTCAATTGACTGGCCGCCTCACTCTAATTATGTATTGTTACATGATTTCCGTTGTTTGGACATGGCTTTAGGCAATGCTCATTCCGGGGCCGCGCGTAATGGAAGTGCCTTCATGACGTCACTACGCGGAAGTGCCTTCATGACGTCACTACTTCATGACGTTCATGACGGAATATGCATACCGAAAATTATCTCCGTGAATGGGACGATTTTATAAAAGTACTGAAAATACTGAATATAATGCTCAAATTACATCAGTTTTTTGTTGGAAATGTAACAATAACGTTTGATCATGTCCAGCCGTGTGCAAACGTTTGCTGTGGCCCGAGGGAACTGTTTGAACCCGCGGCCTGCGGCCTTTGGGTTCAAACAGTTCCCTCGGGCCACAGCAAACGTTTGCACACGGCTGGACATGATCAAACCTTATATTCGTATTATGCGCCAACGTTATGTCAAATGAATAAAATAGAGACGTTCCAAATGACGTCCCTAATGGCGCGACAAAGCAATGATGTTTGACGTTGACGTCATCATATTTTAAACGTCATTAGAAGCGGCCGTGACTTATTTAAGTTGCTGCAATTGTCAGAATGAGATCCCGTTTGGTAGTATGATGTGTTTACAAAGAACAGGAACCTGTTATATGGCATATTTATAATACGTTTATTGCTAGGATTAAAACTATTATCCTCTGTGTCAAATAAGATGATATTTTGTATTTGATAAATTCATCTTTGCTATAATCTAGTGCGAATTGAATACAACAACATAGTAACGTGTGTCACTAGGATGACGAATGTTAAAGCATACATGTAAATTAATTTAGTATTCAAGGTGCATGATTACGTGGTTACCACAACAACAACAATGTCTTAAAGTGTTGAAAGCGCGCCCACTCCAAAGTAAATATTATTTGATAGTTTCCTTAATATGCAACGGATTTTGATGAAATAAGGCGCAGCAAACGCGTCTTCGTGACCTGCATGTGGCGGTTTCTGGACATCGGCAAATACGTATGTCTTTTTTGCGAAAAATCGATTGCCGTGTCAGCATTGACAGTAAACACGGAAATCAATTCTTCACAAAAACGACAGAAGTGTGTGCCTATGTACCGATGCCATCAAATGCAGCTTGATAAGGCGCTTTTGATGCGCCATATTTCATTAAAATCCGTTACATAATAAGGACAATATAACAGAATACGTACTTTGCATCGGAGGCGCTTCTGGAAGTTTCAGTAATTGTTGTGTCACATTTGTGGCTGTGACTGGAGAAATGGGGCTTATGCGTTTTGCGACTAGTGTAGATCCAGATCAGCTTGTGCATCCGCACAGGCTGATCAGGATCTGCACTGTTCGCCATTTCATCAATGAAATACCAGTCATGCTTCTAACAAGCGGTATTGATCGTTATCGTGCTGCAAGAGTGTACTATATGCTCAGGAGCTACACAAGTCACAAATCCCATAAGCCCCATTGTTCAAGTCACAGCAACTTTCATGTATGAGCGAGAGTTAGAGATCGCAGTGAATGCCTGGCACAATGAGAGACTTCAACTTGGGCTATATGGTGATAAAGAAAATAAATCAATTAACGTTTGCGCCCAGTGTTACGGAGCCCCGCAGGGGATATAGATTTTTTTTCATTAATTCGTTCCCACGAAATAACAATTCGTTCCCTCAAATTAATAATTCGTTCCCACAAACAATTCGTTCCCTCAATTTAACAAAATCGTTCCAACGAAATAACAATTCGCTCCCACGTTATATAACTAATTGTTAAATTGAGGGAACGAATTGTTATTTCGTGGGAACGAATGAATACAAAAAAAAATCATGTCCCCTGCGGGGCTCCGTACAGCGTAACAACGCCCGTCGACCAGGGGATACTCTATTCGTAATTGTTATAGTTCACATATTTAATGTTTAATAAATTAATTTAGTTAATTTAGTAGCAAGCGCTAGCGAGCGAGAAATTAGTTTATTAAAAATGCAATATGTGAACTATAACTAACATATTGGTTGCCCCGCCCCATCGCGGGTACCTGTCTATTAGAATGGAGCACTGCCCATACATGTGTTTTCAACAACCTGGTTTTGACAGCACATGAGAATAGTCTCCAATGGAGACGATTCTCATGTGCTGTCAAAACCAGTTTTGTGTATATTACGTGATTGGCAATGTGACACTGAATCGATCGTACACATTGTGTAAATTATATATATTCATAGATATTGACGAAAGCGTCGCAATAAGCGACTAATTGAGACGAAATGCTCTGCTTTCATTGGTCGAGAAACTAGGGCAAAGAATAAAATCGCTGAAGTTTACCTACTGAGCATGTAATGTACGTCTTTATGTGACTGGGAAGTATTCGTGATAATCAGGATCTACATTTACAAATGTTGCAATGTGCCCGTCACTTTATTATATGAACTGCTGGTCCATTTTATCAACTGGGATGTTCAACGTTGTGTCGCTAAGTTGCAGACCTTGACAACGACGGAACAGATTTAGTTGTTTCCAAAGAAGTAGTAAGCGACTTTAAAAAAAGAACGCACGGTTATATTAATGTCGTTATCAACCAAAGCTAACATGGACGTGTTTGCTATCAGTGTAGACCAAGATCAGACTGCGCTTAAGCGCAGTCTGATCTTGGTTTACACTGTTAGTAATTTTGTCAGTAAAACATTGAGGATCGTACATTATACAATTGATATTGCCAGTAGAAACGTTGACATCAGTAGCCGAGTTCATCAAAATTGCTAAGCACACTTATCTAGCTAAGTATACTTTGAGGGAGTAATCATTTATTTTTCCTCAAATGCGTTATTTCATATAGAACTAACGACTGCATATATTTGATGATTAAAAGTATGCAGAATGATTATACTGAATTTATTACATTATCACAGCCAACATGACTGTGATAATGTAATACATTCAGTATAATAAAAATTAATAAATTTACCTTTAAATGGAAAAGTTCTACCTCAAAGTGTACTCAGCAGGATAAGCATACTTAGCAATGTTGGTGAAATATGCTACTGGGCGAGATTAACGCAGGCGATGCGGTTATGTAGCATACCCGGTACCATTGTTTACATGTAGATCTATAGTTCACAATTCCTACTTACTCGGAACGTGCACCTGAAAATAAACTGAATGGTAGTCGAAGTTTTCAACATGTGTCCCGATACAGGATGACTGTAGATATACAGGTATATGGGACGGCACGTCGTCGACATTGCCTGGGTGTGTGCATGTTTTAGTTTAGAGGGGGTAACACTATTACCATATAGCATTACATGTGTACGTAATAGCACAGTGTATTAAAATTATAATACACTAGTGTAATAAATATGCAAATGACGCCGCTATAGAAACACGCTAGGTGGTTATTACAGATTCAATGTATTGTGCTGTTCTTGTGCAATAAATAAAATCTAACAGTTGTGTTGATTTAATATGAGATTTATTAAACCCGTTGACTGATTTCATAAGAAACGAGGCTATGTCTAGTTTCTTATTAAATCAGTAAACTCGTTTAATAAATATCATATTAAGTCATCACTTATGTAAGATACTCTATTTATGAACAGGAATTATTTTATGGTACAAACTAACACTATCTCTCGTCTCTGTTTCAGACCGACTTATAACCATGGTAGCAGAGTCCAAGTGCCTAAGTTTTCACGTTATAGTATGTGTTGTAACATTCACGTCCGTGCACCTCTGCTCGTGTAAGCCTCGGTTTGGGTATCCGGACACCGGTGACATATCCTCTTCAACAACAGACAAGGAGATTCTTGGAGAAGACAAACATGATCATTCTGGTGATAAATCGGACTACAAGTCACCGGATAAGCGGGAATGGAGAAATAAATTTGCTGCCTGGGGTAGAAAAAGGTGGGGTAAGTTCCCAATATGGGGAAAACGTAGTTTAACAGACGAACATTCCCCTGTGGATGTTGCTCAAGCTGATCACGCAGACCATTGGAATAAACAATCGTCTGAACAGGAAGCGGAAGGAGTGCATTCTCAAAAACGGAAGTGGACGGGATTGGCTGCTTGGGGAAAACGAGGTGATACGCCTACAGATAAACGCGAGTGGTCGCAATTCGCCAGCTGGGGGAAGCGAGATGCAGAAACAGCCGACATGGACAAACGGAAATGGTCACAATTTGCGACTTGGGGCAAACGTGGCGACGATGATCATGCGACGTTAAGCGAGGATGACAAACGGAAATGGTCGCAGTTTTCCTCATGGGGCAAACGCGATGATGACGAACTCAACCAGGCTAATAAACGAAAATGGTCGCAATTTTCATCGTGGGGGAAACGCGCTGGTAATGACGAGCTCGACACATTAAACGAGGCTGACAAACGAAAATGGTCTCAATTTTCCTCATGGGGCAAGCGCGACGATAGCAATGACCTACCACCGTTAAACGAGGCTGACAAACGAAAATGGTCACAATTTTCCTCATGGGGCAAACGCGACGATAACAATGAACTAACACCGTTAAACGAGGCTGACAAACGAAAATGGTCGCAATTTTCCTCATGGGGGAAACGAGACGGTAACACGGAAGCACTGAAGAGAAAATGGTCCCAATTTACGCCATGGGGCAAACGTGTTGGGTCGAGGTGGTCGGCGTTTTCCCGCTGGGGCAAGCGGCGATGGGCTGGGTTACAGATGTGGGGAAAGCGTTCCGTTGACCAGGATGACGCAATCCTCAATTCCGTCGTTTCCAAACTACTTTCGTTCTTTGATAAAAACGGTAAGTGCTCGGCAACTACAATACCGGTGGGTTTACATGGAGAATAGCAGGCTATCGTCTTTTGTAACCCGAATGTATTGTCTGTAACACAAGGCGACTTACTGTCGCCCTGCGTTACAGACAGAACAGTCAGGTTAGGACTCTTAATATTATGTTCACCAGGAAAGGCTAAGAAACGCGTTGGGACTCCAATGCTCGCCGAGGAATTCATACTGTAATCGATCCTGTTAAACGTTGTATCAAAAGCCACTAGCCTGGTTTTCTATTTATCATGTAACGTTTACATTAAACAACACTCGAATTCGCTTGATTCGATGGTCAGTGAACTGGGATTGTCGAAAACTGTAGTGAGATAGAAACTCTACAATTAAAAGCCTGGCATTGTCGAAAATTAGCATTTGTAAGAGGACTAAGACGAAAAAACGTACGCATCCGAAATGTCGAATAACACCAAACTTACAGCTTTAATGGATTATATGTAAAATGAAAACACATGCGTTCATTTATGTCTCCTTCCCACAATATTCAGTTGCTGCATCTGTTGAATCTTTCCTTTCGGGACCGCCCGCCGCTGGTCGTGGAGTGCATGTTTGTGTCGCATTGAAAGCTCCTCGACCACCGCTGTGACATGTGTTTATCTGTATGTATAACGTTAGTTTCTTCTTTACATGGGTGCATCGGTCTCCTTTTGGTATCTTTTCGGTTCAAAGTGTGATTCCATCTCAAGACAAAGATTTGTTTAGACAAACTATTTCATTTAAGGAATAAAACCATGGGATGTTGCATTTACTGTGATTTATCATATTTTTGGTCTTTTTAAAGATTGCGTGTCCGAAGGACGAGTTTGCGTGGAGTCCGAAGAACTCCTCGCAAACTTTAAACAGACTTCGGACTCCACGCAAACTTTAAACAGACCAACTGTATTGTATTGGTTTTAACACCGAACTTTAAACAGACCAAATGTATTGTATTGGTTTTATTACTTATATTTACACTGCATTTTCTGATAGTTTCAAAAATGTAAATAACCAAATATGGCGGTAAAATTAAGAATAATCTTACCGTATTTTGTTCGCAATTCCTGGAACAGCGACGTTGCCGGTCAATAGCGTGCAGTTATTGACAACCTCGTGGAAATTAATGAAGTCAAACTAACTTTAACTAATCAACAACATGTCGCGACGTCAGGTGGGTCTAATGTATAATATTGTATTGTGATGTAAACGCAGTACGTCGAATGGGCGTTTGCATCATGAATGTATAGAATGTGTAAATAGTATCGTATACGAACGTACATGAGCAAGACGATGAATGTAAAAAAGCCGTTTGGTAAAAATAACAGCAAAAACACGAATATTCAATAAGCTTATGATTGTTAGATTTTGCGTGATAACATACACTCTGGTCATCTATATTTTACAGTTTCACCTTCCGAGATTTGGTTATTTAATGATGCCATGCAGTATTGACATCTCGCGGCCAGATACAACGTAAAAACTGCGGCATGAAATATTAAACAAAGACGGGTCGGCTTCTAACACGCTATGTTCGTGTTGTTGCAACATTACACGGTAATAAACAACGCTTATGTCGGCATAGTAAACATAAAACATGACCGGACAATGGCATCAAGGTGTACGATCAAATATGGCGCATCAAACGCGTCTTCTTAAGCTGCATTTGGTGGTCTCTATACTTTGGCCCAAACTCCTGTCGTTTTTGCGAAGAATCGTGTCTGTATACACGGAAATCGATTCTTCGCAAAAACGACCGTAAGTCTGTGCCGAACTCCCTGGACGACCAAATGCAGCTCATGAAGACGCGTTTGCTGCGCCATATTTCATCAAAATCCGTTTCATATTAAGGAAAATATCAAATAATACTTACTTTGGAGCGGGAAAGATGTCAACACTTTCAGCCACTGTTGTTATTATAACCACGTGTTTATGCACCTTGGGCATGGCATAATAAAATCAGGTTTGCAAAGGTAACAGTATATCACTGAAAATTTGAACTTTACTGGACCGCATAAAACAGCAAGTTGTGATTTACATTGCGCTTTGCCGGTTGCCAAACATATTGTGACGGCAGACATTCGCCGTCATAACACTTGATAATGTCAATATAACTGGGAAAATGCGGCTTATATGATGAATGACCAGTTCAACATATGGGCCTGTTGCAACCAATGGATTATATTATGGCTGTGTGAAGTTGGCTCTGACATCGAACTGTGCTTCTATTCTGTATCCAGTGCTCCAGATAAGCTTTGTGTCTAAAGAGTACCCCCTGATTTCAAATTCAATGCGTATTTTATTTTTACAATTGGATTATTGATGTTTTTCATTATTAAATAGAGAACAAATGACCAAAACTTAAAACAAATTTAAACATTCACTTATTACAGTGTATTATTACTTATTCACTTATTTATACTGTAATACAGTTGAAAATTTACTTAGTTGAGCTGAAAAAGCAAACAGTAAAATTAGGCTGTTTGCATTTTACAGCTCAACTAAGTAAATTTTTAACTTTGTTACAATATTTCCACTACTCAATTTGAAAACCAATGCGTACAGTGGGGTCAGCATGTCGTGTTCGTTCGTGTGTGCACTTATACGCTGACCCCACTGTATGTATTTTTTGTTCCGCCACTATTGACAACCAACGCGCATTCAGCTAAAATAAGTGCGTAAAATACGCCAATACGCACCTTATCTGGAGTTTTTGTAGTAAAATCCCGTATAGTCAATCAACCGCCATTAACCCTTAGACCGCTACTCACAATAAATGTCGTCTGCTGTTTTATTTTATATCTTGCCTTATTTCTCAATAAAAACATGGTTTGACAGCACTTCAGAATCATTTCCATTGGAAATGATTCTGAAGTGCTGTCAAAGCATGTTGTGAATTATTCTAAAGTGCTGTCAACGCATGTTTTTGTTGATAAAAATGGAAAATATAAAATAAACAGCAGACGAAAAAAAAATTAAGATCGCGGTGTAAAGGTTCACACAAGTACATGTAAAACGCAGTATACTACATCTATCAAGCTAAGGCACAATGACAAAACAATGATATCGTATTAGAATGGTCAGCAAACATGGGTCATTACGGATTGTGCAACTATTATATTTATCGAGAATTAACATGTAGTCAAAGACAAAACAAATAGGGAAAGGATGGTCGACATAAATCACGATATACGTGATTCAAAATTCCCATGAATAATAAGATGACATAAGCCGGTTTCTGTAAGTGCATCGTCTGGAGTTACCGTGTGCCATAATCTCGGCATCCATCAAAGTCATCCATACGCTTTTGATGACTACAGAGTTTCTGAATAAACAACAGTAAAACCAACCTTGTAGCCAAGACAGGTACATATTCTGCCGGACTATTCAAAGTAACGTTGGATTTGAATGTTACATTTTATTTGTTCAAATAGACTCACAATGCAATACAATACAATACAATACAATACAATTCATTCTGGCTTATAACATAAATTACATATTTTGGCATACAAATGTTATTCATTAAATAATAATTCCAGCACAAAAATATTTATACAATTCCCTAACATTTGATTGGCCCGTAGAAAGTCTCTGTCCAACATTTATATCCCAGTAAACTCCCACGCCGAACTACTTTCCGTAACCGTGAGGCGCAGTTAAAATAATTCTTAAGAAAACGGAAAATAAACACATTTTCTTGATGAATTTATTTCAAATGCTGGAATTATAAGAAATGAATGGCCTTTTTGTGGAAGGGGATATAAACTTGGAAAAGTCGCGGGAATACTGGACGAGGCCTTTCGGCCTTCGTCCAGTATTCCCGCGACTTTTCCAAGTTTATACCCCGATAAATTCCACAAAAAGGCCATTCATTCCTATAGTGACACCATTTTATATAATTGCAAGACAACAAAAACAGGTCCATGATAATCGCAGAACACTACTATACCAGAAATACATAAATAATGAGTAATGATGGGTAACTGCAAGAAACTCATTTTGTTCTCATTAGTGATACCTTTGCGTGATATTCGGTAATGGTATGTGCTACAACCATCTCAAGTGGGCGTATCGATCTAGATATATATGGGCCCCCGCTGATAAAAGGTCGATTTCTAAATGTACAACAGTTCTATATCTTGTAGATATTTTACGTTTTCAGCGTATGTAGAAAGTTGTGAATAATTAAGGACCCATGGGACCCCTGATCATCCGATGATGCGTGCATAATTGCTTTGTCAATGTGATGGGATATATGCATAACATACATGTGAACATTCTCTTCTTACTATATCCTACACAATGCCATGTCGGCCATCTTAGTGTGTACAATACATTGGTCAGTTTTACAGCCATTGGTCAGTTTTACCTGTTATTGCGTTTGACACATACCACTAATAATATGACAAACACATGAATACAATTTGGTGCAACATGATGTGGAGACATCAGACTACAGCGTGCTATGCGTTGTGTTCATCAACTTTATATACAAAGTCTGATATCTGAAGGATTTGTTGACCTTCAAATATTGGCAATATTAGCACAGGTGATGGTGTATATTATAGGAATGAATGGCCTTTTTTTGTGGAATTTATCGGGGTATAAACTTGGAAAAGTGGCGGGAATACTGGACGAAGCGATAAAAAATTACAATTTTCGAAAATAAATTAAAAAAATTAGTTCGGCATGGGAGTTTACTGGGATATAAATTTTGGACAGAGACTTGCTACGGACCAATCAAATGTTAGGGAATTGTGTAAATATTTTTGTGCTGGAATTATGAACGTTTTTATCAGTCGAGATCCACATATTTCCCACCGATGGAAACAAATTGTCCACGAACAGCTATGCTATGTTTATTTGGCCGTGTATGCCTTGTAGATAGACACCATCAAATTACATGTCTGCTATAGGAAACAGGCTAGCAATTTATTTCCCATAGATCCACATTCACACAAACATGACAATCGCAAACTATCTGCGGCAAAATCAAGTTTGTTACTTCCATTCCTGGAGTCAGTGACCTAATCCGGTTCTAGATCCATGCTGAACACGGGGTCATGTGGCTTGATTTGCATGAATTATTTCCCAATTTTTGGCGGAACCGTCTACTTTTACTTTCAAAAACTTTGTTTCACCCCACATCAAGTCGCACACAGAAAATGTAACATGCATGTGTAGAGCATGCAAATAATATAATAAAATGTTTGGCACAGACATACATTTTCTGCAGCATCTATTTTATTTATCTCTCTGTCATAATAATAGCAATCAATGCCGTTGTCATGAGAATTTACTCCTTATTGCTAAGCTGTACCAGGACTGGTTTACGGTCACATTATCCATTGGCCGACCGGTTCCTATATATTGGCCCGTTATTACAGTTGTCAAAGGATATTTGAACGGCAACCTGAAAACAATATGTTGGTCCGTGCAGGATCTGAGATAACGGGATAGCTGAAGGGGTGAATGGAAGAATGACGTCTGAAGGGGTGAATGGAAGAATGACGTCTGAAGGGGTGAATGGAAGAATGACGTCTGAAGGGGTGAATGGAAGAATGACGTCTGAAGGGGTGAATGGAAGAATGACGCCTTCAATTGCATTTCACTGTCTCTTCACAATTTGCAATTCGGTTAGCCAAAAAAAAGAAGAAAATATTCAATATACAGTCTACACTGGTCACATCAAACACTCGTAAGTCAAACTACTGAAAACACAGAGTCAAAGTCATGGTTCCAAGTACATGTTTTCTGTATAATAACTCTCGTTAAAGGTGCATGCCCACTATGTAGGCACAAAATGCCAGGTTATAATACAGATAGACAAATAGCTTTGTATATTGTTTGTAAAATACATTTTCTGGCAAAATAAACATTCATTCACCATTAACCCACGTATTGATTGGCATTATGATACATTTTATATCCCACCGCGAGTCACTACTAGTAAAATAAATATTACTCAATTATTTTGTATGTATAGCGGGCACTCGTAATGTTTAGTTTAGAACTGGTAGAATAGTGACACTACTATACACTTATTTAATTCCTATAAAGAACATGTTGTGCCTACTGAGTGGGCATGTACATGTACTTTTAACACAAAGTTTCATTAACTCAAAGTATTTTCCTCAGTCCCTTGGACTTTTAGTAAACGAGCGTAGTTTGTACACCCGACATAGAGAGCAACATGATTTACTCTGAATGAATATCTACCGAGATTTGGAAATAACCAAATTCACGCATCCGATTAGCATACGTTGTATATAAGATCTCATTCATCAGCCGGGTTACTATATCATAGACCAGTCTAATGAATAGGTTTTTGTAAATAAGTTACAAAATCACGAGTAACCTCGCTTAGAAGTACTACCTCATCGATGTTATAATTGGCGCGATTGTGTCGGTTTGACGTCACGTTGCTTAGTTTAATTCCAAGTTCGGTAACCTATTAATAAGACTAGTCTATTATTTTTGCATATGACAAGGCCTTGACAGGCGAGCCGCAATTCGATTTTTCATTATTTCTCTAATAATGACACAGTGCATACACAGCCGCATGCGTTAAACTTGCTATGACAACAACGTTTCTGAACATCCATTGGCAATCTGAACTCGCAATCAAACAGTTTGATTGCCTGAGCTGAGCTACAGCTCAGGCAATCAAACTGTTTGATTGCGAGTCAAGCTGCTTCATTTACAGCACAATATTCAAGTATTTTTAATAAAACAATTGACAAATATTGGCAAGATTAGCGCAGGCGGTGGTGTATATCATAATAAGTAGGAAAACAACGGTTGCCGTTAAAGGTACAGGGTTCTGTCGAGTTTCTTATGAAATAGGCAGAGCTCCAGATAAGGGGCGTATTGGCGTATATTACGCACTTATTTTAGGTGAATACGCATTGATTATTAACAGTACAAAATACGCGCAGCAATGTGAAAATACGCATTGATTTTCAAATTGAGTAGTGGAAATACTGTAATAAAGTTGAAAATGTACTTAGTTGAGCTGCAAAAAATATATCATTTGCTTTTTGCAGTTCAACTATGTAAATTTTAACTGTATTACATTATAAATAAGTGAATAAGTGAACGTTTAATTTGTTTTTATCATTTGTTCCCTATTTAATCATGAAGAAAATCAATAATCCATTTGCAAAAGTAAACTACGCATTTACATTTGAAATCAGGGGGTACAATACTCTTTATACTCAAAGCTTATCTGGAGCATGTATTGGTCAGAGCCGGAACTACGTAAAATAGTTCCCTCTAAATCATCATTAATTTGTTTATTTTTATGAATATTTCTTATATTTTGTGATGTACGTATATAATGAAATGATTAGTTGATGTGTATATTGATGTGTATGTTGGTGTATGTCACTCGTTCCTCCGCGCAACCTTATTGAGCTTATAAAGTCGCGTAATATCGCACGCTGCGGAACTCATGCATATATCCACATACAAGTCAAACATGTTATAATTATTATTTATCCCGTGAACACAGTGTGTATGTGCCGTGAAACACGGTGCCGTGAAACATTTTTGATATCCTGTCAGTACGACCTAATCACTGCGTATGAATATGTGCGGTGGCTGGGGTTATTTTTAGCATTTTAAAGCCATTTGTAGGTGTTGACGGGATAAATAGAATAGTAGGTTAATTCCCTGAATGGGAAGCATATCTGGCGCGGCACGGAAACGCAATTTTGCAGTTTGGTCACCTTATTGAAGCTATTTTTATTAGAATCACCAAGCAATTACGAACCATTTTGTAATTTCGAGCCAAAATATTATCTTTCAATTACTTTCTGTTTTATGTATAATCTAAATGTTGATTTTGCGTGTCGCTTCGTTGCACAAGATGACATAACGAGCCGCTGTGGCCGTTCTATCAGAAACTATCTTGTTACATAATCGTTTTTAATGACTCGTCAGAATGCTTCAATACTGGTTGTCCTTGACACATATATTGCAAGTACAATAAACAGGGTGCGGGATCCCGTGTTTCCAAACGGCGTGACTTCATGTTCTTTAGATGTGTTTACAGTAGATTTCCTTTAATATCTTTCTAATGGAATGACATATCTTTATTGAACATACCGCAGCAAATGCGGTACACGTTGCCCTTTATTGTATAGGCGGCTTTAATCTCATAATTCTGTCGTTTTGACGAGGAATCGCTTACCGTAAATGTAAATAAAAACTAGAGAACGTGAATGTAAGAAATAAACGGTACTCGATTCTTTGTGAAAGTTATCATGTCAGTTATTGTAAATAAGTTTCAGAGCACCCATAAAACACAAATACGTACCATCGTAGTTGGTGCCCTATCATCCAAATCCGTCCGTTTGTTAGGAAGATTTTAAAGTTCAGTGGTTACCACGAATCTCTTTCAAATGGCGGCGCATATGTTCCATTTCGCATGTATCGCATGGATGACGTTTCGCCGCGTCAATTAATGAACCAAATCGAAAACACCAAAATAAACCTGGGCCCGGTTGCTCAAAACATCCGTTAGCTTAACGGACTGTTAAATCCTTAACTGAATGGTTAAAATCTTTAACTGAATGGTTAAAATCTCTGTTTAACAGAGATTTTAACCATTCAGTTAAGGATTTAACAGTCCGTTAAGGATTTAACAGTCCGTTAAGCTAACTGGTGTTTTGAACAACCGGGCCCTGTTTGCTACGGAGCCCCGCAGGGAACATGGATTTTGTTTTTATTCGTTCCCACGAAATAACAATTCGTTCTCTTAATTTAACAATTCGTTCCTACGAAATAACAATTCGTTCCCGTATATTTCGTGGGAACGAATTGTTAAATTGAGTGAACGAATTGTTAATTCGTGGGGACGAATTGTTAAATTGAGGGAACGAATTGTTATTTCGTGGGAACAAATTAATAAAAAGAAAATTCTACGTCCCCTGCGGGGCTCCGTAGTTTGCCGAAAATGCGAAAAGAGTAGAGCAAAAATGCGAAACGTTTTCACTGCGCTTTGTCGCTCCATTTTGGAGCGTTTTCGAGCTGTCGCATTGTCGGCGCAAAGAGTCGAAAATTCGAAATGGCACACTACCAATCTGTCATCATTTTGTAATTGAAAATGTCAGTCTGATTCTGGGGACTAACATCATGTGCATGTGCGCTGTCATATGGGTGGATGAATGAGAAAATGGTCGTTATAACATACGGGACAAGTTTGGATCATAATTATGCTAGTAGGGCTAAAGTTAGCTACGATAATTCACCTCCGATATGTTATCTACGTGAGAGGTATGGAGCGGGGTAGCAATTTTGTTTCTAGGCTTACGTATTACCTCCCCTATCGAGCCGCCGATTTCCGCCGATATTGATTTAGATGATGCAGCGCTACGAAATTAGTAATTGAATATTTTCACTCCATCATTTCTGAAGCAATTGGGTATTTCAAAAATTATTGAATAATTTGCTTGGAAATGAAAACATGTCTTGGCATTTCATTAGAATTGTCTCCTTGGAGACAATTCTAATGAAATACCAAGATGTGTTTTCATGGAAAATAAGAAAAATATGCTATGCTTGTTTTCTGCAGCATGGTAAAGGTACCACAAAATTGTTATTGCTTTTTGATACTCGCTACTTCTGATTTCAATTGGGTTTTTGATAATTTTAATTGGGTATTTAAGCAAATACGCAGCTTATCTGGAGCTCTGATGATGTATTATTTCCATCAGTGACGGTGAACTTTGACGAAAAATTCAGAGCGAAACTCTGAATTGTTTGTAATCTTTCTACGTAATTTACGGATAATATGAAAAATGGTGATGCGAAATGTGAAGTAAGATCAGAGCATATATGAGATACGCCACATGATCAAGGTGCATGATCAGGTGGTTATAACAACAACAACAACAGTGTTTGAAAGTGTTGAAATCTTGCCCACTCCAAGGTAAGTATTATTTGATATTTTCCTTAATATGAAACGGATTTTGATGAAATATAGCGCAGCAAATGCGTCTTTATGAGCTGCATTTGGTCGTCCAGGGAGTTCGGCACAGACATATGTCGTTTTTGCGAAGAATCTAGTTCGTGTACCCGATTATGGCCGATACAGAAATCGATTCTTCGCAAAAAAAACGACACGGAAATCGATTCTTCGCAAAAACGACTGAAGTTTGGGCCAAAGTACAGACACCACCAAATGCAGCTTAACAAGACGCCTTTGATGCGCCATATTTCATCAAAATTTGTTACATAATAAGGACAATATAAAAGAATACGTACTTTGAATCGGATGGGTTCTGTCAGTTTCAGTATTTGTTGTTGTTGTTAGTACCACGTGATCATACACCTTGATGAGTGTGTACCTTAGAACATGCGCGATTTTTCATGAAATATATACAGAAACTGTGATATATTCTATAAATGACGTCGAAAGATAACGAAATTGTCATAGCAAATGCGGAATTCAATTTGCTATTCCCCCCCCCCCCAATAAACAACATGCTGTGCCTACTGAGTGGGCATGTACCTTCAATTGTGTGTCTGCACCACGGATGCCACTGAAATGACTACAACAGATAATGAATCAAATCAGTCTATATTATAGACTGTGTATTCCGTGTGTTAGAGTGACAGTGTCTCAGACGATGTCTCAGATATCCATTATGTGGTTTTTCGCTTCATGCATATAATAAATTACATAAATTTGATCAAAAGCACCATTTTATTTTGATCATATTCCGCAAAACATGCCTTATGTTCATGTACATGCTATCAGAAATTTCGATAAGCAGGGGAGATAATTTGGTTTGACATACTTTAGAGTTTTCGCTCTACATTATTCCAGTAAGGAAACATTGTGACATTTTTTGTTAATTTTGTTTGTTGTGAAATAATAATACTATACTAAATTTAGAAAGACGTTGTCATTATAGACGCTGGTGCAATTACTTTAAATAAAATAATTTATTATATACCTACCCATGAAATACATAGTTATACGATGTAAATAAAAGTCGTTATGTTCTCATCGATGAAATAAACAACTTCCGGTGAAAATACGACTACTTCCGCTATATATATTCATAACGCGCATCTGCAGTGTCGGACGCAAATAGGCTGCAAATACACATTCATTACCGTATACAGTCTAAAAAACTGCTAATGTCCATGGAGCGGTATATAATAAATATAATATTCATATTTGTGCAACGAATATGACATATATGTTCATCTCGTGGTGTTAAATGTCCATATTTCACTCGTGCCGCTATATCATATTCATTGCGAACATATGAATATCCTCTATTTAGTAACCAGGGGGCCGTTTCACTAAACTTCGTACGACTTAAATGTTCGTAAGCGCAACATTATGATAGTCTGTAAATTTCACATTAACACTGTTTGCTTGTAAACAATTATTGGATTTACATTTATTGAGCATAGGCTGCCTTTGCAGCCTATGCTCAATAAATGTAAATCCATCAATTGGAATTTACAGACGATCCTAAATTTGCACTTACGAACATTTTAGTCGTACGAAGTTTAGTGAAACGGGCCCCTGTACCGTAACCAGGATGAGGCAGACGAGGCGGTCACCTTGTCTGTCATTTTTGCGCTTTGCTCCCTGACCTCCATATTGGAAAGGTTCGCCTCGTCTGGTTTGTACCTCTGGTTACGACCATGTTAACCATCGATTGAAAAACATGTGTATGATATTGAAAAGTATAAACATTTGTTTACCAATCCCCGATTTTTTTTTCAGCCGACTTATAGGTACAATTGGGTTCAGAAATATGATACACATCTACAATTGAACTATATTTTCCTAATATGTTTCATCACTTTCTATGCATATTTGATACCCATTGCCTTTAAACGTGGGATCTCTCGTGAAAGTTGCCATTGATCATCCAATTAGGATGCCCGTCAACGCACCCTGCTATTGACATGTCCTCGTTTTTCTTCCGTTAACAGATAATAGGTAATTATATATGCATGTATATATATTACTGTCTGTTTTGCTGCCGACGAACGTTTGGCTAAATTTAAAAAATATTTAAATGTCAGTAAATGCAATTTTTCATCAATAACAAAGTAATCCTCACCAATTTGTTTTATTCAATATTGATTTTATTGCGAAAAAATATGTTCCTATAGGAATTTAACATCGGGGAAAAGGAGGTGGAGGAGCTGGGGGAGGAGTCTTAAAACGAAACAGTTAGGACATTAACTCCGAAACCGGGTTAGATAGCTTGGAAATGATGCAACTAAGAAAACAAGTTATTTTTTGAAAATCGGTCTGCAAATATTTAAAAAAAAAAACAATCTATTCTTAGACCTCATGTAAAATCGTTTTTTCCCAATAAAATCAATATTTGATGGAACAATTTTTTTGGGAGGGTGTCGTTTTTGTTATTGATGAAAAAGTACTTACATTTAAATGTTTTCAGATTTAATGTGTGTAATAGCCAAAAGTTCGTCGGCAGCAACACGTGGAACAGACAGTAGGGTCAAATGGCATGTCGATTTCTGTTGTACCGACATGTATGGACGACAAATCTACATAAACGCAAATAATTATTGCTAGCTCTAAATAATTACATATGTAGAGCTAGAATTAAATATTTAGAGCTAGCACCTAATGATTTAGAGAGCTCTTCAAATAATGCGGAGCTAGCTCTAAATATAGCATTAATTATTTAAGTTTATGTACATTTGGCGTTCCTTAGATACCGTACGCTGGCACGTAGTGAGACCTTCGTTACGTAGTAACTACAGTAACTCCGTTGTTGATTTGTGATATTACACACTGGCACGCAATGGCATACATTCACAGTACAGTGTTAAAGCTGTATTTCCTTGGTTGTGGTACCGATAAATGACAATATAATATAGTACATGTATATAATAAAATGTATATATTGATTGAATACAATTTCATTGTTTTATATTTTAATGATTTCAAATATTATTTGAAATCATTAAAATATAAAACAATGAAATTGTCTTCAATCAATATATATATTTTATTATATACGTACTTTCGTTTCCCATTGAAACACAATGCAACACAAGACGTCAATACGCTTCCATATTGACGTCTCGTGAGTTCATATTGGTCAGTGCCGGAACTACGTTTCACCTCGTAAAATAGTTCCTTATAAACCACCACTAATATGTTTATTTTATTTATATTTTGTATATTTTTTGAAGCGCATATACATTGCGAATGATGTCCGTAAAAATAAAAAGGTTATTCGATTGGTATGTGGATATGTGCCACTCGTTCCGCCGCGCAACGGTATTGAGCTCCTAAAGTCGCGCAATATCGCACGATGCGGAATTATAATTTGTACGTATATCATTCTTGTACACACTTGTACCCGTAAAACAACCTCGTAAAACAACTTGCTTATGTAAAAAAAAAAAAAAAAAAAAAAAAAAAAACGTTTTTTATAATCAATGGTTGCTAACTTAATTTAAATAATTCGAGCTGTTATTGAGATGGAATCTTTTTATCTTAATAAATGTCTGACATATATGGTCATTTCACAAAAAAATAGATGTTTCTTAATTGTGCGTTCTGACACATTTATACTGTAGAGAAAATGGATTTGGTCGGCATACGATAGTTGCAAGCCATAGAGCGAAAGTCAGTTGTTATACATCCGCGACGTTATCTGAGACACAGTGCACTTAAAATCGTATTTGAACGTCGAAGGAACATGTATAAAAATAAAAGGCAAAAGTCAAAATAGTTTATAAAACTATCTGCGCCCGCAAATAAAAAAAACATTATCGAAATTTCAACTCGAAATCCGACAGTTTGATTGGCCGAGGCTGTTCAGCCTCGACCAATCAAACTTCCAGATTTCGAGCTTGAGCACGGAGTACATGCTGACACAGGTTGATAATCCGGGGCCCTGATCGGAATAATTGGCCTACAAGGTTCCGTAGCTGCAGCCGTTACGACGTAAAAGGATCAATACGGGAGGAAAGAAATGAGAGCCGACTGGAAAAGACCGCATCATTAATGCAAAATTAATCGCACAAACACTCATTAGAGACTGTTGAATAATCATTGCACGTTCCAAGCCATCCTGTTCAGTTTTTAAGCCGGTTTTATTTATTTCCAATCGCGTCATCGAATCTATATTCGACCCATGCGGCATTTGAAAAGCCGGGTCAATAGGAGCTTTAACTGAATGCTAGTTGTGTCATTGCTACGGAGCCCCGCAGGGGACATGGATTTATTTTTATTAATTCGTTCCCACGATATAACAATACGTTCCCTCGAATTAACAATTCGTGCCCACGAAATGATAATCGGTTCCCTCAATTTAACAATTTGTTCCCACGATATAACAATTAGTTCCCACGAATTAACAATTCGTTCCCGTGGAAACGAATTGTTATTTCCTGGGAACGTATTAATAGAATGTTACGTCCCCTGCGGGGTTCCGTGCATTGCCACGTATGTTTGGTCGACCATTGACCATGTTATGTTGGCAGTGCGAGTTGATCAGTTCTGTTGGACGTCCGCAATAATCTTCGCTCCTTGTGATTTAATGTCACTAATATATGGCTGTGACTGGATAAATGGGGGTTATGGGTGTTGCGACCAGCGCAGATCCAGATCAGCATGTGCTTACGCACAGTCTGATCAGGATCTGCGTTGTTCGCCATTCCATTATTGAAACACTAGTCATGGTTCTAACACTATATATCGTTATAATGCATTTGATCAGGATCTACACTGGTCACAAATCGCATAGGCCCCATTGTTCCAGTCACTGCCACATATGTTTACTCCTTGTGGTGGCTTGATGTCAGCTAAAGGACGTCAGACGAAATAAGGCGAATTCCCGCACCCAAATGTAAATGCTTTGATTTAACGACGGCACTGGCTCGATGACCTTGCATGTCGGGACCGACTATTTAAGTCCCCATCCGATAGGACTAGGCTATCACGAAGGTGTCTTGCCCAAGTACACGCCGAATCGGCCAGTGTCGGGATTGGAACTCAGGACCTTTCGATCCGTAGTCCGGTGCTCTACCACTGAGCTATTGCGGCTGACATTTTCCCGCACCCAGTATGCATTTGCCTTGTTAACCCTTAGACGGCTATCTTATTTTTTTTGTCGTCTGCTGTTTATTTTCTATTTTCCATTTTTATCATATAAAAACATGCTTTGACAGCATGTGATATTTTCTGTAAATGACGTCGAAAGGTGACAACATTTGCATACCAAATGCGGAATTCTCACAGTTTTCATGAGATATCGCACATGTTCTTCGGTATAAAATCACATGGCGTGTCTGATATGTGGCTGTGACTTGAGAAATAATGTATTTAAAGGTACATGCCCATTCAGTAGGCAAAAAATGTTTTATATATCAGAGACATCATCGGAGACATTTCCTGGAAAAATAATCATTCATTCACCATTTCCCCACGTATTGATTGGCATTATTTTACATTTTATAGCAGACGTAAATGTCCACACTGATATGACGGGCGATGTTTCCTTAAAATGTTATCGGACATTACTATTTATTATATACCTACCCATGAAATACATAGTTATACGATGCAAATAAACAACTTCCGATGAAAATACGACTACTTCCGCTATCTATATTCATAACGCGCACCTGCAGTGCCGGACTACAAAAGGCTGCAAATACACATTCATTACCGTATACAGTCTAAAAAACTGTTAATTTCCATGGAGCGGTATATAATAAATAGCATATTCATATTTTTACAACGAATATGACATATATGTTCAAAAGGCACGAGTGAAATATGGACATTTCACACCACGAGATGAACATATATGTCATATTCGTTGCAAAAATATGAATATCCTCTATTTATTCTCTGTATTTGTTTTTATATACAATTATCATACTTTATAATCTGTCGAAAATATAATATGAAAATAGCCGGGTACCACCGCGCGTCACAATCAGTAAAATAAATACAATAGTTATATCTATATAGCTGGCACTCGTAATTTTTATAACTGATGGAATAGTGACACAATTATACACTTATTTAATTCCTATAAAGAACATTTTGTGCCTACTGAGTGGGCATGTACCTTTAATGCGTATTGTGTTTTCTCTGATAACCGTGTTCGGCAATTATTATTAGCCGATCTATTTATAGATCGGCTAATATATTGGTCATCCATCGCATTCTGAAAAATTAATCTACTAACGCGAATTTTTCTGTATCACTTTCAAATTGCATCAACCGATAAAGTTTGCATTTTTGGCAATTATCTCCGTTTAAAACTTTAAATATAGCCAAATAACACAATTTTGAATACGTAATGAGCTGAACGCCGGAAGAGATTCAACCCGGAAGTTGTTGTTGTTGAAGTCCATAGTTGGCTCTAATGGCCATATACGCCAACATACGCCGATTATTGGGCTAATTTAAAGCTTTTATTTATTAAACAGAACAAGTTTCAGCCACGTATAATCGCGTAAAATGTGTTTGTTCGGCTAATTTATAATCGACCTCTGCTCAAAATCTCCTCCGCCTAGCAACCCCAGCATCTCGGGTTTATCCCATTGGATCGCGTATGCGCGTCATTTGACGCTAGTTAATATTCACAAAATTGTCCACCAATCAAAACGAAGAATTGCCCTTCATAGCGAACTTTGATTTGTTTACGTATCATGCAGGGATGGCAGGGATGCATCCAGCGCGCGCGATTGCGCCAATACCCCTTAATTATTGTCAATGCCGCAATTTATTGATTGTCTTGCGCCCGACATCGCGCAAAAAATCACGGATGGGCCCCTTTTTAAATGACCAGTGCGCACATTAAAAAAACGTAATTGACTATTTAAACGCGCTGCGTATTTAAATCATTGGAAGGCGTGCAGTTCAATCGAGTTTGTGCGACCGTTGAACGTAAGCTTCGAGTCGATTTAAACCATTTAAATCGATAAACAAGGGATAAACAAGTGACAACGTTATCAAGGCCAATCTGGGCATGTGCCTGAATACGCATGACGTCAATTCGACTGGTACATTTTGTTGAGTACGTTAATTAATGGTCACTTTGTTAAGTAAGATTTGTATTCGACTGGACTGGTGAATGGGATATCCCTTTGCTAAAAATAAGTTTCTGCATGCCTAACTAATATCATGACCGTAGCTCCGTGTTAACTAAAAATATCGATATATATAGGATGATGTTTATTTGTTTTCAATTTTTTTTCCAAATGTTTATTTTTTTTTCTTCAATTTTTAAAAAAAAATTATCAATTTTGTTTCTACATCAAATTTCATTTCCTATTAATATTTTTTTCGGGGCCCCAATTTTTCTAATAGAATTCAATTTTTTTTCTTAAGAATTTGGTTGGGGAGGAAATCAACACTTCTCTCACTTTTCCCTGAGATTCCATAACTACTAAAATGTGGACATATATTGAACCCTGATTTGATCGGCTAATAACATCTTGCTCTGCATGACTTTTCATTAGGATATTTTTGAGTTTGTCGTGCACCGCCATTTATCGCCACAGGTTGAAGTAACGGACCGAGGTATATAAATACATTAAATATGCCTAAAAGCATCAATAAATGAAAACAAAATAAGCCAACAATTTTTTTTTTACTCCCTCCATAGATAATTGGAGGGAGTAAACACAAATGTTTAGCTTATTTTTTTTCCCATTTATTGATGCTTTTAGGCATATTTAATGTATTTATAGACCTCGGTCCGTTACTTCAACCTGTGTTTGTGGCTAGGTTGCGGCTTTGTGGTCGTTGGTTTCTATCACTCTACAACAACTCGATATTGATCTGTGTAGTAATTATCACATGTGTTTGTCTGACTAAATGTCGTAAGCGCACTCTGATCAGGGTGTATACTGGTCGTACACACAATACGCCAGCGGTTGTAGGAACCATTTCTCACAATCGTATATGAGACACGCCGTGTGATTTTGTACCTTCGGGCATCTGCGTAATTTTATTAAATACTTTTACAAAATTTAATACGTAAATAGCGTCAAAAGTTGACGAAAGAATCTCACACAGAATCGGAGGCCGTCCGGCGTGGATTATCGGTCATATTTGACCAATAACTGATCGCCAGCTCAAACTAAAGTGGTGCACCATGACCATATACATTAGCAACTCCAACCATACAAAGTTCGCCCAATTGTGATCGTTCACCGATCTAAAAAACACCTTTTTTCTACTTTCATTCATGATTCGCGTACTATCAGATTATGTCTTCCGGAATCCCGAAATAGGTTGAATGACGTCATTACAGTTTAGATTTAGCCAATCAGAGATGTTCTTTACATAGACGCTTCCGGTTGTATTATGGAAGATGGTGCATTGACCCGGTTCCAGATAATGAACGAAATTAGACAAAAACAATTTTTTTAGATCGGTGAACGATCACAATTGGACGAACTTTGTATGGTTGGAGTTTCTAATGTATATGGTCATGGTGCACGTCATTAGTTTGACCTGACGATCAGCTATCGGCCATATATGACCGATAATCCACGCCGGACGGCCTCCGATTCTGTGAGATTCTTTCGTACACGCAACTTTCGCTTTGGATGGGGTAATCAAAACGCGAATAACTCAATAAATACTTGAAACAGCGATTTGAAGTGAGTATATTCACACACCTAATATCTTTATCGATTGCCAGAGACATATTTCATACATTTAATCGATGGTTATTGTGTTTGTGCGAATCGGAAAAGAGAGGGCTCTTTCTATAATAGCCATATTCATACCCACCTTTCTATAAATAGAAGATGGTAATGTACGAGACCAAGTGGGTGGGGTAATGGGATTTTTTTAATAGGCATTTTGTTGGTGTCATAGGTCCGAGTCTTCCACCTGTGTGTCTCATATGTGTCTGGATAAACACATCTATTGACGGTACATCACAGAGCGAGTAAATATGTGCTGCCTGGTCCGGTACACAACCCGGGGCCTCGCGAGTGACACGATCCGGGCTTGCGCAGAATGATCCTGTCCAGTTTCCAGTCATCTAATCAGCATTGCTTCTCTCTGTTTCAGAAGACGAAGTACTGGATAAAGAGGAATTGCGGAACTATATCCACACCCTGATGTCCATTCCGCTCCAACACCCGGATGAGAAAGAAGTCGCACCTGCATAAATCGCAACTAACACTCATTAACAGTGTATACATATGTCAACATATTCGTACAAAACAGCGTATAGTACCATCTACAAAATGGCGTCAATTTCTTATCCGCTTTTGCAATTGAATGGAATATTTCTAAACCGTACACCAGGGACCCGTTCCACTAAACTTCGTACGACTAAAATGTTCGTAAGTGCAAAATTATTATAGTCTGTAAATTTCACATTAACAGTGTTTTCTTGTAAAATGTTATTGTATTTACATTTATTGAACATAGGCTGCATATACAGCCTATGCTCAATAAATGTAAATCAATCAATTAAAATTTCCAGACGATCCTAAATTTGCACTTACAAACATTTTAGTCTTACGAAGTTTAGTAAAACGGGCCGCAGGTTTATATATATTTCACTGTAACGCGGACATATAAGCACTCTAAGACAATGTGTGTGTGATTTGCGATCATGAACAGACAGTAACATCTGATGTAATGACTATATGTGAACCCCGTTACAAATAAAACACGTGTTCCGGATGCCCGGGTTATAGAGGTTCCATTGAAATACCAATGAAGGCCCCGTGTAAATTATACGGGCCAGTGTATACTATTTTCCGCCTTATCGCTTACATTTTCGAAATCAATATCGGTGAAAAATGAACATCTTCATACTTCACGTATATAGATTCCGAAATAAGATACGTTTCAAAGCAAAAGAGGAATTCAATTTTCGCCAACTTTGTACAAAGTTGGCGAAAATTTAATTACACTTTTACTTTGAAATGTTGTTCAATCTTTCGACATCATTTATGAAGAGTCGCAGATATTTGAAATCAAATCATGAAAATACCCAAATACGATATGACAGACAATACACACTAGCCCAGTAGCCTATTTCACCAACATTGCAAAGTATACTTTTCTAGCAAAGTATACTTTGAGGGAGAAATTTTCAATTTTAGGATAAATTTATCAATTTTTATTATACTGAATTTATTACATTATCACAGCCATTTTGGCTGTGATAATGTAATAAATTCAGTATAATAATTCTGCATACTTTTAATCATCAAATATATGCAACGGTTAGTTCTATATGAAATAATGCATTTCGGGGGAAATAAATGATTACTCCCTGAAAGTATACTTTGCTAGAAAAGTATACTTTGCAATTTTGATGAAATCGGCTACAGATCAACATTGCAGATAGTACACGACCGAGTGTCATGACTTTGATTACAAAAACAACAACGTCGCCCACTCCAAAGTAAGTATTATTTTATATTTTCCTTAATACGGATTTTGATGATATATGGCGCAGCAAACGCGTCTTCATGAGCTGCATTTGGTGGTCCAGGGAGTTCGGCACAGACTTATGTAGTTTTTGCGAAGAATCGATTTCCGTGTCGGTAGACTTGGAAACCGATTCTTTGCAAAAACGACAGAAGTTTGGGCGAAAAAAAATACAAAGATCACCAAATGCAGCTTAACAAGACGAGTTTGATGCGCCATATTTCATCAAAATCCGTTACGTAATAAGGACAATATAAAAGAATACGTTTTTTGAATCAGATGGATTCTGGAAGTTTCAGTACTTGTTGTTGTTGTTGTTAGTACCACGTGATCATACACCTTGCTACCAAGCCAAGAAGTGAAGCCTGTCGGGACACAAATGTCCCCAATGGAAGACACCAAATAAAATGTGTATTACCACGTGGTTACAAACATAATAAACTATATATTGACGTTATGGCATGTTGAAGATACTATTCGTACAAAGAATGGCTTTAGTGTTTCTGTGACTTTTGAAGGTCAAACGTATCAATAGCATAATACTCGTGCTGTATATAGTCACAGGTCTGAAGTGTCCAAAACTAAAATATATTTAAACTAAATGTTTGTATATTGAAACTGTGGCTGCCTAAAGAAACGTGTACACATATGCTGACGTAAATAATTACCTTATGAAGGTCAAACGGGTCAAGGTCATATTGATGCTGGCATTGGAGTGCTGCATGTGTTCACCTGCATCAGGTGTCAACTATTTAAGCAATCAAGTAATACGCCACAGTTAGATCACGGTTCGTCCGCATGTACGAGGAGATAATCCGCAAGCTTTAGCGAGTGGATTATCGATCGTGCATGCGGACGAACGTGATCTAACTGTATTATCACATCATCATGTCCTTACATTGACCATGTGCTGTGCAAAGTAAATGCAGAAAAAACAACAAGAAAATGTATCACAGATGCGATAATACAGTCTGACTCATATCATGTTAAACACACGTATACAAAGGTGTTGAAGAAATAATATATACAGTGGGGTCAGCGTGTAAGTGCACACACGAACGAACACGACAGGTTGGAACCAACCTGTCGTGTCCGTTAGTGTGTGCACTTAAACGCTGACCCCACTGTATGTGTTTCATTAACAGTATGAAGGTCAGAAAGGTCAATGATAACATGCCAGTGACTTATCTGACCGTCACATTCTTAATGAATTTCAACGCATTATCAGTAACATCCCGTTAGTTGACTAAGTAATGTTAGTAAAATAGGCTACAGGTGCGCTAAAATATAAACATTTGAACGTGTGTAGGACACAAATGTCAAGGACATATTAGTAGCGTTATGAGCACAGGTATTCGGCGTGTTTCGGCTTTCATCGGTATAACTCTATATATATGAACAAGGCTTTTAACTTTGGTCGGACACGACCTCGTACCATAACAAAATAACATGTGTAAAATTGTATTTTTCTATTTATTCTATGTATTTCTGCAGGAAAACGATAATTCTCAACGGATCATAATTATGAACTTACACTACAATATTGACGTTAGAGCCGTAAACACATGATTTCATTTGTTATGATACGAGGTTGTGTCCCACCTAGGAAAAACAGCAGTAATTCGATTTTCTTTGAATAATTATGTTCTAACAATGTTATTTTAGCAAGATAACAATAATTCTCAAATAAACATGTGCACTTTCCGCCAAAATATTCACATTAGCGTTAATAAAATCGTGGAATTTGTTATAATACGAGGTCGTGTCCGACCAACGTTAGAAGCCATGTTCATATATACAGAGTTATATCGATGAAAGCCGAAACACGCCGCATGCCTGTGGTTATGGGTGTACGGAGCACAGGCGTCAAATGTTTCATGTAGAAATAGGCGCCGGATTCCTGACGAATTGCAATTCAGCTACATGCAGAAGAATTTACATGAACATATTTTCGTATATTAACCTAGTAAATGTTCTGGTAAAATGTATTGTGCCGATTACTAGACGCAAACTGCGTTTATGTGATAGCTCTAAGTAGAACCGAGTGGCAAGTCGTCAGGAAACCGGTGCATTTTTCGACGTGCAAATGTTACGCCGACGTGGAGAGCAGAACCTGTGAATTGGCAAACAGTCTAGACACTGGCCTACGTAGCGGACGCCACACAGACTGACCAGAGTCTGCACTGACGGCAACGGTCTCATAACCAGATATTTCTGTATGTAATGTAGGGCGAAGTCGCCCTACATTACAGACAGAAAATTCGGGTTATGCGTCTCGCAGAAGGAAGAGGATTGACGGATATATCGGAGATGATAACTCAAGGATTTAGGTTTACTAGGGTTATGGTTAATATGTCTCTGGATAACTATACAATAAAGCACAGTGTTGTTATTAAACGTTGCGATGGTAACTGTTTAAACAGTGTTGTTAATTCACTGTCACGTGAACATGACCGGAATCGGCACGCTGTGCACGCCGTGCCATTTACTCATTGGTGCTACCTACAATCCGCACCGGGGTAAATGTTCCACGTCGAAAAATGCATCGGTTTACTGACATGATACCACTCAGCTTATTAGAGTTATCGCATAAAGCATTTCTCGTCTAATAACCGGCGCAAATGTCTTGCCCTGGGGCCCGTTTCACTAAACTTCGTACGACTAAGAAGTTCGTAAGTGCACAACTAAAATACACAGAAAACTTCGCATTAGCTGCCGATTTCGATAAATCTTTGGTGGATGGATTTGTTGAATTAATGATTCCTACGTGTAAGTGAAAAATGGTAGCATTAAAGAACTACTTTAATGTGCGATGTGAATTTATATAAATCTTCGTAAGAACATTTTTATGGTACGACGTTTAGTGAAACGGGCCCCTGTAGCCTATTTCATCAACATTGCAAAGTATACTTTACTAGCAAAGTATACTTTGAGGGAGTAATCATTTATTTTTCCTGAAATGCATTATTTAATATAGAACTAACAAATGCATATATTTCATGATTAAAAGTATGCATAATTATTATACAGAATTTATTACATTATCACAGCCAAATTGTAATAAATTAAGTATAATAAAAATTAATAAATTTATCATAAAATTGAAAATTTCTCCCTCAAAGTATACTTTGCTACTAAAGTATACTTTGCAATGTTGATGAAATCGGCGCCAGGTTACTGGACGAAAATATGTTATGCAGTATATATGCATGTAGCTGAATAGGAATTCGTCAGGAATCCGGCGCCTGCTTCGACGTGAAACATTTTAGGCTGGCGCGGAGTGCGGGAGCGGTGTAACTGGACAGGTGTGTGAGAGTACTGCAATCGGCCGCCACAAATCCAGAGTCGCAATAAGGTACAAGGTACAAGCCTCAGGGAGTCTACACGCAGACGGGTCAACGGGGTCGTGTCCCGTATCCACCTGTCCGAGGGGGGTAAATCCCAACTTCAGAACTCAATATTTACAATCAAAATATATATTCAGTCCTGAAATTAGAACAACCTGATCTGGTGCCAGGCCCTCGCCACACCAGCATCATTTATCCCATCCCCTAAAAGTAATAGGATTAGCGCTAATCTTACTTTTATATATGGGGCATAGCCTGACTCAACTCTCACATACAAGAAAGCCAAAAATGTACATGAGGGCCAAATCCGGTATAGTGGGTTCCGGAAAGTATGAACCCAATCGTTAAGCCAGTTTGTTTAGTCGCCCCTTTTACGACAAGCAATGGCTACTGCAGCACTATTCCCAGGATCAGTTGATCCCGCCCCGGTGCCTGCACGGGGCGCCCGATATACAGACATAATCATTTATTAATATTTATTTTACTGATAGTGTATCGCGGTGGTATCAGGTTACTTTCATAGGCAAATGGGGCATGACATGTTTTATTTATTTATACTAATTAAATGTGTCACCTGAAAACATTTCGACATATTATTGCACATCAACACATAAATACAGAGAATAAACAGTAATGACCGTTAACGTTTTAAGGAAACACGATTATCGCCCCTGATATCAGTTTGAAAATTTACGTCTGGTATAAAATGTATAATAATGTCAATCAATACGTGGGGTAATGGTGAATGAATGTTTATTTTGCCTGAGAGTGTCTCTCAGATGATGTCTCTGAAATAAAGAACATTTGTGCCTACTGAGTGGGCATGTACCTTTAATATCAAGTGGCCAATTGAAACACATCCCTTACTTACTCCCCTACCGGGTTGCATCACAGGCGATTCTAGCGTGTCTTGGATGGTCAATTATTGTTTGTATATACATAAAACACCCTTCTAAACAATGTATAAAACAATTCAAAAGTGCCCGGGTGTAAATATAATAATACTTAGAAAGGTACAAAACTCCCATTCGCCACCATTGTAACGAAAAGCCACACAATGTAGACAATTGGAACTCGCCTATACAACGCATTACAGCGTGTCGAAACCGCTGCTTGAGGTGGGTTTTCGGCATAGATTTTACAGTTGCTAATACATTAACATAAATCTCAAATATTTCGAGTGTAAACTGTACTAAAAACGCGTCCCACTAACCTGAATTCGCTTTTTAAAATTATACACGTTCACTTCGCGCATTCTCAATGACTATTAGCCGCCATCTTTGAAAATGTTTCAATCACGTGCACGCAGTGTTTTGGTTGGTTACTGGATACTGACGTCATTTTCCATGAGCCAACCAAATCAGTGCGTGTCATGTGATTCGATATTTTCAAAGATGGCGGCTAACCTTCATATTTAATCAGGAAACGAAGGTGTATGATTTTAAAAAGCGGATTTAGGTTAGTAAGACGCGTTTTTAGTTCAGTTTACACCCACAATCTTTGAGATTTATGTTAATGTATTGGCAACTGTAAACTTTATGTCGAAAATTCACCCCAAACAGCAGTTACGACACGCTGAATGCGTTTTATAGGCGAGTTCCAATTGTCTACATTGTGTGAGTTTTCGTTACAATGGTGGCGAATGGGTTTTGTACCTTTCTAAGTATTATTATATTTACACCCGGGCACTTTTGAATTGTTTTGTACATTGTTTAAAAAGGTGTTTTATGTATATACAAACAATAATTGACCATCCAAGACACGCTAGAATCGCCTGTGGGTTGCATGGGAAACTAAAAACACCATTGGAAAATGTTTTACGTTTCCAAAAACGTACAAATGTAATTTTCCAGTGAATCCAATACATGTTCTATTGAATAATCTGAACACCGCCATACGTGAAAGGAAATGAATGCACTGCGGCTGATATTAGACATAGCCAAGTTGATACCCGTCTGATACCAACAGCGGTAACTATGGTAGCGATATCAGTTTTTACAATGTCAAAAAGCGAAAACATGTAATTGGCGTTTTCGCGTGGTGACTTTGTAAAAGGTGAAATCGCGAAAACACAAAATTTCGGGTCGAAATTTTGTGTTCTCGTGATTTCGCCTTTGAAAAGAAGAGATCAGCAACACTGGTGGAGGTACGCCTAAACATAACTCTATTTTGAAGAAAAAAGAAACAAACTCTAACACAAATGTCTACGTTATTTGACTTTGACCTTGGTGACTGACATGGGCCGCATTGGTGGGATATAGAATAAAAATGTTGATGATGACAAATAAGTATATGAAGTGTGGAGCCAATCCGACTTACGGCAACATAGCTAGTAGATAAACGAAAACGTTCGCGCAAACCTCGGAAAGACAGACGGACAGGGGTAGGGGGCGACTGTCGGGTTACATATCAAACACGCGTCTGTGAGGAAAGAAAAGACAAAAGTAGGTAAAATGTCATAGTTGTGTGAATATGGTAGACCTTTTTCGGGTTCGCCGGTTTCGCAAAGAAATTGGATGGACGTTGCACGAGGGCGTAAATTACGTGTTTTTTTCGGGATTCTACTGGAACTAGAGAAAGTGAGCAGGGGCTCACGTATACCACCGGTCGCCGCCTCGACCGACAAATTAACGCAACTATTAAAAAACTTTCACACAAATTTCTTAAGTAATTTAACCTTGACCTTGGACATAAGGCCGCATGTATGTAGTATGGAATGGAAATATGGATGATGATAAGGAAGTATATGAAGTTTGAAATCAATCCGACGTACCGTTGTAGAGATAATTGGTACCGGAAAACTTCAACGTAAATCTTACGGGCACACATTTCTATGTAATTTGAACTTGACATTGGACAGGAAGCCGCATGGGTGTAGTATGGGGAATGAAAATATGGATGATGATAAGGAAGTATATGAAGTTTGAGGTCAATCCGACTTACCGTTACAGAGATACATGTGTACCCAAAAACATTAACGTGGACTGACGGACGGAATTACTAAACGGCGTATGCCGGGGGTATAATAAACACTACACCAAAAACTATCTATGTGATCATGTATAAATGGTAATCAATGATCAAGGAAATACCCTATGTGTTTGGCAAGTCAACTTTACGTATGATTCGCATTGACAACCAAACTGTTGATCTCGACAGCCAAAATAAGTGCATACACTCACTAAAACATAAATTTAGCAGCATCCATCCATTTCATGCAGCCATCTTTTGTTTCATTGCAGCAATTTTAGCGTTCATGAAAACATTTACATGTCTTGTGTTACTGTTTAAATTACATTAGTTTGACGTGCAACTGCTTTTAAACTGTATTACAAAAACCTTAAGCACAAATGTATTAGTTCACACATGCAACACTTGTCCAGGCCCACAACGCTGAACTAACTAGTTTATGATATGCGTTGTTTGTTTGTTTGTTTATTATAGGAATGAATGGCCTTTTTGTGGAATTTATCGGGGTATAAAATTGGAAAATTCGCGGGAATACTGGACGAGGCGATAAAAAATTACAATTTTCGAAAAAAAAAAAAAATTGATTTGTTTTCGAAAATTGTAATTGTTTAAGGCCTCCTCCAGTATTCCCGCGACTTTTCCAAGTTTATATCCCCGATAAATTCCACAAAAAGGCCATTCATTCCTTATAATTCCAGCATTTTAAATAAATTCATCAAGAAAATGTGTTTAATTTCCGTTTTCTTAAGAATTATTTTGACTGCGCCTCACGGTTACGGAAAGTAGTTCGGCGTGGGAGTTTACTGGGATATAAATTTTGGACAGAGACTTGCTACGGGCCAATCAAAGGTTAGGGGGGAGGGGGGATGGGGAGGGGAATCCCAAAATCAGAACGGAATATTTACATCGAGAAAAAATATATTCAGCCCTGAATTAGAATAACCTGACCTGGTGCCAGGTCCATACCAAATTCACTTGGCCCCTTCCCCTAAAATAGGATTACGAATAATCGTAATACTCACATAAGGGGTATAACCAGATTCAGCTGTCACATACAAAATGCCATTTTTCATAAAAAGTAAACTACACAGCTATCTATGTCTTCCAAGTGGGATTTAGAATAAAATAGTGGTCTAATTCCACATCCATTTAAAACGTGCAGTATCTCAGACCGAGCCAATTAAAAGTAATTAATAATGTAGAATGCGCTGGCACCATAAAACCACTGTAGAGTAGAGCGATAGTTGTCACGACATAATAAAATTACGTGACAGCACACAAAATTATCGTATTGTCACCCACAACCAATGTAGGTCCTATCCACATCATGGTCGTACAATCAAACCGGACATGTTTCAATGAGTTCGCTAGCTAGAGTAACTGATCTTTCTTAGCTGGTTTGCAAACAGTGTAGTCCCTGATCAGACTGCGCAGAGCGCAGACTGATCAGGGACTACACTGGTTGCAAACATCACGGTCATCTCAGCGTGAAGGTAGTGACAATTTATTCCTGAAGATCAAAAGAACCGGTGCCATATCTCTTACAAGGCTTGCCCATCGCTACATGTATATATTCATTCATTAGTGTGGGGGTTGTATTCTACTGTCAACACCCAGTATATCTGCAAACGTGAAGGATTATTTTGGAAATACTTAAAATTTAAGAATATATATTAATTTATTCACAATACTATTGTGTGTAGCTGTACACTTGTGACATGGACATACTTTCAGTCGAGGGTGCGCATTGAGGATCTTACAAAAGAGTGTGATTTAATAAGATAGTTATTACAGTTTACCCATATATCACAAATAACGAGGTTAAACAGAGTTTCTTGTGATATCAGTCAAAACGTTTTAATAATGTCACATTAAATTAACTTATAGTTCACATATTGAATTTTTAATAAATTAATTTCTCGCTTGCTGTCGCTCGCTACAAAATTAATTTATTAAAAATTCAATATGTGAACTATAACTATTACATATGTATTCCATAAGCATGTATATTAGTTGTACTAATCACGTAACGAGTTTTCTGCAGCGGTCTCAATTGCATATGTAATAACATTAACAGTGTATATTGTTTATTTTAATACACACTTATTGCACTGCGAAAGCCGATTTTCTGCAATAAAGATTGTAGAAGTTGCAAGTATGTGTGTATCACTGAAAAGAACACAATTACGTGTTGTAGGTAGGAGCATGCGATGGGTAATTTATCGATCGGGATTCATCCTTATCGGAATCCCGACCGGACGCCTGGTTTGGCCGTCATATACCATGTACGTCGTTGACTTTCTTGTATGTGAGAGTTTAATCTGGTTATACCCATTATATGAGTAATATGATTAACCGTAATCGTATTACTTTTAGGGGAAGGGGCAAGCCAAGTGACTGGTGTGGTATGGACTTAGCACCAGGTCAGGTTATTGTAATTTCTGCGCTGAATATATATTTTTTCGATGTAAATATTCCGCTCCGATTTTGGGATTTTCCCCCCAAGCAGCAGGTTGAATGCCGGATCGAACCAGTTGGCCCGGCCTTAAATGACCTTAGCAGTTGATAGGCTATTAAACACCAACCAACAGGCAAACAACAATGCATATGTAGTAAAGACAGTATACATGTTGGTGCACACAGAGTTTTGAAAATATACTCGCTGGAAACTTAGAATACGAACTTGAAGCGAGATTTAGAATAGAACGTACACCCACACGCCGCCATGCCGAAAGCCTCAAAGAAGCGAAGTCGGTCTGGCAGTTCTCCCAGGAAGAAGGGAGAGTCGGACAAGGAGAAGAAATCGGACAAGAAAACCGCTGGAAAGGCGGAGAAACTGGACAAAAAACACGAGGTGCATAAACGGTTCAAGGAGAAAATGGAGAAGGAGAACTCGCAGAGTTTCTACTCGGAGTTCGAACGTCAGGGCAGGAAATCGTACCCACCGCTGGTAAGTAAGGACCCGCAATGAGAAACGGTGTTTATTGGGTGCTTGGCCCGTGTAAATACAGATGAGCTAACCAGACCTCCAGATAAGGTGCGTATTGGGGTATTTTACGCACCTATTTCAGCACCTATTTCAGCAGAATACGCATTGATTATCAAAAGTACAAAATACTCACAGCAATGTGAAGAAAATACGTATTGAAGTTGAAAATTTAATTAGTTGAGCTGCTCAAATAAGTGAATTTTTTAATTTGTTTTATTTGTTTATCATTTTATCATTATCAGTTGTTCCCTATTTAATATTGAATAAAATCAATAATACATTTGTATAAGAAATATGCTTTGAATTTGAAATATGGGGGTGTAATACTCTTTAGATACAAAACTTATCTGGAGCACTGAGCTAACTCGGCTTTCTATCATCAGAAGTGTGTAAATTTGTTTTTATAAATAAACATCACATGCGAGACTCGGACTTAGGACCCATAATATTACCCATTCAAAACCCCCACCAACTTACATCTACAGACTATACATCGTATACATACAATGTATGGTCTATAGAAGGTGGTGGGTGGTGGTAACTATAGAAGGTGGTGGGTGGTGGTAACCTTTTTGAATGTGCAATTTTCTGGGGCCTTGATCAGAGTACTTCAACCAGTGGAATGATTCTCCCACAAATATGCAAGTTGGATCATACAGGGTTGCCCATACTGAATTAGGTGGTGGTAGGGGCGGGTGCAAACTCAACAAGTAAATTCCTACTGCAACGGATCACGTGTAAAGTATTGGCCCAGTAACATAGTAATGCTCAATGAAAAGTCTGAAAGGTTGAAAGTAAACTTTGCTCAGGATCACATTGTATACATCCCTACTACACGTTATCGTCCTGTATGTTGTATCCGGTGCCAGCCACCCTTATCACACCGGATTGCTAGGCCAAGTGTGGATCCTTGTGAAATTCAGTTACAAGGTGTATGATCACGTGGTTACGTTGTCGGATTTTTATGAAATATAGCGCATCAAACACGTCTTGTTAAGCTGCATGTGGTGGTCTCGGTACTTTGGCCCAAAACATAAACATGTGCCGAACTCCCGGGACCACCAAATGCAGCTCATGAAGACGCGTTTGCTGCGCCATATTTCATCAAAATCCGTTGCCTATTAAGGAAAATATCAAATAATACTTACTTTGGACTTTGGAGTGGGCTCGACTTTCAACACTTTGAGCCATTGTTGTTGTAACCACGTGATCATGCACTTTGAGTTAACAGGCGCCGATTGTGGGAGCGGGTGGGTGTATGTATTTAAAGTCTCATCCAACAGACCAGTGGAATGGAAATACTATGAAAGTATGTTTGATGCCCAAGGCGAGGTTTGAACCCACAACCTCCGACTCAGATTGAAGTCACACACTTCCTTAACCCACACACACACCACATACATGATCTACATTCTCATAATTTGGGGTGGGGGGTGGGGGTGGGTGATGGACGAAAAGTGGTAACATTTGTTCAACTGAGCGGTGAGCTAAAAAGAAACAAATTTGCACAAGGTAAATTGTCTTACATGTGTATTACAATCAAGCAAACGAGTGAACCCTGAATAATTAATGAACTTGAGGAATTGCATGGACGTTTGTCACAGAATGCGTATATTCCAGTTGTGTTTATCACAAGTTGCAATCAATGCAATCTGAATCACGGTTTCAGGTATGTTGATGGCTGCATAGAAAATAAAGGCTTATAAACCGCTTATCATTAATAAACTCCTCTGAAAAATCATTTAGAGCATGCAATTCAAATAGTTATGGACCTCCAATTTACTGATGCGACCCAATACAGACATAGAATTGTGTAGAATGACCAGTAGCCTATTTCACCAACATTGCAAAGTATACTTTGAGGGAGTAATCATTCATTTTTCCCCGAAATGCATTATGTCATATAGAACTAACGAGTGCTTATATTTGATGATTAAAAGTATGCAGAATTATTATACTGAATTTATTACATTATCACAGCCAAAATGGCTGTGATAATGTAATACATTCAGTACATGTATAATAAAAATTAATAAATTTATCCTAAAATTGAAAATTTCTCCCTCAAAGTATACTTTGCTAGATAAGAATACTTTGCAATGTTGATGAAATAGGCTACAGGAGATATATGTGGCTGTGACTGGAGAAACGGGGTTTCGTGGGTTGCAACCAGTGTAGACCTCCAGATCAGCATGTGCATCCGCAGTCTGATCATGATCAGCACTGTTTGCCATTCCATAAACAAAACATGTATAACAAGGAATACAGAGTTATCAGGGTACAGGAGGTGCTATTTGATCTGGATAAATAGAGAATAGTAGGTTAGTGCCGTGAATGGAAAAACATATCTGGCAAGGCTCAGGAAACGGGATGGGCGAGGCTCTGCCGAGCACATCCCGTTTCCGTGCCGCGCCAGATATTTTTTTCCATTCACGGCACTAACCTACTATTCTATTTATCCCGTCAACACATACAAATGGCTTTAAAATGCCAAGAAATAATCCCAGCAACCGCACATATTCATACGCAGTGAGTAGGTCGTATTGGCAGGATATCAAAAATGTTTCACGGCACCGTGTTTCACGGCACATACGCACTGTGTTGACGGGATAAATGGGGTTTATGGGTTTTGCGACCAGTGTAGATCCAGATGAGCATGTGCAATATAGATCATTGTCACGCTACAGGATGGTTTGTATTTGATCAGGAGCTACAATGGTCACAAATCCTATAAGACCCATTTCTCCAGTCACAGCCATATGCGGATCTATAGCTACATAGCTGTGCATTGACAGAATACACAGCGACACCAACTGATAACACAATGCTGTAATACGTATTGATGCTGATAGAATGTATTGCAGTCAACGGAATTTGAAAACTACTTTCTCTGATGTTTCATTGCTTGCACAACGTCATCTGGCATTCCTGAATAATGAGTTCCATATAAACAATTATATCTGTGTTATTGTCATCGAAAACCATACTATACTCAATTGATTCATAAAATATTACCTCATAACCAGAACCAGGCGCGGATCCAGGATTTCGGGTTAGGGGGGGCGTAACTATTTTGCAATACTTGACTATATTATCGAACGAGCTAAGCTCGTTCGATAATATAGTCAAGTATTGCAAAATAGTCGATCGAGCGGAGGGAGCAGAAAAATGCATGGAATGCATGGCACTTGGCATGAAACGTGCCTTGTAAGTTGTAAAAAATCTTTACTCGGCAAATTTTAAGGGGGCCGCGCACCGGGTCCGCCCCACCCCCCCCCCCTGAATCCGCCCATGAGAACCAAGTTAATGCCTTTTGGTATCAAGTTTATCAGTAGCCGATTTCATTAAAATAGCAAAGAAGGGAGTAATCATATTTTTTTCCCGAAATGCATTATGTCATATAGAACTACCCACTGCATATATTTGATGACTAAAAGTATGCAGAATTATTATACTGAATTTATTACATTATCACAGCCAAATTGGCTGTGATAATGTAATAAATTCAGTATAATAACAAGAAACGAGGCAAAGCCACGAAGGCCAGGTTTTTTCCAAGCATAGACACTTGGATAACATAATTATACCAACTTTTTGTAGACTAGATGGCCGTGGCCGGCATGTCGCGCCTTGAGGCGAGGCATGGACACTAAAAAAATAGATATAGTAGATGGAAAAACTTTAAAACTTAAAAAACTTTAACCGGACACAGGACATATGGACGGACGTATGCCAAAATGCTGACGATATCGCGCTTTCCGCAAGCTGGGCGCGACAATGATGATAAACACCCATGTGAAGTGTCAAGGTAATGGGTGAAGCAGTTGCAGAGATATAGTACACGAAAAAACTTTAACAAAAAAATTCAAAGTAATTTGACCTTGACATTGGGCACAGGGGCTGCACAGTTGGGGGGTNGAGAATGAAAATATGGATAATGATAAACACCCATGTGAAGTTTCAAGGTAATGGGCGAAGCAGTTGCAGAGATTTAGCATAACAAAAAACTTTTAACCAAAAAACTTTAACCAGACGTACGTTAAAAAGTTAACGTTGAAAAAGTCAATTACGTAGAAATAATAGGTGAAGGTAAAAAAAATGGTCAAATGGATAGTTGTATGTGGTGGGCACCCCTTGGTTATGAAGCTGTGAAAGTTTGGTGGTCCTAGGTGGTACAGTACCAAAGAAATGGACTTAAACACGAAAACTTAACATTGTAAACGCGAAAACTTAACATTGAAAATGGCTAAGTCGACTGCACGGAAAAAATGGGTCAAGTTCAAAAAAGGTAACATGTTGGATAGTGATATGTGGTGGGCACCCCTTGATTATGAAGCTGTGAAAGTTTGGTGGTCCTAGGTGGTACAGTAACAAATAAATGGACTCAAACACGAAAACTTAACATTGATTGTGGACCGCCGCCGCCGCTCGCCGCCCGGCTTTCGCCAATCCAATAGCCTGGATTTTTTCCCCAATAAAACCTGGCTAAAATTAATAATTTATCCTAATGTTGGTGAAGTATGCTACTGATCATAAACGATGAGAATACCTCGACGAGCCTCAATATCCCTACTCGTTTCCTAGCCTAACTTGATAAAGTCTATATCAAGTGTAACCGGAGTACGGAAAATGCAACTGAAAAATGTCCACCGACCGGGGATCGAACCTGGGACCTTCCCAATACCAGCGGGACGCGCTAACCAACTGCGCTACCAGAGCACGATGCTCTCGATCGGTATATTTATATCCACATTCAACTCATGATTACACATGGTACCACTTCCGTTACACAAGCAACACTTTTCCATTCCACGTCAATTTCGTACAACAACAATAAAATCAGAGCTCCAGATAAGGTGCGTATTGGCGTATTGTACGCAATTATTTTAGCTGAATACGCATTGATTATCAAAAGTGGGAGTACAACATACGCACAGCAATGTTTAAATACGCATTGATTTTCAAATTGAGTAGTGAAAATACTGTCGTGAAGTTGAAAATTCACTTAGTTGAGCTGCAAATTTGTTATATATTTTTTTTATCATTTGTTCCCTACGTGTATTTAGTATTAAATGAAAAAATAAATAATTCATTTGTAAAAGTAAAATACGCAATGATTTGATAAATCAGGGGGTATATGTACGCTTTAGACACAAAGCTTATCTGGAGCATTGTAAAATGTGGCCTATTAGCACACACATGCCTCTTCCCCCCTTCCCATTGGAGACTGGTTTTTAACGTCTTAACCGAACATACACACTGAGGGACACACAGTCCAAACACTACATGTATTAAACAAAATTGCTACCCCATTCCATACTTGTACATTTGTACCTCTCGCGAGGGTAGTAATTAAACCCCATCTCTTTAATGTAACACATGGAAGAGTGGTTTTTGCAATCGGTTATCCGGCATGTTTGATGTTAGCGATATATATATACTGTCAGTACAATAAATTATTAATAAAAGAACATACACATGCAGAAATTGGTTATTTTACCGTGTCAAGGTGTTTATCTGACATAAAATTTACATGTATATCTTGTAAATTTGAAAGCCTTCATTTCGTTATGTTGAATGTTGTACAACAAGAGAAAATATGGCTTCCATGGGAAAATGATTCCCCTGTTCTATTATTGTTGGCAATTTACTCGTTCTACATCAAAGATTATTTGTTTAAATGTATAAATAAACAGATTACTCAATTTTAACCTACAATTTGCAACAGGTTTGGTGTATGCTCACATTTTTTGCATGGATCAAATTGTAGCCGTAGATAACATATCGGAGGCGAATTAAATTGTAGCTATACACGGTCCATGTATATGCCTCCCAGCTCTACTGAAACCAGGGGGCATAAAACGGAATTAACATAAATCAACGACCTTACACGAGTGATGATTTAATAAGATATTTATTAAACAAGTTCAATGATTTCATATGAAACGAGGCAACGAGTTTAATAAATACATGATATTAAATCATCACAAATGTTAGATTATATTTGTTGCATAAGCACATCATTGCACAAGCACATACATTGAAGCTGTACTGGTTATTAAACCTGTTTTCTGTAATGAGCTAATTTGCATATTTATTTCACCATTGTAATACGACTTTTATTACACTGTGCCCATTTTATGTACTAAAGGAAAATATTCACAAAACTATAAAATATGATGAGATGGGTCATCTGGCTATATACATTATTTCCAAAACATTTGAAAGTACAGTTGAAAGGATTAACCCTTTCAACACAGACCTCTTTAGCTGTGTTTGCAAACAGTGTAGATCCGGATGAGCTGGCTCATAATGAGCCGCCTCATCAGGGTCTGCACTTTTTGTTGCAAGTTAATTTTACATAGTTTGATTCTTCATAAATGAACTCCTCTGAAAATGATGTTGTGACAACTGAATTGGTCCTTAACCTTTTCAACATCACAGGCCTGTATAGTGGTATTGGCAAACAGTGTAGATCCAGATGAGCCGCCTCGTGACGAGCCGTCTCATCAGGATCTGCACTTTTTGCAATCAATTTTCATATTTTTCAGGAAAAAAACACACCCTTTTTATAAATGGACTAATCTGAAAGTCATTTTGTGGTGATGTGCAAAATTAACATATAAAAATCCATTCCAATTACTTTATAGGGGTGAAAGGATTAAATTGACATATAACAGCCCATTCCAGTTATTTAGGGTTGAACGGGTTACCTTTGGCAATGTTTAAAATCTGAGATCATATTGTCAGCATCAGTAATTTAACTGCATGCCGATGGACTAGTTTATTATTTAACCCATTACATTCGGAATACACCTCGATGGGTGTGAAATGAAATATTTTATTTCATTTTTCTTATTTCTCAATGAAAGTATATGTTGTGACCACTCATTTGAACCGTCTCGACGAGACGGTTCAAATGGTGGTCACGACATATACTTCTGAGTCCATATAAAGAAAATATTTATAATTTTTCACAAACAAAATGACTTATCCTCAGCATGAAATGGGTTAATAGGGACTAACTCTAAAAGTGGTCAGCTAGGGTCGTTTTTCTGCCCATTGATATCATCGTAATACCGTTTTTTCATTGCCCGATATTTCTTCAGCATGTACAATGTTTCTATCTCTTTCACAACATAGTTTCCTTTTGCTATCAAAAGCTTAATTTCTCGTTCGTCTGTTACATCCTGGTTTTTCATAAACGAGGCCTTCAGTCGTTTTTTGAAATACTCCTGACCGGCAGGGTAATCCTTGCCAAGATGCAACAACTGAAATAAATAAAATGATTGATTGGGGTTGTATGTCATTTCTACAGCAAAGTCATGGGGGTTTGTACCAGATTGTGTGATATCTCATGAAAAATGTTTACAAAATTTATATTTTCCTTGATGAGTTTGTAAGTTGATGAAATGTTCAGAGCAATAATTCCGCATTTGCACTGAAAATTTTGTCAATATCATTTACGGAAAATATCACAGTTTTTGTACATATTTTTCATGAAAATAAAAAAAACCGCACATCTTGTAAGGTACGAAATCACGTAATATGTCTCATATAGAAACAGATATGCACCTGTATGGGGGAAAACCATAGATTCAGCAGTAAAATTACAACAATTCTATAATTAAATGATATATTTTTACATGTACTTCATCCAACTACTATCCTGGTACCAGAGCTCCAGATAAGCAGCCCATCTGCCTAAATGTGCAATTAAACAAGAACTGTTTGAGAACCGCAAATGACAGCCTTTTAACACATCAAAATGAGATAACAAAATATGAAAAGAAGTTGTAAGGTGAGATTAAATTGGCTGAATAAAAGGTGAACAACCCACTTTACTTGACCTGTATTTGTCTACCTAAATCGGTAATTGGAAGATTTTACAAAAGTTTACAAAAACTAGAGCAAGTGAGCAGATAATCAAGTATGATGATTGCACATCAAAAAATAAATACAGAGAATAAATAGTAATATGCGTTAACATTTTAAGGAAACACGGTTATCGCCCCTGATATCAGTGTGGAAATTTACATCTGATATAAAATGTATAATAATGCCAATCAATATGTGGGGTAATGGTGAATGAATGTTTATTTTGCAAGAAATTGTCATATAGAATATACAAAACAATTTATAAAGAACAACTAGTGCCTGCTGAGTGGGCATGTACCTTTGAAAGGTGATATTTTTGTTAAAAATATTTTTTTCAGCATAAAACACCAAGGTGCACATTTTCAATGTCTGTAGAAGATGTGTCTATAGTTTCAGATCGATTGACTGAACAGTTTTAAAGGAGTTCCGAGTTGTGTACACAAACTCATGTCTCAAACAGTTTTTCTGTCCACCCGCCGCCCGCCCCGCCCCACGGTGAAACATACTATGTACCGTTTTTTAAAATGATCGTATAAAAATCATATTTAATAGAAGACAACTTTGTAAAACACTAGCAAATGTGTTCATAGAACACAGATGCCCCACATATCGCTTTGATAATAAACGAGGCAAAATTCCAAGTCCAAAATGGGAGATAATCCATGACCCGGGGGTCGATTAAAAAATCGAAATAAACTTGTGCATCTACTCATGAAAAGGAAGCTACATACCAAGTTTCAGGTCTGCAGCTATTACGTTTAAAAAATTTACGAGTTACAAGGCAAAATCGCCAAATTCTAAGTCGAAAAGGGGGAGATAATCCATGACCTGGGGGTCAAATAAGAAATCGAAATAAACTTTGCGCATCTACTCATCATAATGAAGATATATACCAAGTTTCAGGTCTGTAGCTATTACAATTTAAAAGTGTTACGAGCTACAAGGCAAAATTGTCAAATTCTTAGTCGAAAATGGGGAGATAATCCATGACCCAGGGGTCGAAACGAAAATTGCAATAAACTTTGCGCATCTACTCATCATAAGGAAGCTACATACCAAGTTTAGGTATGTAGCTATTAGGGTTTAAAAGTATACGACTTGCAAGCCAAAATTGGAAAATTCTTAGTCGAAAATGGGGAGATAATCCATGACCCTGCAGTTGAATCAAAAATAGAAATACGCTTTGTGCATCTACTCGTCATAAGGAAGCTACATACCAACTTTCAGGTCTGTAGCTAGTATGGTTTAAAAGTTTTACGAGTTACAACGCAAAATTGCCAAATTCTAAGTAAAAAAGGGTGAGATAATCCATGACCCGGGGGCTGAATCGAAAAATCAAAATAAACTTTGCACATCTACCCATCATAAGGAAGCCACATACCAAGTTTCAGGTCTGTAGCTAGTACGGTTTAAAAGTTTTACGAGTTACAAGTCAAACTTGGAAAATTGTAAGTCGAGAAGGGGGAAATAATCGATGACCCCCCTGGGTTCAAATAAAAAATCGAAATAAACTTTGTACATCTACTCATCATTAAGGAAGCTAAATACCAAGTTTCAGGTCTGTAACTAGCACGGTTTAAATGTTCTACGACTTACAAGGTTGGTGATTGATGGACGTAAGGACGGACAAGGATAACACTAAATGCCCCCTCCACTATCGTGGTGGGGTGGTGGGGCATAAAAAGGAAGACCAGGCACATTTTAGAAATAATGTACAAGTATGGAGGCTGCACCAAAATGGTATAGCAGATAGAAGGTAGACCAAAAAACTTAAACTAAGGAAAACAAAATGACTAACGCAATGAGGCAAAAGTATAGGTAAAGATTATTTTACAGTCTGAAAACAACTCACATTTTTATAAAGTTGTTTAACTTTGTATCTCAATGGATTTGACATCTCGAAATTCTGAAACAAAGAAGAAAACAATGTTTCACATTCACATAAGCGAAGATTTTCTCACTCGTACACTAGAGGGCACAATCTGACAAAAATGGGCTTATTTGTGGCTGTGACTGGAGAAGTGTGGCTTATGAGAGTTGTAGCTCCTGATCAAATAGCATACTCCTGTACGTAGTCCTGTAGACTGATAGCGGTCTATATTGCTTGATAGAAGCATGACGGGTGTTTCATTGTGGAATGGCGAAGAGTGCAGATCCTGATCTGACTGTGCGGACGCACAGGCTGATCCTGATCTACACTGGTTGCAAAACCCATAAGCCCACTTTTTCTCCAGTCACAGCCACATTTAAGCTATTAAATATTACAGTCTTCTACAGCACATGGTGTGGGATCACATGTTTCCTGACGTCATGTTTTTTAGATGTGCATGTTTACAGTAGATTTCCTTTAATATCTTTCTAATGGAATGACATAATTTTATGAAATATACCGCAGCAAATGCGTTACACATTGCCGTTTATTGTATAGGCGGCTTGAATGTCATAATTCTGTTGTTTTGACAAAGAATCGGTTACCGTACAAGTAAACTACCCCTGGCAGCCGCCTGGACCAACAGATAACTATAGACATTATGTTTGTAAAACATGGATATGCCCCTGTGGCATACTGGACTGTAACTGGAGAAAGTCTTACAAACTTTTCCAGTTAACAAAATGGCTTTAGTGTTTCAGCGACATTTTGAAGATGAAAAAGGTCAAGGTCATGTTAATGGTGGCACGAGTGTGTGACAAATGTTCAGGTGTTTCAAGTGTCCAAGTATGGAAGCAATCCTTCGAGTAATATTGAAGATATTACATGTTGGAGAAACTCTTACAAACTTTTTGACGCAAGAAAATTGTTAAGTGTTTCAATGACATTTCGAAGGTGTCAAAGGTCAAGGTCTTGTTATTGGTGGCATGAGTGTGTGACAAATGTTCAGGTGATTCAAGTGTCCAAGTATCGAAGCAATCCTTCGCATAATATTGAAGATATAACATGTTCAAAACAAAATGTTCAAGGTAAATGTACACTGACGGACGTACAGACATGCGGACGTACAGAACCTCAAGAGCAACGCAATATGCCTCCCTTGCTATCGTATAGGGAGCATAATAAAAGCTAGAGAACGTAAATTTAAGAAATAAACGCCACTTGATTCTTTGTGAAAGTGATAAGTTATTGTAAAGTTATTGTAAATAACTTTCAGAGCACCCATAAAATACATACATGTATGCCATCGTTTTTGGCGCGCTACATATCATCAAAATCCGTCCGTTTGTTAGGTTTGTTTGTTTATTGGTGTTTAACGGCCTATCCAATAACAGCTAAGGTCATGTAAGGCCGGGCAAACGGGTTCAATCCCGTTTTAACCTGTTGCATTGGGGGGAAAATCCCAAAATCAGAACGGAATATTTACATCGAGAACAAATATATTCAGCCCTGAAATTAGAATAACCTGACCTAGTGCCAGGTCCATACAACACCAAAGTCACTTGGCCCCTTCCCCTAAAATAGGATTACGAATAATCGTAACACTCACATAAGGGGTATAACCAGATTCAACTGTCACATACAAAATGCCAGACGTATGTGAGGGCCAAACCAGGTCTCCAGTCGGGATTCCGGTAAGGATGAACCCCGATCGTTAACTTACCCATCACATACCTGCCACCCACTCCCCACCCCGTTTGTTAGGAAGATATTAAAGAAAATCTACTGTAACTAGATATTATGTTTGTAAAACATGGACATGTCACCATACTGGAGTCTAACTATAGGTGTTGTAAAACATGACTCCATACTGGAGTCTAACTAGAGATTGTGTGTAAAACATGGACATGTCACCATACTGGAGTCTAACTAGAGATATTTCAGTCATTTCAGAAAGTCTTATAAACTGTTTAACGTAAGAAAATCGTTAAGTGTTTCAACAAAATCGTTAAGTGTTTCAGCGACATTTTGAAGGTGACAAAGGTCAAGGTCGTGTGAATGGTGGAGCGAAGTGTGTGACAAATGTTCAGGTGTTTCAAGTGTCCCAAGTATGGAAGCAATCCTTTGCGTAATATTGAAGATATTACATGTTGGAGTAACACTTACAAACTTTTTGACGCAACAAAATGGCGAAGTGTTTCAGCGACAATGGTCAAGCTTGTGTTAAAGGTTCATGCCCACTCAGTGGGCACAAGATGTTCTTTATATCAGAGACATAATACGAGACATTTTCTGGCAAAATAAACATTCATTCACCATTACCCCACATATTGATTGGCATTATTATACATTTTATATCAGACGTAAATTTCTACACTGATATCATGGGCGATTACTGTGTTTCGTTAAAATGTTAATGGACAGTAAAATACATATTACTAAATGATTATATATGTATAGCGAGAACTCGTAATTTTTAGAACTGGTGGAATAGTAACACAATTATACATGTTCACTTATTTAATTCCTATAACGAACATTATGTGCCTACTGAGTGGGCATGTACCTTTAATGGTGGCACGAGTGTGTGACAAATATTCAATGATTCAAGTGTCCCTTCTATTGAAGATATTACATGTTGGAAAAACTCTTACAATTTTTGTTTACGTAAATGTACACGGACGGACGGACAGTACCCCAAGAGCAATGCAATATGCCCCTTTTCTATCGCATAGGGGTCGTGATAATTTAAACTATTTCTGGTAAAAAGATACAAATGGACAAATTGTCATAGCAAGGCCTTAATATAAAATCTATGATGACACTGGCAGAGATTTGGGGTGTATATATATGCAGCTTATTCATAAACTTTGTGTAACAGACGTGTAATCTAAAAAAATGAAATGAAAGCCAAAAGTAAATTTGATTTAAAAGTGAATAGGGATCATAGAAATATGAATCTATAAACAGAAGATGAGCCACTGTGGACTTTTGTTGAGAATTAATCAAGTGTGGTAGGGATGGTGTGTGGCTCCCTGTCTGAGAATGTATACTTCGTGTTGTGGTATAAGATGGTATCTGCTGATGATCCCTACCCTAGGCATGTGATTGTTCCCAGGTTCCGATTTTCGGATGTATTGTCGGGACTGGGGGTGATTAAGGGTAAAGGGTGACTGGAGTGGGACTGGGGGACTGAAATATGCAAGTGCTAATGCTAAGTGAGACGTCAAATAATCACCATGTATGCCACTAACACTGGGTAGAACTTGCTATTAAGTGGTCTTCATTGTTAGATGGCAATTCGATGCATGTGATGAAAAATATGCGCTTGAAAGCAAATACACCGACACCCTGATACTAGAGCAAGGTATTCCATAGTTTCAATCCGCATACGTAGCAGTTAGTGTCGTATTTATTTGACTACCCTGATACCAGTGAATGTGGCTATGCTATGCATCACTCACTATTGTCTATGGGGAGAAAGTGTTCATCTGTGCTCAGTCGGAAAGTGATGCAATGGTAGCTAGATTTTCGCTCGTTGGGAGCCAAATGTCACGGCGAGAAAAGCGCCCAACGAAGGACAGTTCTAAAAACATCCAACAGATACAATGGTGTCGGCTAATTCTGCGCACCTATGGCTTTCCAAACACATTTATATGGCATTACCATCTCCATATTCGGTCAAACTTTCCTGAATATTCAACGCAGTTCCAAAACGTTTGTGCAGGTAAAATGTCATAACGTTCTGACGTCAGTAAGTGATGTAAATTGTGTGATTTATGACATCACATGCTTGTTTGCAACGTCACATTTGTTTCGGCTAATGCTGCGCATCTGGTTAGTGGTAGTGTAAACAAAATGATGAGCAGCATACTGGATCAGCATAGCAAACTTGGTATTAAACTTGTTTAAACTTGAAGCAGAACTATCCAGTGACATCATGGCAGGTTAGTTTCTTCGTTTAACAGTTAATTTAGTAAATAAGACAGCTATTCCATCAGCAGGGTCCGAGGATTTTACACATTTTGACTATATTCGGAATAACTTTTTACCAAACTATCGGAACGTGATAAAATTGTGCCACAGTGTCGCAATTAATCAGCTTGTTTATTCCAAAATCCACATAGTTTATTATGACGTATGCATGGCTAAATTTGGCGTCAATTGCGCATTACCCGATGCGCAGAATTAGCCGAAATGACAGTAATCACTGTAGAGGGATGGTACCGTAATGGCATTAGTTTTCGCGGCTAATCCGAATAGTAATTTATTTTAACAATGTGTCTGCAAAAAAAAAATATCTTTATTTTACGCAGTATAATAATACTATCATTGTAATCATTGGACCCATTTGGGGTACTGTAGTGGAACGGCAGTTTTGAGGAGACATGGGAAGTTCTACTGTCCTCATTGCAGTCATGAAGAATAAAACTCAAAATCTTATTTAATAAAAAATAATTACAAAAAAATAAAAAAAATAGTGAAAAATGTGAATATTTATTATTTACAAAAAAATATTTTAAAAATAATTAAATTACATTATTTTGTGTTGGTGTTCAATTAGTTTACTTTGGTTGGCCTAAATTCCCTGACTGAAGCATGTGCCCGATGACGTCATTAATTTGCGGGTAGCTTCCAAGATGGCGGACCGTGAGTGCGTGACGATGTTTACAGTGTTTGTTCTAACAGATGTTTTGAGTGTTTCAATGCAGCTTTAATGCTGATAAATTGGTTGTTGTTCATTTAATTTTATTGCTACAGACACTGTAAGTGCCCATGTTAGAATTTATCATACGACCCTCTAACTTCGAGAGCCGCAAAATATGTTAACTTGTTACAAGTTGTTGACAAGTTCAAGTTGTTTGTTTGGTTTACAGTCACGAAGTTCCCGTACTCAATGCTATAATAAGATATTCCATACTACCATAGCAGAAAAAATACTTTTCAACAACAAAATTATTATTATTTGAAAACAAGACAATCTTCGGAGCTTGCACTAACTTCGGGGCTTTTCTTTTATTCACGCGCAATGGCAGCTCGCGACTTTCATGACGTCACCTTTCATTCAATCCGGAAGTAGAATCTAAACAGTACGCCGTCACTACTCAAGGAAGAAAATGGGGAAAACAAAGGTATTCGAATGCAATTTTTGGTGTTAAAAACTACTTTTTATGGTGAAATATTTTTATCAAATCGATTGACACAATTTGCAAGTAATTTACCTTGTTATTTTTCGTTTTATTTGCAAAATTCTAACTCCAATTTTACTTTCAGCGTCTTTGACAACTGGTCATGTGACCTTTTGATCAGAGTGACTTAGATGCTTGAGTCAACAATTATGTTTAGTGTCTATTTTCACCGTAGATTTTCACAGAAACAATTAGGTTATCTATCATTAGAGATTCCTTCCAAATCTGACTAGGAATTCAACTCAAAGTTTGTCAACACACCAACACTGATTTGTCCTTCCTAACTAAGGGCTGGTGACACTATTCAATCAATATTATTTACCTTCTGTCTGTATTAAGTTATGATCTAAACCCATTATGTATTAATTAAGTTTTTGGAAGTGCTATTTTTTTTTTAAATATTCCAACAGTATCTCCAAACCCACTTCCTTCTGCTAAGTCGCTCAAATGCAAATGATGACCAGCCTATTATTACCACACAGAATGTTTGTTTGTATATGAAACATAATATGGGTAAGATCATCAGGTACGAGATATGTGACCTAGCATGCAGGGCATATTTGAAAGCAATGTCACCATCTAACATTCTGTCGGCCTTAAACAAAAACAAGTATTTCAGTAAACAGTCTATAGCTGCGGACAAACTGTACCCAGCTGCGGTATTCCAAGAAAATGAGCATGTGAACAAAATCATGGCAATGAAGACATGTAAGGAGGAGGTCGAAAAGTTTTTACAGGCAAAACTTGAAAAGCAATTTCAATAAGTAATGTGGCAAATTCAGTAAATCTCGTTAGTACCGAGTGTGGCCACCATTTGCATGAATGCATGCAATGATCCTACGCCGCATCGACGTGACGTAACGCAATACCAGTGCGTTGTGCAAATTCCTCAATTCCCGTTGTAACGCCCGTGTAAGATCGCGAACATTGTCAATCTGATGGTTAGCTCGTGCTTTGCGGCCCAGCTCATCCCATATGTGCTCAATGGGATTGAGATCCGGGGAGACCGCGGGCCATGGCATGACGTCGACGTTGTTTTGCTGTAAGTATTGAGTGGTGACCCTGGCTACGTGAGGGCGGGCATTGTCGTGCATCAATGTCACACCAGGACCATGCTGACGGATAAATGGTAAGGCATGTGCATTTAGCACATCTGCAACATAACGTTGTGCATTGATGTTGCCCTGTACAACAACCAAATCTGTCTTCCGGTTTCCCATGATCCCACCCCAGACCATTACGCTCCCTCCCCCAAACCTGTTCTTCTCAACAATGCAACAATCGGTGAATCTTTCATTTTTACGCCTGTATACCCGTAATCTTCCGTCAGCATGACTAACTGTGAACCGAGATTCATCGGTGAACAAAACTCGGTTCCAGTCAGCCCTTCTCCAGTTCAGATGACGTCGCGCCCATAACAGTCTGGCAGCACGGTGACGTTGGGTCATTATCTGACCAGTGTACGGGCGGCGTGCCCGGATTGGTTGGGCGTTACGACGTAACCGGTTGCGAAAGTCTGCCCTGAGACACCGTATCGCCTAGCAGTGACTGTGGCTGCCAATCGACGTTGACGTAAGTGCGTCAACGTAATGTAACGATCGGCTCTAGCCGTCGTTACACGAGGCCTACCAGGTCGCTGCCGGTCGTGAACAGCCCCAGTCTGCTGGTACCGGGCTGCAAGACGATCAATCGTCTTCCGACAGCAACCAAACCGAGGCGCGACCGCCCTGGCGGCCATCCCACCCGCAAGCATCCCAATTGCCTGATTTCGCTCGTTTTCGGAAAGCCGTGGCATATCGAAAACAGTGAAAAATTAAAAAAGTTTTTTAATTTTCCGAATAGCCCCTATCGCATGAATGGTACGACATGAACTGAATCACCTTATCGATGACAAGTATAGCGTGCACGTGCAAAAAGTGGAAATCAACGTTCCGGTCACTGGCCGCTATGTAAACCGTGTGTATCGGCTAAACTCTACACGATCGTATTCTGAACATCGCCACGGTTTAAAATACATGTACTTTGAACATGTGGTACATACATAGAGAGAGCTACACCGGCTATAAAACAGGGACGTTTCTAGTTTTGTTGAGTATATGTAGGAATATAACTTTGAAATTTATTAAAAAAAAACAACACATTAACAATATATCATATAAATCTGAATGTCGAATATACATAAATGTATTATATAATAATTATTATATTCGAAAAAAAAATAAAAAAAAATAAAAAAAAAATCTATAAAAATGGTGTAAAAAAAAAAAGATCCCTTGATAAAATTTAACCAAAATTATGTTAAATGAACTGTGAAGAAATACTGTGATTTGGAAACCAGATACAATTTTCATTCATACAACAAAGTACAAACTACACTCTGAAGTTGGTGCACCGATATAGGCGGTATATAGAACATTAAAACACGAAGATAGGAGAAAGCTCACAATGGCCGACATCTAGAAGGTACGTATACATTATTTGTTACACTGACTTTTGTTTTTAATATTTTTTGTTGTTTCACATTATTTGCATGGTGTTACAGGTTTCATTTGTATTTATAGTGTTTGCTGATGTTCATCTAGACTCCGCTCACTGTAAAAGGCATGTAATATTTCGTATTCTCTGCCTGTTTATGGCATAGCCACTTTGTGGTATGAATGACAACCTACTGTGATATCCAAATGAACTCCGATATAAATTATAACATTAAGCTAAGGTGTGACGGCAGCCAACTATTTTCAACCAACGGAAGTGACGTGAATTACCTTGGGCCTCGGCTCGCTAATTGTAAGTTAACAATGCGCGTGAAGGCCTGGAACCCGGTTGTTTGTGCATGGTTCTCGGTCTTCATGCGGATTAGTAACTTACAATTAGCGAGCCGGGGCCCAAGGTAAACACGTCATTTCCGTTGGTTGAAAATATGGCTGCCGTCACACCTTACCTTAATATTATATTGGAATTAATTTGGAAATCACGGTGGGTTGTCATTCATACCACAAAGTGCATATGGTTTATGGCAGCGTTAACATTTTGTTGAAGTGGCGATTGTGCTGACTACGGTAACATACGTTGTAAACTAGTTTTACGGTGGACACACTCTTTTTTGCTTTTGCCGGTATACTGGTATACCCTCACACATGAGTGTTATCACCAGTTGAGTGCTAGGGGAAAATCAGAGGAAAAAGACTAGATAGAGCAGTAGGCCAAGGAACGGTAGAAGGAAGCATAGAGAGAGAAAGAAAAAGAGAAAGAAGAAGGTTTATAATTAAATGAGTCTGGAGTGCTGAACCTTCAAGACCTGAGCCTTAAAGGAATCCAGCGACTCTGCCAGGCAGGTGTCAGTGGGCAGTTGGTTCCACTGTACAACGGTTCTGGGGAAGAAGGAGAAACGAGTGTAGTCTTTGTCGGCACGCAACTGGCGGTATTGGTGTTGGCGTCTACCAGTGCCTCGTGTTAAGTAGTTATCCTCATTTATGGCTACAAGATTGTTCCTAATTTTGTACAGCATACTCAGTCTGGCATCGACTCTCCTCTGTTCAAGTGATCTCCACTCCAGACTGTGCAGCATATCGGTTACACTAGATGTGTTGTGATAACGGTTAGAAACCCATCTTGCAGCCCTCCTCTGGACCATCTCGAGTTGGTGTACAAGCCTATGCAGAGTTAAGTCACCCTCATTGTCTTTGCTAATACTCTTGGGGTCCCAGACTGTGGAACAGTATTCTAGTTTAGGACGAACAAGGGATTTATAAGCTCGTTCTTTGACAATCTTCGAGTTGATCCTGAGGTTACGTTTCAGAAAACCTAGAGTCTGATTGGCCTTAGATGAGACGGAGTTTATGTGTTTATTCCACTTCAGATCGTGGCTGATGTTAACCCCGAGGTACTTAATACAAGGAACTGAAGAAAGAATTTGGCCCCGTGGAGAGAGTAGTTATGCATAACAGGAGCCTTCCTGGTGGTAATGTGAATAACCTCGCATTTGTCAGGATGAAAAGACATTTGCCAGTCGGATTCCCATCTTTCGAGATTATGAAGGTCCTCTTGAAGTTTGTTGCAGTCAGATGGGCTATGTAAAGCTAAGTACAACAATGTGTCATCTGCAAAGAGCCGGACAGTACTATGGGTTGTGTACTCCGGGAGGTCATTAATATAAACAAGAAATAACGCAGGACCAAGCACAGAGCCTTGTGGAACACCAGATAGTACTGGAACGGACGTAGAAGCTTTCCCTTCAAAGACGACACGCTGAGACCTACCACTAAGAAAGGATCCTATCCAACCGAGTGCTAATCCCTTCACGCCATAGGATGAGAGTTTGTAGAGGAGCCTATTGTGTGCTACCTTATCAAAGGCCTTAGCGAAATCCATGACTACAACATCATTCTGTCTACCACTCTGCATGTTGAGGGCTATGTCGTGAACAAATTCAATAAGTTGACTTTCACAGCTACGCTTCTCCCGTCCCGAAAGCCATGCTGGAGGGGATAAAGAATATTGTTCCTATTGAGATGCTGCATCATATTACTGCAAACAATGTGCTCCAAGAGCTTACAGCAGATACAAGTTAGAGAGACAGGGCGATAGTTCGAAGGTGTCGTTTTGTCACCTTTCTTGTATATTGGTGTTACATTGGCTTGTTTCCAAATGTCTGGTAGGGACTGTTGCTGAAGTGAGGTATTGAAAAGTAGAGTAAGAATTGGCGCAAGTTCAGCCGAGAGGCGCTTCAGAATAGTAGGAGTAATATTGTCTGGGCCTGGGGCCTTGGATTCTGACAGTTTTTGCAAAAGTTTCTGTACACCATTTTCTGTTACCTCTATCTCAGGCATGTCATTTTCTTTTCTGGAAAAAAGGTTTGAAACATATTTGCAGTAAGAAACGAGTTTCATGGGAGTTTGCTGAGAGAAAACAGAGTGGAACTGGTCATTAAGCAAATTGGCTTTTGAGATTGGATCGGTAATAGATACTCCGTTTCTCTCTCACTACGTTCTCGTGATCGACATTAGAAAGTTATCTGTTGTATTAATTATATCATATATTAGTAATGTATGAAATTAGCAACATTGTAAAATACACACAAAGAAACACGAAAAGCCCAGGGAAATTAAAGTATAACTACATCATGACCATGTGTCTCATATATCCCTATAAAATGTTAATCAGGATTAGGAAACAATTTAAGAAACTGACAGCAAATCTGTTTTTAAAAAGGTTATAACAACCGAATTGATTTACTTAAATTAATAAATTGTGGTCTGGAGAAGTTCACCACAGTATGGTCTCGGACGGTTTATAACTCCATAATATACACAGCGTTCTGGTAGTCATCACAGTGAGATAGCTGGTAACTTCCCTGCTATGATGTTAAAAACACAAGGAAAATCTCCTCTGAGCAATTCGATTGCCAGCGAGGAAAATTATTACGTTTGGTAACGATTAAACTAACAGAAGAGATTAACGTACATCGATGTTTTATTGGCTGTGAGTTAAATTTCGAAAAGTCATACCTGAATTGTGACCAATATGTCTCACTTTCCACCCCAACGTGGGTGAGCCAAATATGACTGTAATGTTGATACAATCGCTATATTGTCGGAAATTATGAAGTTTATTTTTAGATTTGCATCGTATTTTAATACCAATTGTACCTATAAGTCGCCTGGAAATAAATTGGGGGATTGGTACAAAAGATGTTCGTAATATTGAAAAATAACTATAGAGTGTTTGCAATAAAAGTTATTTTTCAGCATTTCCTGGGACGAAGGATGGTATGGTCCCTGGTATTTCTAAGCGTGATTTTCAAGTGATTTAATTTATTTGAATTAAGTATACTAGTGTCTATAATGGGAATGTCTGTCTAAATGAGGTATAGTTTTATCATTTCACAACAAAAAATAAAATAAAGAAATTTCATAGTTTTCATACTTTTTCTTTATTATTTTTAGGCTATAAAAAGTAATCTGGTTCTCAGATATCGCCGTGCCGGAAAAATTCCTGCGCGTCGAGCATTTTATCGTCATGGAGAAATAAAATCGTAACGTAAATTCGCCACATGATCAATAAAACACACTACCATGCAACAATATGTTAAATCCAATCATGTATGCCGAATTGAACATGTGAAGAAAAAAAAAAAAAAAAATCTGCCCTCCCACGTTGCATTCTGCTAACCCCGTGTTTCAGAACCAAAGTACTTATTTGTTATGGCCTTACACTCCAATGTGTAGACCCCCGGCTATGTTACACTTTCTACTATGCTGTTGTAGGGACATGTGAGACACTGATATGAATTGCCCAACTATGAGTCCTGATTATCATGAAGTAACTATACATGGTGGATTTATAAATAAGTCCTGTTTAACTTTTACTATATAATCTCTAAACTAGTGACGTCCATGATGCTTCAGTAATGTTCTGACAACATACTTAAATTACACCACCCATGTGGCCAAAAGCCATCCGTTACTTATTAGACTGCATTTTAGTGTTGTTACTTCTACTAGTTCTTGTCGCTCATTTCCAGGACTGATTTTGTATTTTAGGATTTTAGAGGATGTGTACAATAACTCCGCATCTATTTCTGATGTAGACATAATATGCCATTTCTCAACGTATATTTACCAATCTGTGATCGGACCAAGGCTACAAGGCCTGCCCAAACATTATTCAACATATCTGGTAATTTCATTCCTATCGTAAAGTTACTTTAAACACGTTTCCAGTTGTATATATATAGAGAATACCAGGATAGTGTCCTTTTGACAAGGCTAGGCTAGGAAACGCGTAGGAATTCCGAGGCTTACCGAATAATTCATACAGTTTCCGAGATGATCAAACTACATACATTAGCACGGTATTCTATTTTTCAGGTAACATTTTTGGCTACAGAATGAAAAATGATGACGTTGTTGTCGTTGAAAAGAACGTGTACTTGTTTCCTTGACGCCATTCAACTGACGTAATGACGTCATGTGACGGCTTTCGACCAATGAAACGTCAGTTTCCAATTTGTTGTAACCCGGATATTCGTATCAGGGCAATGCCTGATACAGCACTATGTTATCAGTCCGTATGCATTCGAGCAATAGTGGGCAGGTTACATGATAAAATAATTGTATCAACACATATGCAGTGTTACTGTCAGAAGCTTGCAAGTGACGACGTCCAGTTGATATATACATGTGCATTCTGTTACCAATTAGGAACAATGCGTAGGTCTAATTTATGAGAAATATGTATGATTTCGAAATACAAGCCATAGAACCACTATTCTGTAACAGTTGGCGTCACATTTATTAGGCACACAATGTTCTTTATAGGACTTAAATAAGTGTAGATCATTGTGTAACTATTCCACCAGTTTTAAAACTTATATGTGCCCGCTATGCAGATATACTAATGTATTGATCTTTATATTACTGATAAACTCGCGCGATTGTATCAAGCTATTTTGATATGCAAATGAGGCAGGACAGTTTTGGAATATAGAGAATACCAGGCTAGTGTCTTTTGATATCAAGTTTATCAGGCAAGGCTAGGAAACGCGTAGGAATTCCGAGGCTTGCCGAGGAATTCCTACCGTTTCCGAGCCGAGCCTGATAAACTTGATATCAAAATACACTAGCCTGGTATTCTATTTATCAGGTAACGTTTTATGCTCGAAAATGACATTAGATGACGTCGTATTCTATGGACAGAACGAGGACTTGTTTACGTTGCGTCCTAACACTGACGTCATTCGGTAACGTCACGTGACCGACCAATAGAACGTCAGTTTTCACTTTGTTGTAACCCGGATGTTGATATCAGGTCAATGCCTGATACAACAATATGTTATCAGTCAGTACCTATTCGGTCAATACAGGGCAGGTTACCTGATAAATAAGCATACGCAGTATAAACTAATATGGAATACACAAATATTATAAATGCGGTAAACAAACTCGTGGACAGCAGGTCTGTCAACTATAAACAACTATAATGCCTATGCCAATCATTGTGTGTAGTGGTGTGGTGTCTATGGTCATGGAGAAGCTGAGTCACCTACTCAATCGGTCAGTGCATGCAACTAGAGCAATTAAGGTATTCCATGATTTCAGTCCGTTCACTGGGTTGGTCCGTTCACCATTATAGCACAGGTTGAAGTAACGGACCAAGGTCCATAAATACATTAAATATACCTAAACGTATCAATAAGTGGGAAAAAATCAGTTGCACATTTTTGTTTTAGACTACTCCCTGTTAGAACACAATACAGGGTGCCTATGTTTTAATGGTCCGTAGTCGGACGACCTCGAGACAACGAACTCTCACGAAACACAACCGATTTATATCATTTCCGCCAATTGCAGAAGTAAGGCAAATGTTAGCCCTCCGCAACGATATATTCCCCGATGCGCTATATGTCAACACGTTTTCGAGCTAGAGATTATTTTTTTCAACAAAATTCCGCATTTATCTTGGGTCGTAATCCTTCGGTAACATTTTTCGGATCAATACTACTATATGACAGCGCAAACATCTGCTTCAAACTACACTTTTAAGTCGTCCGGGCCCGTTAATAAACAGTTTGCATCGAAACAGCATTATTTCCAATCGAACATTTGATCAAACCTACATTTATACCAGTCCAATGCGTCACGACAGACAATTCAATCGCACCAACATTTCTATCCTTTCTCGGGAAGCCATAGTGTCTAATTGTTGATGGGTTTTCCCGATGACGTCATCGCTAAGCTTATGATTGGTTGAGATTCGTGGAGTGTCACGCGTATGTGTCATATGTAACACTGACGTGCGAGTACGGCCCATACAAAACATAGGAACCTTGGTAATGTGTGAAAACAGGGAGTAAAACAAAGTTTAACTTACTTTTTTTTTCATTTATTGATACTTTTAGATATATTTAGTGTATTTATAGGCCTTGGTATGTTACTTCAACCTGTGCGTTCTAGTAGAGAGGTAACAACTTCACGGTTAGAGTAAGCATGCTCTCATTAATTGTGCGTTCCTTCAATTACATTGAAAAGGACTCGTTCCTCATGCTCTATAAAGCTATGGTAAGACCACATATTGAATATGGAAATACTATTTGGTACCCATTCTTGAGGAAGGAGATAATTAGTGTGGAAAAAGTTCAGACGAGCAACCAAGATTGTACCTCAGCTGAAGGACCTTGAATATATAGACCGACTGAAATAACTTAAACTACCAACATTAGCACATAGGAGAAGAAGAGGGGATATGATCCAGACTTTTAAGATTATTCGCGGTATAGAAGACATTCCATCTGACAGATTCTTTACAATATGCCATTCGATGACTCGTGGGTCCGACATGATTATAAACTGGCCAAACCACGTTGTATAACATCATTTCGCCTACAACAGTTTTCACAGAGGATAATAAACGATTGGAACTCACTCCTGAAGTATGTTGTAAACTCAAATGACGTGAATGATTTCAAATCGAAACTGGACCAGTACTGGAACCACGATACTATATACCAATTTTAACCACGTTATATATGTTAATATACATACATATATACTACCAAATGTGACATTAAATACTACAAACCTGTACCCTAAATATACTAATCAAACCATGCAAGAATACAAGATACACAGTATCCGAAGAATTACTGAAGAAAATGGGCTAACAAAGGAGATTCCTCCTTACTTCAGAGCCCAGAAACCATCATAGAGGTATCATAGAGGTAATATTTATTTGTCTAATGGAAACGAAAGGTACTCAATTCACACAGGATGAAATACCAAACTGAATAAAAACTGGTACATCGCTAAATACAACCTACTAAAAACGTCATGAAGGTGTGCATGATATAGTGATTTTTATTATCTTATATTTAAGGATAGAAATTGGCTCGCAGACCTTACAATCCCGGGCATATGAACCCAGAAAATGTGTTAAGCCCATGGCTGTTGGCTCGTTTTCCTTTCAAAATTTAGTATTAGTGGCAATGTAGTCGAAATGTGTGCTTTAAATTAAGGAGGTAATGAGACGGTTTGTTTAATCTAGCTATAGTTCATTCTCCTACCGCACGGCGCACTGTGCCAGTGTGTCGAACTTAAGGGCTGAAAATGAGTGCATATGTTATATGGAGACTCAACCGTAACAGTGTTATCCTATATAATGATGTTATTTGATGGTCGGCCAAGACAAAGCAGATCAAGTAGGGAAGGATCCATATTGGGGTTGGGTTGTGCAAGATATGATATGATACGTTTTGGTGCCCAGCTACGGTCGTTTCGCGGCTTGTCGTTTTTATTTCCAAATTTTGATAAATGTCACATTTATTCAGGCTCCACAAGTGTGCGCCAAATATAGGAGAATAGATGCAGCCTAATATACATGAAGTGGCGGTTTTTTACTTTATTTGTTCACCTTTAACCCCTGATCGCGGCCTCTGATTGGTTAGTCTCGACAGCAAATTCAAGATGGCAGAATTTCAGCTGAATTTTGTCCACTTTTACAGTATATGCGACGTAACCAACGACACGGACATGTCCATTAATTATGATTGTAATTAATGCTTATTATGACAACTGTGGATCGATTCTAAAGCCAGTCTATATTGAAGGTCATCGCAAACAAAATCGGAGATTTAATCAGATACAATACCAAATCTACCTAGCGTGGACGCCGCCATTTTGCTTTGAATGACGTCGCTAGATGTGTGACGTATAACGAGGGGATAACGTCAATACATGACGCCATGCACGTTCAAACAATTAAATACATGATTAGTGCCGTCGAATATAAAATATATTCGTTTCGCCCTGACAACTTTATAGGGGCTCGCTAAAGCTCGCCCCACAATAAAACTGTCTAAGGCTCAACCGAATGTATTTTATATTCGACGGCTCTAACCATGTATGTACTATATACATGGTGATACTTCTCTCTTAAATATAACAAGGTGCATTATCGCGTGGTTACAACAACAACAATACTTTCTGAAAGTGTCGAAAGCGAGCCCACTTCAAAGTAAGTATTATTTGATATTTTCCTTAATAGGCAACATATGTTGTTGAAATATGGCGCAACAAACGCGTCTTCGTGAACAAAACAAATTACAGAAGTTTACAAATTACAGAAGTTTGGGCCAAAGTACTGAGACCACCAAATGCAGTTTACCAAGACGCGTTTGATGCGCCATATTTCATCAACATCCGTTACATAATAAGGACAAAATAAAATAATACGTACTTTGAATCAGAGGGCTTCTGGAAGTTTCAGTACGGTACTTGTTTTTGTTTTAAACACGTGATCATACACCTTGTATAAGCCAGCTAATGTGCTAAGCCAGCGTCGGCTACATTGTCACTTGTCGTAAAAACAAATGCAATATAAGTTTATGAAATGCCATTGAGTATTAAGAAATTAGCAAAAATAATTATAATTGTCGTTAATTTTCATGTTTTTGATCGCCTTCTATGATATCGTTGGTTTTATTTTATTTCATAAATGTGTTTGTTTATTTTACGTCATCCGCCATCTTGGTTGCTAACAACTTTGGCGATTGAGTTTCAGATTTTAGAAGCTACACTTTGTCGAATATCATAATATGGTATGTGTCTGTCATGACTGTGAACTCTTTTATAAATTTGTAAAGTTTTCAGTGTATTGACCACCAGTCATTGATACACCGGTTTTCACAATAATTGCCAATTAGCCCAAGCACCTGCATTTAAATGTCTTGTGCCCGATAAGAACCAGTATTCGGACGGATTTTGTATGGATTTCAGGGGACTCTGAACATGTATGACAGTCCGGTGGTTGTCGTTTGCATTATGCCTTATACATTGGATTTATATTTTAAAAAAACGTGATTGTCAATCTAGTTTTGTAACGCTGCTCAATTTGCGTTATAGTTGACCACCTGCTAGTGCTAATCGACGTTTTCGATTCAATTTCACGTGACATTTTGACAATTTTCAAATTTGCACAGAACCTGTCATGTTCATAAAATAAGTTATATTTAACAAAACCCATGTATTCAGCAATTTAGTTTGTAAATATGTGGCTGTGACTGGAGAAATGCCAATGGGTCTTATAGTGTTTGTGACCAGTGGCAGTGTATAGTTCCTGATCAAATAGCACGCTCACAAGGCTTGATAGTGATCTGTATTGCTTGTTAGAAGCTTAACAGGTGTTTCTTTGATGGACTGGTGAACAATGCAGATCCTGATCACACTGTGTGGATCCACAGCTGATCTGGATCTACACACTGGTCGCAAAACCCATAGGCCCCATTTCTCGAGTCACAGCCATATTAGAGTATGTGTACCTGGCTTCGCACACATCCATAGTTTACATATTTTATTATTCATGCAGTCTTCTGTAGCCGATTTCATCAAAATTGCAAAGTATACTTATGTAGCAAAGTATACTTTGAGGGAGTAATCATTTATTTTTCCAGAAATGCATTATTTCATATAGAACTAACGACTGCATATATTGGATGATTAAAAGTATGCAGAATTATTATACTGAATTTATTACATTATCACAGCCAAAATGGCTGTGATAATGTAATAAATTCAGTATAATAAAAATAATAAATTTATCCTTAAAGGTACATGCCCACTCAGTAGGCACAAACTGTTCTTTATAAGAATTAAATAAGTGTATAGTTGTGCCACTATTCCACCAGTTCTAAAGATTACGGGTGCCTGCTATACAGATATAATCATTTAGTAATATTTATTTTACTGATAGTGACGCGCGGTGGTATCAGGCTATTTTCATATGCAAATGAGGCATGATATTGAAGGCAAGTGTTTTCAGAAAGTCAAATGTGTTTACACGAGTCAGAAAACTGTTACAACAGTCATGTAACAAATCGAGGTGTGCGAATGCAGGTACTCTGTGCGAAGCCAGGTACACTTACTCTATGTGTCTTATTATCAAATTTATGACTGTTTAAATGCTCGAAAACTGGGTAGACCAGTATAATACTTAAGGAGTCCCTAATTGGACATGCATGATCTGGTACCGCAAATGTCATCCACATGAAACAAAAACTGTCCATATTGACAGTCAATCTGTGTCTGTGATATGACACTTTAATAACAGTTGAAGTTCATACAGATTAAATTAATTTTACATGCGTAATGAATTTGTTTAAAGGCCCTGAACGGCTCAGTATTACAATTTTCCGATTTTTTCAAACACAAAAACATGTTTGGCAACTGATTTAGTACACAAAACTAACATATACTGCCTAATAGATACATCTCGAGTCTTGAGATTTACATCTTAATCGCAATGTGAAGACAACAAAAACTTGTTTTGTGTACCACTCAGTGCAAAATGTCAATATTGACAAATTAATTTCCGTAACCCAACAGCTTCGGCTCGGAAGCGAGTCGATAAACTCCGGCTATCGGAATTCATCGGCCGCGAATCAGGGAGTTGAGCAGTTGACCCGAGCGTCTATCGGAAAATCGATCGGACTTTGAACACGCACCTGTAATATTGATATTTTCATCGACTACAAACTCATTTTTGTACCAAAATGAATGCAAACAGTTTCAAAGTGTGTGTAAATAGAAACCTGTTGGATTTATGTGTGGGAAAACCCAATAGGAGGCCAAATTCGGCAACTTGAGCCGTATAGGGGCTTTAAAATTAATAATTTAGTAAATCTAAGGTCACATTCTGATGGTGGCTGAAAATAAATGATGCAGGTCCAGTGCTTATAGAACTTACTGAGCACATTCTCCAGAATTTTACTCAATACCAGACAATTTGATTGGCCGAGTTGCTCGACCAATCAAACTGTTTGTTTTAGAGCATGTTAATGGAGTACACACTCAGAATGTTTTATAGGCACCGCCCCTAGTTTCTGTTAACTGGTTTTCTTGCTAACATCTCACTAACCTTTGTTTCTTGTCTTGTGCGTTCTCCTGGTCTGTGCCGCTGCTTTCTAGTGTGCTTCCCCCAGAGCTCCAGATAAGCTGTGTATTTGCTTAAATACCCCATTAAAATTGCCAAAAACCCAATTGAAATCAGAAGTAGCGAGTAGAAAAGCAATAACAATTTCGTGGTACCTTTATCATGCTGCATAAAACAATAAACAAACCACAAATATAGCAGATTTTTTCTTATTTTCCATGAAAACACATCTTGGTATTTCATTAGAAGTTTATCCAAGGAGACAATTTCTAATGAAACACCAGTAGCCCATTTCATCAAACTTGCAAAGTATACTTATCTAGCAAAGTATACTTTGAGGGAGCAATCATTTATTTTTCCTGAAATGCATTATTTCATATAGAATTAACAACTGCATATATTTGATGATTAAAAGTATGCAGAATTATTATACTGAATTTATTACATTATCACAGCCAATTTGGCTGTGATAATGTAATAAATTCAGTATAATAAAAATTAATAAATTTATCATAAAATTGAAAATTTCTCCCTCAAAGTATACTTTGCTAGGAAAGTATACTTTGCAATGTTGATGAAATAGGCTACAGGACATGTTTTCATTTCGAAGCAAACTATTCAATAATTGCTGTCTGTTGATGTGTAAGCAGTAGTGTGATTTTATTTTACCCAATCAAAATTTTTAAATTCCCAATTGCTTCAGAAATGATGGAGTGAAAATACTCAATTACTAAAAAAATCCTTATCTGGAGCCCTGTTCCCCAATCATGTCCATCTGGCATCATCAATACTGACACAGACAATGAATTGGGAACATATGGCATTTGCACCTTTATCCAGTAAATAGGACTTACCATATTTATTCTAACATGTGGTTGTGACTGAAGAAAAGGGGCTTATGGGTTTTGCAACCAGTGTAGATCCTGATCAGCCTGTGCATATGCAGTCTGATCAGGATCTGCACTGTTCGTCATTCCATCAATGGAACACTCATCATGCTTCTAGCAAGTGACATAGATCATTATCAGACTACATGAGTGTGCTATATCAGGGGCTACACTGGTCACAGAATTCATAAGCTCTATTTCTTCAGTCACAGCCAGCCATCAGAAACATCAGTAGCATATTTAAGGCAAAGCTCATAAAATAAGATGATTTAAATGGCCTTTGTATGGGAAAATAATTCCAACACAAAAATATTTACACAATTCCCTAACATTTGATTGGTCCGTAGCAAGTCTCTGTCCAAAATTTATATCCCAGTAAACTCCCACGCCGAACTACTTTCCGTAACCGTGAGGCGCAGTTAAAATAATTCTTAAGAAAACGGAAAATAAACACATTTTCTTGATGAATTTATTTAAAATGCTTGAATTATAAGGAATGAATGGCCTTTTTGTGGAATTTATCGGGGATATAAACTTGGAAAAGTCGCGGGAATACTTGGACGAGGCCTTCCGGCCTTCGTCCAGTATTCCTGCGACTTTTCCAAGTTTATACCCCGATAAATTCCACAAAAAGGCCATTCATTCCTATAATAACATGTTTTGGCTGACAATATTCGAGGCGGGCTACTATTTTGGGAGTTTCCCCCCAATGCAGCAGGTTAAAATGGGATCAAACCCGTTTGCCCTGCCTTACATGACCTTAGCTGTTGATAGGCCGTTAAACACCAATTAACAAACGAGCTAATCTCAGGGCTGAATATATTATTTTTTTATATAAATATTCTGTTCTGATTTAGGGATTTTCCACCCAATGCAGCAGGTTAAATGCGGGATCGAACCCAATGGCCCGGCCTTAAATGACCTTAGCTGTTGATAGGCCATTAAACACCAATAAACAAACAAAACTCTCACATGATGTCCAGTTTATGGATGGTCTGCTGTACATGTATACTGCTTGATTGATGCATCCCAGGATAGGAACAGAGCTCCAGATAAGGTGTGTATTGGCGTATTTTACGCAATTATTTTAGCTGAATACACATTGATTATCAAAAGTGGGAGTACACAATACGCACAGCAATGTGAAAATACGCATTGATTTTCATATTGAGTTGTGAAAATACTGTCATAAAGTTGAAAATTCACTCATATAAGTGAATGTTTAAATTTGTTATATTTTTTTTATCATTTGTTCCCTATTTAGTAATGAAGCAAATCAATAATCCATTTATAAAAGTAAAATACGCAATGATTTTGAAATCAGGGGGTGTAGTACGCTTTAGACACAAAGCTTATCTGGAGCTCTGTAGGAAGAATGTTTCACTGACTTTATGTCAGGAAACGCAGATCTTGTGTCTACACTTGTTGCAAAAGCCATAAACCCCATTTTGTCGTACAGTGTTTGAAATGGTCCTGTGACACGCCATGACAAACAAGGCCTTATTATTGAGGTATTGACAATGTTGATCATATTGAGCTGGCGCAATCGCACGGCTTGATATAGGTAAACATAAGGTGCGGAATATTCTATACTCTGCTTCACGAAACCTGCCCAAATTTTACGGCCATATAAACAATGCAAAAACAATTATTTTTTTTCGATAATATTAAATTAAAGGAAAATTTAAGAATGATCCTTCTTTTTATTTTGTGAAATTTGGTCCAATATTGATTTTATTGCAAAAAAAAAATTTCCCCATGTTAAATCCCCATAGACATTTGAAGATGTCTATGGGGATTTAACATGGGGAAATTTTTTAGAATTTCAGAAATACTGGACCGATTTTTAAAATTTAACTTTTGTTTTCTTAGTTAGATCATTTCCAAGCTATCTAGCCAGGTTTCGGAGTCAATTTCCATTTTTTTTGGCTTTTTGACTCCACCTACAACTTCTCTACCTCTTTTTCCCCCATGTTAAATTCCCATAGAGAAATCAATTTTTCGTAAAAAATATTGTTTTTGAATTGTTTATATGGCCGTAACATTTGGGCAGCTTTCGTGAAACAGACTATAGTTTCAAATCCATTGGACGTGTTTTATTGTGGTGTGTCACATGTTCATATATGGGCCCCAGCTGAGAAAAGGGACCTTACCGTATACGGCATGTGCAACCAGCAAAGCTCCAGATCAGCCTGCGCATCCGCACAATCTGATCAGGGACTATGCTTGTCACCAGTCAGCCAACCTGACTTGGTTTAACCCTTTGAACCCGAAATCCCGCTATATCGGTTTATGCAAAAAGTGCAGATCCAGATGAGCTGGCTCGTAACGAGCCGTCTCATCAGGATCTGCACTTTTTGAGAGTAATTTTAATATTTTTGAGAACAAAAACACCCCCTTTTCATAAATGGACGAATCTGAAAATCATTTTGTGACCATTGGATTGGTCGGAACATTAGCACATCACAGTCCATTCCAGTTCCTTAGGGTTGAAAGGGTTAAATCTATGAATAACAGTTTTTGTACATGTCCGTAAGACTCTTCCTTTCAGCAGGCTACCCATGTATTATCTGTTTCATGCTATATACTGATATGTCGGAGGTGTCGGAAGCAAATTAATATTGGGGAGGTGAATGTCAATCCGAGCGAAGCAAGTTAGTGTTAGGCGGTCCGGCATGCACTCCCGGAAATTTTTGATTTGCAGATGTCATTTCCTGCATTCTAATGCATTTAGGAGACGCCTTTTATTTTTGGTCCATATATTGGGGCAGCGGTCGCCGCCCCTGCCGCCCCACTTCCGATGCCTCTGTATGTTGTTCAGCGATGCAAATCATCTGTTCCATATTTTTCAAAAAGGACAGGCACTCATTCGAGACGGGCAAAATTGTGAAATCACAACATATACATTCATAGAGAAATGAGAAATATGTGTTTAGAATGAATAGATCAGTATCGGGCATGAAGTGGTTTTGACTAACATGGTAACAAAAACATCTGCATGCATGTCATGTATGTATGCATTCATGAAATACCGGACTTTAATTCAAAATAAAAAAATGAAAAATTTATATGCTCTTATTAACCCATTAAAGACACACTTATAGTAGTATGAAACTTTTTAGGGGGGAAAATCCTATTTTCTTCATTTCATCTCGAAAGTATATGTTGTTACCACTCATTTGAACCGTCTCGATGAGACGGTTCAAATGAGTGGTAACAACATATACCTTTATGGAGAAATAAACAAAAGAATGAGATTTTTCCTGGCAATAAAAATTATTGTATCCTTAGACTGAAATGGGTTAACATTGTTAAGTGGATGTGAAATTCCATTCGGTCAGTCAGTCGGTACTATTTCATGGATCTATGCATAGATACGATATATTTATACATGTATTTTGTGAGTAGATCCACTAATGAGTCTACATGGAAGCACAACTAGTTTCTGTCTTCCAATCTTTGTATCATACTCATCTATCTGTTAGGCTGAAAAATATGCTTATTTCTGCAAATTGTTATCCCACCCCTAAGTTACTGGAATGGATTCTGATATGTTAATTTTGCAACCAATCCAATTGTCACAAAATGATTTTTAGAAAAGTTCATTTATGAAAGGGGGGTGTTTTTGAAAATTACTAGCAAAAAGTGCAGATCCTGATGAGACGGCTCGTCACGAGCCGGCTCATCTGGATCTACACTTTTTGCCAATACCACTATACAGGCCTGTGGTGTTGAACGAGATAATTCATGTGTTAATCGTGAATCTTACTGCGATGCACACCTGGGGCCGAGTGATCTGGTGTAGTAAGGGGTGCCTGGTACCAGATCAGGACATTCAATTTTATGTACCCAGAATTTCTGGGTACATATAGTTGCCACCCTGTCTTTCCCTCCATTCATCCATCCGTCTGTCTGTCCGAGAAGTGGGTGGTGGTCGGGCGAACGAGACGGCATAAATTAACGGTAGTGGTTCCTCCTTATAGGAATCACTATTTGGCTGGTTTGGCCCTCCGGTACATTTTTATACCCCCACAAACAAAGTTTGTTGGGGGTATAGAGGAGTCAGCTTGTCGGTCTGTCGGTCTGTTGGAAATTCCCTTCCGCTCTATATCTTCTACACCGATGCATGGATTATCAAATGGCTTGGCACAAATGTTTCTCATGATGAGAAGGTGTGTCGCGATCAATAACCACGCGCCTACGTTCAAGGTCAAGGTCACAGTTGAAGGTCAAAGGTCAAACCTATTGAAATTCCCTTCCGCTCTATATCTTCTACACCGAAGCATGGATTATCAAATGGCTTGGCACAAATGTTTCTCATGATGAGAAGGTGTGTCGCGATCAATGACCACGCACCTACGTCCAAGGTCAAGGTCACAGTTAAAGGTCAAAGGTCAAACCTATTGAAATTCCCTTCCGATCTATATCTTCTACACCGATGCATGGATTATCAAATGCCTTGGCACAAATGTTTCTCAGGATGAGAAGGTGTGTCGTGATCAATAACCACGCACCTACGTCCAAGGTCAAGGTCACAGTTGAAGGTCAAAGGTCAAACCTATTGAAATTCCCTTCCGCTCTATATCTTCTACACCGATGCATGGATTATCAAATGCCTTGGCACAAATGTTTCTCAGGATGAGAAGGTGTGTCGTGATCAATAACCACGCACCTACGTCCAAGGTCAAGGTCACAGTTGAAGGTCAAAGGTCAAACCTATTGAAATTCCCTTCCGCTCTATATCTTCTACACCGATGCATGGATTATCACACTATGCCCAGGGTCAAGGTCACACAGACTTGATGCGTTTGAAACCTTAACGCTCGGCTAAATGGCTTGTAATAAAAAATGCCTCGTTTTCTTTGGCTGCCAGTGGGGGTATTCGTGTGTCGACAGGCCACATTTCTAGTTATCTTTTGCTCTTTTGTTACCTGAGAGTTGAATTTGGTTATTGCCCATTATAAAAGTAGTAAGATTATTACTGATCCTACTGCTTTTGGGAGGGGCCAAGTGATTCTGGTGTGGCGAGGACCTGGCATCAGATCAGGATTATTCTGATTTCAGGGCTGAATATATAGTTTTGTTATTGTAAATATTCAGTTCTGATTTTGGGATTTTCCCCCCATCTGTACATGTACTTGAAAATATACATGTACTTGTACAGGTAATATATGGGATTTAGTACAAAACCCATTGACCCGGCCTTAAATGACCTTAGCTGTTGATAGGCCATTAAACCCCAACAAACAAACTGTCTGTCCGAGATTTGCGTTACAGTTTTCAGGTACCTACTATCTCTGTAACCAGGCGCTGGATTGTCTTGAAACTTCATATGCTTATTCATCATCATCCATATTTTCATTCTGTGGCCCACTCATGCGGCGGCCCCTTTACCCAAGGACTTAGAAATTTGCATTAAAGTTGGTTGTTTTTTTTTTTGCATTAAATTTTTGAGGAGTACAACCATCAGTGTGGCTGATTCTTCTATTATAATTTCAGTGTCAGATGTATGGTAAGTTCTCACCCATACATTCCTGTCTGTATATGACCTGTTGTTGAACAGACATAACACCCCAATCAATCAATCAATCAATCATCATTACCTATAGGGCCAAATTCGCAGAAAAAAACCCATATTTTTCAGCCTCTGCCTTCTTCAGGCTCTTGCACCTCTCTTTCTCTGCACGTTGCTTATGTTGTGTGGTTTGGATCGTGACAATAACGGCAATTTCAGCCTCCTAAACAGGGTTCCGCGAAGAAGAAGCTGTCCAAGGCCGAGAAGGAAAAGTTGAAACAAGAAGAGGAGGAGAGGAAGGCAGCTGAAGAAGGTAATTATTGATTATCCCTGTGTATACTGATGAGTCATCAACAAATATTTACAATTTTCCATAAGCAAATTGGCCTGTCATCAGTGATGACAGGCCAATTTGCTTATGGAAAATTGTAAATATTTGTAACCCTTAGATAGCTACACACACAAATTGTTGTCTGCTGTTGCTTTTATAATTGCTGAAGTGCTGTCAAAGCATGTTGTAAATTATTCTAAAGTGCTGTCAAAGCATGTTTTTGATAAAAATGGAAAATAGGAAACAAACAGCAGACGACAACAAATTATGATAGCGGTGTAAGGGTTAATATTTCACCTTAAAATTATGTGTTTTCACCACCATTTGAAATGAGACGGTTCAAATGGGTGGTAACAACTTATACTTTCATTGACAAGTAAGAATCAAAGTACTGAAAGTACTGAAATATGTTATCTCCACAAAAACTGATCACTTGCGGAACTAGAGACTGAAAGTTGCATATTTTCTCAATCATCATCCAGAGGCAAATGTACGGTGATGGTGCAAACCCATTCCCATCCATACGTTTTCTCTAGAATAAATTACTGTTTGAAACTCCCTAGGCTATTAATGTACTATATATGAAATGGAAATATTTAAATTGTATCACTGGTTCAGATAAGAGAAGTGCGCCAATGACACTATTTAATTATAATAGAGAAGCTGTAACACCATGGTAGTTGCGGGAAGTAGCTCTGCAATACTACTACAGTAGAACTTCGATAACTAGAACAGGTCTGGCTCGAACACCATGGAAAACTCGAACTGGTTCGACAGTCCCGGCAAATTTCCTATATAATTCATGTAATAAAACACCTTAAACTCGAACTATGAATTACTCGAACAGTCGAACCTGTGGATTAGTCCCGTGGATGGTCAAACAGTGGTAATTACCGCTAATAACTCGAACAGGTAAGTCTGTGATCAGCTGTTTGTCTAACGAGGTGCGAATTCCACCATTGCGGGCTGTCGCGTTGAGTAGTTTCCCTTGACGCGGGATGACATTAAATCACGAATCGCAAACAATAGCGGCGTGAATTACGGGCGTCATGATGTCCACGCTATGTGTCATGAACAAACGTTTACTTAAATTTAACTTTGACAGAAGATGTGCCAATAACAAACAAACCGAGATCATGGAATTCTTCAGGCGTTAATTTATAGTGTTTAGGTTAGAAGACACCAAATGGTGCGAAACCGCCCAGGGTGTATGCAAAAGTAGTCCGGTATAAAAAAATAGTGCGGGTGTTTTGAGGTCACAGACACCGTTTGCTTGCAAATCTTGATCCATTACTACCCAGTTTCACTTGAGGAACATTTTGGGGTGCCTTCAACACCAGTTTTCAGCATATTTGTAGCATTTAAAAGAAAACACTGACCCTGTTGGTCACTTGATGTAAACGGAGTTTCCGTGGCCAAAAAATGTACACAATATTGGAGGATATGACAAGGTTGGATTTTTCTTTCTTAGGAGTAAGTGAACCTATTGTTTAGTTCATGCAGAACCAGTACAGACTGGCTGCAGGTCATGTACAAGTGGGTCCCACAGCATCCATACGAATAGTGAAAGTAGGAGAGACTGGCCTTATTGGATGGCATTCGGTTAAATTATATAGTAAAACTATTTGGTGGTGTCTAACCTTTATAATTGTATATTGACATTGTTTCGTTTATATTTTCCGTTTGTATATTTATACAATGGCATGTCACATCGGTCTTCTCATATATTCACATAAGTGATTTTATTGACTGAATGTGACAGTACATTTTTGAAACTTCATTCCCTCGAACTATGCATCGCTCGAACTCAAACTCGATTCCGTTGCCGGTTCGAGCGATCGAAGTTCTACTGTATATACTATGGTACCGTTCATAGCATACTAACATCATGGTAAACTTATCAATTGGTAAATTTAGTTTCATACACTGACGTCGCCCGTCATAGGTAATGCCTATTTCATATCAGCTGCTGTATTCATACGCACAAAACGTATTTATTTGTATTTTCCAGAATTTAACTGATAAACTGAGCACAAAACTGTGAAAACTATAGAGAATAGTATATGTAGAGTGTTCGATACAAAGCAGACATACCAAAACGCCATAGGATAAAAGTTGGCACAGGGAACTATTTTCTTGGTCATACTCGCCGTTTAGGCGTAGTACGACAATATGGCTGCCCCCATAGAAATTTGCGTGACATAATATGCTGTCTCAAGGGAGATAACATATAAAAATAGAAGTAAGTGCCCAAAGACACTATGTGCCATTTGTGGTATTTTCTATATGTGGCTGCAACTAAGAAATGAGGGCTTATGGGTTTAGCGACCAATGTAGATCCAGATCACCCTGTGCATCCGCACAGTCTGATCAGGAACTGCTCAGTTCGCCATTCCATCAACGATCTGTCCGTCATTCTACTAACAAGCTATAGAGATCACTGTCAGGCTACAGGAGTGTGCTATTTAATCAGGAGATACACTGGACACAAATCCCATAAACCCCATTTCTTCAGTCACATATAGTGATATATAACTTGTCACCATTCCAGAGGAGGCCCAGATTCGAGTAGTGGACGAGGAAAAAAAGAAGAAACAACGCGAGAAGTTTGAAGAAACTGAGAAGCGAAAACTCCAAAATGCGGTGCGTTACTTTTGATATTCCATCGCAAAATGTCACTAATTGAGTTTGGATGTACGCCCAAATGTTGAGTACCCATTGCTCCGTTAGTTGGATCCTTACCAAACTTCATCATTAGCTTCTTCACATTGATGGCTATCCACCCAGTGTCATTCAGGCGACCATGACCTTGGTGCCACCAATTTTGTATGTACATTTTTTGTCACAGGTCCGAGTCTTCCACATGTGGTTTAGAAAGGTTCCATTGCACCATTATTTTATCTCCAACAGGAGAAGGAGAACCGACGAGCGGAGATGTTGCTGCTACAGGGGATTATGGAAACAGATAAAAACCAGTTAACACAGTTACACCAGGACCGCCGCACTAAAGCCAAGGTATACATGGGCAGATTCAGGGGGGGGGGGGCGGACCCGGCGCGCGCCCCCCCTAAAATTCGCCGAGTAAAGATTTTTTACAATTTACAAGGCACGTTTCATGTCAAGTGCCATGTATTCCATGCATTTTTTGGTCGTTTTCTTATTGTTTCAAAATTTAAACGTTTTCAATCAAAAATTATGTCTAAACATACTGTGACAGTGTCAATATTTTTGCTCCAAAATGCGCCAGAATGCAGGAAATGCGATGTAGATTTCCAAAAAATTTCGGGGGGGGAATGCCCCCGGACCCCCCTAGCGCTGGTCGACTATTTTGCGATACTTCACTATATTATTGAATGAGCATAGCTCGTTCGATAATATAGTCAAGTATTGCAAAATAGTTACGCCCCCCCCCCGCCAACCCGAAATCCTGGATCCGCGCCTGGTATATTACACAATAGGCTGGGAGGACGGGTGGGTATGTGTATCTTAACTATAGGGTTAACTGTATTGTAATTTTTAAATTTGCGACGTATATCAGAAAATGATAGGTCGGAAAATCTGTTTAATTAAAGATGTTTTTCGACCTATCATTTTCTGATATACGCCGCAATTTCAAAATTACAATGCGGTTAACCTATTTCTAATGCAATAAATTACTGTTTTGCAAACTTTATCGAGTCTAGTTGGAAACTCATACCAGAGTGCAAGATGGTTGGTTGCACATGTCATACCGGACGGTCACACAAATAATTTTCTACAAAGAAAATAGTTCCAATAAAATTACAAGATATTAGCAACTTTTGCATGAATACATTTATGTTGGTGATTTCATTATTTAAAATAATAAAAGATATTAATGCACCAATAATAGAATTATAATTGCCTCAATTACTACTTTGCGCTTTTAATGTCCCTCCGGGGTGATCACTTAGCAACAAAATTTCAATGGCCGCTGCCTGTCAAACTTCCTGATGTTGATAAATATTGTGGTAACCTGTCTATTCAGTCGTGATATACGACCAGTTGAGATTCAAAACTACACAGGAATCCAGGATACCGGTACATACTTTATGTTTTGTGTGAACAATCCATTACTGCCAAAACATATGAAACATGATCAACGGTGAGATATTTGCAATAATTGTTCGCAGGACACTTCGGACCATGCAACTTTCGGACCAGATCACCAGGACGTTTCGGACCAGGACGGTTCATATGCAAGCCGGCTGTGTCTTTGACAATAATACCAGAATACCGCTTAATACATGTTTTTGCTCATTTGGTGGCCGTGCATATTGATGGGCTTCAAGTATTGGCATAGGAATATATTCATCGTTAAGAGTGCCTGGCGCCAGATCAGGACACTGTCTTTGAGTGTTGAAAGTGTTATTGTAACTTCTCACGACTAAAATGTTTTGTAAGTGCAAAATCATGACAGTCTGTATATTTCACAATAACAATGTTTTCTTGTAAACAATTATTGGATTCACATTTATTGAACATAGGCTGCATATGCAGCCTATGCTCAATAAATGTAATCCATAAATTGAAATTTCCAGACGATCCTAAATTTGCACTTACGGTACGAACATTTGTGTTGTACGAAGTTTAGTGAAACGGGTCTCAGTTTAGTTGCATCCTTTGAAAACTAATTTGCATATCAGGGACAACGGGGGATAAAATACGAGGCAGTGGCAAGATTTTCTGCCTTATCGTCTCTATATTTCGTACTTCAGCGAAAAATATTTTTCATAAATGACATAGAAATTTTAGAGCACTGCAGTAATTCTGTAAGCTCAGATGCTATAATAAGGAAGGGATTGGCTGTTGGCTAGGAGATATGGCATTGGACTTCAATGCCCTTTCATAGTACACTATTTCCATCCCACTGTTCTGTCGGATGAGAGTTTAAACTGTGGTCCCGACTCTATAATATTATGACCTTAGCTGTTGCTGGGACGTTAAACCCATTCACTTTCACTTTTTCTTGTGTAAATATGTAAACAGAGCTCCAGATAAGCTTAGTGTCTAAAGCGTACTATACCCCCTGATTTCAAAATCATTGGGTATTTTACTTGTACAAATGGATTATTGATTTTCTTCATTACTAAATAGGGAAAAAATTATAAAAACATGTATCAAATTTAAACATTCACTTTTGCTTTTTGCAGCTCAACTAAGTGAATTTTCAAATTTATTACAGTATTTTCACTACTCAATTTGACAATCAATGCGTTTTTTCGCATTGCTGTGCGTATGTTGTACTCCCACTTTTGATAATCAATGCGTATTCAGCTAAAATAATTGCGTAAAATACGCTAATTCGCACCTTATCTGTAGCTCTGTGTATAAATAATATTTGTGTATTTACAGTGGTCGCGGTATATGCGGTGTGACGGTTCCCCAAATCCCACAGTTCCCGGCGAAATCAACACGTACATCAACCTGCGATTGGAGGACAAAGAGCATAATGACATCAGCTCGGTCCTAAAACAGAGCGACCTTGACCTTAGTGTGAGTATCACCCTATGAATGATATGTGGCTGTGACTGGAGAAATGGGGCTTTTTGTTTTGCGACCAGTGTAGATCCAGATCAGCCTGTGCATCCGCACAGTCTGATCTGGATCTACACTGTTTGCCATACCATCAATAAAGCACCCGTTATTTTTGTCGCGCCCGCTTGCGGAAAGCGCGATATAGTCGGCCGTTTGGCTGGCGTACGTACGTACGTACGTGTGTCCGGTTAAAGTTTTTGGTTAAGTTGTTTGGTTAAGTTTTTTGGTTAAAGTTTTTGGTTAAGTTCTTTGGTTAAAGTTTTTGATTAAGTTTTTTGGTTAAGTTGTTTGGTTAAGTTTTTTGGTTAAAGTTTTTGGTTAAGTTCTTTGGTTAAAGTTTTTGGTTAAGTTTTTTGGTTAAGTTTTTTGGTTAAAGTTTTTCGTTAAAGTTTTTTGTTATACTATATCTCTGCAACTGCTTTGCCCATTACCTTGAAACTTCATATGGGTGTTTATCATCATCTATATTTTCATTCTACCCCCCTCCCGTGCGGCCCCGGTGCCCAATGTCAAGGTCAAATTACTTTGAAGTTTTTGGTTAAGTTTTTGTCGCGCCCGCTTGCGGAAAGCGCGATATAGTCGGCCGTTTGGCGTACGTACGTACGTACGTACGTACGTACGTGTGTCCGGTTAAAGTTTTTGGTTAAGTTGTTTGGTTAAGTTTTTTGGTTAAAGTTTTTGGTTAAAGTTTTTGGTTAATGTTTTTGGTTAAGTTTTTTGGTTAAGTTGTTTGGTTAAAGTTTTTCGTTATACTATATCTCTGCAACTGCTTTGCCCATTACCTTGAAACTTCACATGGGTGTTTATCATCATCTATATTTTCATTCTACCCCCTCCCGTGCGGCCCCTGTGCCCAATGTCAAGGTCAAATTACTTTGAAGTTTTTGGTTAAGTTTTTTGGTTAAAGTTTTTGCTTAAGTTTTTTGCTTAAGTTTTTTGGTTAAAGTTTTTCGTTATACTACATCTCTGCAACTGCTTTGCCCATTACCTTGAAACTTCATATGGGTGTTTATCATCATCTATCTTTTCATTCTATCCCCTCCTGTGCGGCCCCTGTGCCCAATGTCAAGGTCAAATTACTTTGAAGTTTTTGGTTAAGTTCTTTGGTTAAAGTTTTTGGTTAAGTTTTTTGGTTAAGTTTTTTGGTTAAAGTTTTTGGTTAAGGTTTTTGGTTAAGTTTTTTTGGTTAAAGTTTTTAGTTAAGTTTTTTGGTTAAGTTTTTTGGTTAAAGTTTTTTGTTATACTATATCTATGCAACTGCTTTGCCCATTACCTTGAAACTTCACATGGGTGTTTATCATCATCTATATTTTCATTCTACCCCCCTCCCGTGCGGCCCCTGTGCCCAATGTCAAGGTCAAATTACTTTGAAGTTTTTGGTTAAGTTTTTTGGTTAAAGTTTTTTGTTATACTATATCTTTTTTTTTAGTGTCCATGCCTCGCCACAAGGCGCGACATGCAGGCCGCGGCCATCTAGTTTGGTTAAAGTTTTCGGTTAAAGTTTTTGGTTAAGTTTTTTGGTTAAGTTTTTTGGTTAAAGTTTTTCGTTATACTATATCTCTGCAACTGCTTTGCCCATTACCTTCAAACTTCATATGGGTGTTTATCATCATCTATATTTTCATTCTACCCCCCTCCCGTGCGGCCCCTGTGCCCAATGTCAAGGTCAAATTACTTTGAAGTTTTTGGTTAAGTTCTTTGGTTAAAGTTTTTGGTTAAGTTTTTTGGTTAAGTTTTTTGGTTAAAGTTTTTTGTTATACTATATCTCTGCAACTGCTTTGCCCATTACCTTGAAACTTCACATGGGTGTTTATCATCATCTATATTTTCATTCTACCCCCCTCCCGTGCGGCCCCTGTGCCCAATGTCAAGGTCAAATTACTTTGAAGTTTTTGGTTAAGTTTTTTGGTTAAAGTTTTTGGTTAAGTTTTTTGGTTAAAGTTTTTCGTTATACTATATCTCAGCAACTGCTTTGCCCATTACCTTGAAACTTCACATGGGTGTTTATCATCATCTATATTTTCATTCTACCCCCTTCCGTGCGGCCCCTGTGCCCAATGTCAAGGTCAAATTACTTTGAAGTTTTTGGTTAAGTTTTTTGGTTAAAGTTTTTGGTTAAGTTTTTGTCGCGCCCGCTTGCGGAAAGTGCGATATAGTCGGCACTTTGGCGTACGTACGTACGTATGTACGTACGTACGTACGTACGTATGTGTCCGGTTAAGTTGTTTGGTTAAGTTTTTGGGTTAAAGTTTTTTGGTTAAAGTTTTTCGTTAAGTTTTTGTCGCGCCCGCTTGCGGAAAGCGCGATATAGTCGGCACTTTGGCGTACATACGTGCGTATGTGTGTCCGGTTAAAGTTTTTCGTTAAGTTGTTTGGTTAAGTTTTTTGGTTAAAGTTTTTGGTTGAGTTCTTTGGTTAAAGTTTTTGGTTATGTTTTTTGGTTAAATTTTTTGGTTAAAGTTTTTGGTTGAGTTCTTTGGTTAAAGTTTTTGGTTAAGTTTTTTGGTTAAATTTTTTGGTTAAGTTTTTTGGTTAAAGTTTTTCGTTATACTATATCTCTGCAACTGCTTTGCCCATTACCTTGAAACTTCACATGGGTGTTTATCATCATCTATATTTTCATTCTACCCCCCCCCCCTCCGTGCGGCCCCTGTGCCCAATGTCAAGGTCAAATTACTTTGAAGTTTTTGGTTAAGTTTTTTGGTTAAAGTTTTTGGTTAAGTTTTTTGGTTAAAGTTTTTGTTATACTATATCTCAGCAACTGCTTTGCCCATTACCTTGAAACTTCACATGGGTGTTTATCATCATCTATATTTTCATTCTACCCCCTTTCCGTGCGGCCCCTGTGCCCAATGTCAAGGTCAAATTACTTTGAAGTTTTTGGTTAAGTTTTTTGGTTAAAGTTTTTGGTTAAGTTTTTGTCGCGCCCGCTTGCGGAAAGTGCGATATAGTCGGCACTTTGGCATACGTACGTATGTACGTACGTACGTATGTGTCCGGTTAAGTTGTTTGGTTAAGTTTTTGGGTTAAAGTTTTTTGGTTAAAGTTTTTCGTTAAGTTTTTGTCGCGCCCGCTTGCGGAAAGCGCGATATAGTCGGCACTTTGGCGTACATACGTACGTACGTGTGTCCGGTTAAAGTTTTTCGTTAAGTTGTTTGGTTAAGTTTTTTGGTTAAAGTTTTTGGTTGAGTTCTTTGGTTAAAGTTTTTGGTTAAGTTTTTTGGTTAAATTTTTTGGTTAAGTTTTTGGTTGAGTTCTTTGGTTAAAGTTTTTGGGTTAAGTTTTTTGGTTAAATTTTTTTTAATTTTTTGGTTAAGTTTTTTGGTTAAAGTTTTTCGTTATACTATATCTCTGCAACTGCTTTGCCCATTACCTTGAAACTTCACATGGGTGTTTATCATCATCTATATTTTCATTCTACCCCCTCCCGTGCGGCCCCTGTGCCCAATGTCAAGGTCAAATTACTTTGAAGTTTTTGGTTAAGTTTTTTGGTTAAAGTTTTTGGTTAAGTTTTTGTCGCGCCCGCTTGCGGAAAGTGCGATATAGTCGGCACTTTGTACGTACGTACGTACGTATGTGTCCGGTTAAGTTGTTTGGTTAAGTTTTTGGGTTAAAGTTTTTTGGTTAAAGTTTTTCGTTAAGTTTTTGTCGCGCCCGCTTGCGGAAAGCGCGATATAGTCGGCACTTTGGCGTACAATACGTGCGTACGTGTGTCCGGTTAAAGTTTTTCGTTAAGTTGTTTGGTTAAGTTTTTTGGTTAAAGTTTTTGGTTGAGTTCTTTGGTTAAAGTTTTTGGTTAAGTTTTTTGGTTAAATTTTTTGGTTAAAGTTTTTGGTTGAGTTCTTTGGTTAAAGTTTTTGGTTAAGTTTTTTGGTTAAATTTTTTGGTTAAGTTTTTTGGTTAAAGTTTTTCGTTATACTATATCTCTGCAACTGCTTTGCCCATTACCTTGAAACTTCACATGGGTGTTTATCATCATCTATATTTTCATTCTACCCACCTCCCGTGCGGCCCCTGTGCCCAATGTCAAGGTCAAATTACTTTGAAGTTTTTGGTTAAGTTTTTTGGTTAAAGTTTTTGGTTAAGTTTTTTGGTTAAGTTTTTTGGTTAAAGCTTTTGGTTAAGTTTTTTGGTTAAAGTTTTTCGTTATACTATATCTTTTTTTTTAGTGTCCATGCCTCGCCACAAGGCGCGACATGCAGGCCGCGGCCATCTAGTCATTGTATACATGTTGCTCATTTATATTGTTCATCATAGTTTTATTTTTACCCTAATCATTTGATTACCTACCACATCTAACATACTATTTTACTATTATTTTCTTCTTCATCTAAATTGCTTGGCCCTAAATGATACTCTTTTGTGTTGATGGGCTATTAAGCACCATTCAATTAAATTCAAGGACAATATTCAAGTACATGTAAGGTGCATGATCACGTGGTTACAACAACAGCAACGTCGCCCACTCCTAAGTACGTATTATTTGATATTTTCCTTAATATGTAACGGATTTTGATGAAATATGGTGCAGCAAACGCGCCTTCATGAGCTGCATTTGGTGGTCCAGGGAGTTTAGCACAGACTTATGTCGTTTTTGAAAAGAATCGATTTCCGTGTCGGAGACATGGAAATCGATTCTTCGCAAAAATGACAGAAGTTTGGGTGAAAATACAGAGACCACCAAATGCAGCTTAACAAGACGTGTTTGATGCGCCATATTTCATCAAACTCTGTTACGTAATAAGGACAATATAAAAGAATACGTACTTTCAGTCGGATGGATTCTGGAAGTTTCAGTACTTGTTGTTGTTGTTAGCCACCATGTGATCATACACCTTGATGTTGAAATAAAAATAAATAAAAAAATTGGCAAGATTAGCGCAGGTAGTGTTGTAATAATTACAGCACAAAACTATTTACAGAATTCCCTAACATTTGATTGGCCCGTAGCAAGTCTCTGTCCAAAATTTATATCCCAGTAAACTCCTATGCCGAACTACTTTCCGTAACCGTCAGGCGCAGTTAAAATAATTCTTACGAAAACGGAAAATAAACACATTTATTTCAAATGCTGGAATTATAAGGAATGAATGGCATTTTTGTGGAATTTATCGGGGATATAAACTTTGAAAAGTCGGTGGAATACTGGACGAGGCTTTCCGGCCTTCGTCCAGTATTCCCTCGACTTTTCCAAGTTTATACCCCGATAAATTCCACAAAAAGGCCATTCATTCCTATATTGAATTCCGAAATCTGTTTACAGCTGATCAGTGAGTTGGATTTCCTGTTGGAAGACACACCTGTATCTGAGTTGTCCCCCTACGAGGCAGAGATGTACAAATCTGTAAGTACTCAAAACTGTTTGCAATAATACTTTACAACCCTTACAACACTACAGACCTCTTTAGCAGTGTTTGCAAACAGTGTAGATCCAGATGAGCCGTCTTGTAATGAGCCATCTCATTAGGATCTGCAATAAATTTCATATATTTCAGAGAGAAAAAACACCCCTTTTGTCGCGCCTGCTTTAGCAGAAGGTGCGGCGACTTAGTCGCCGCTTTTTCCGTCGTCAGCGTCATCGTTCGAAATGTCAAAAAGTTTGTACAAGCTAGACGGATTGTACTTGACGGATTGCTTCATTATTGGGAGACTTGATACATGTGAGCAGTAGGAACACACTCATGCCTGCCATTAACATGACCTTGATATTTTTTACATTCACATTTTTGCGGAAACAGTTAGCCATTTTTTTGTGTCAAATTGTTTGTACAAGCTTCTTCATTATAGTATAACTTTAATATATGGATTGCTTCAATATTTGGACACTTGATATATGTGAGCATTTGGAACACTCTCATGCCGCCATTAACATGACCTTGACCTTTTTGACCTTCACATGGTTGTGGAAATCCATTTTTTTATGTCAGTTTCTTGAACCTTGACATTTTTCGTGTTCTAAGCATGTTTTAAGACGGTTTTTGTGATGCTTAATTTACCGCATACCCATGATCATGTTACAGTCAAATGCCTCGGCAGGCGCGCATTATCCATTTTGTGAGAGTATTTAAACTTAACGTTTTCAAGTTTCTCCAGTAACTGGAGAAATGGGGCTTATGGGTTTTGCGACCAGTCTAGATCCATATCAGACTGTGCATCAGCACAAGATGATCAGTATCTGCACTGTTCGCCATTCCATCAGTGAAACATCCGTCATGCTTATAACAAGAAATATATCATTATCACACTACAGGAGTGTGCTATTTGACCCACAGGTGACGGAAAAAAATCACATGACAGTATATAGTTTACCATAAAGATTATAATAGACGCCTTTGCTCTAATAGACGCCCACCCCCCACCTTTTACGTTGAAAATGATCTAAATTTTGGCTGATTTTCACGAAATTAGTGCCTCTAATAAACGCCCAGTACTAACTTGAAACAAAATCAGAGCTAATTGTCCAACCAGATTTATTTTCTTTCCATTATTTCAAAGGCAACTTTCTTGCAAATCGGGAAAAAATACATAATTCCTAGCTACTATCACTTTCAAAAGCGGAAGCGAAATTCGACTTTTTCCGGTGTCACAGTAAATTCCTCATCGGCAGTAGCTATTGCAAGGACACAGGGCGATCATAATTTACATGGTTACAGAGACGCCATTTTGAAAACATCTCAAGCCCATCTCGTATAATATGGGTGAAATTGACATCATGTTGGATTGTTGGCTGATATTTCCTAGGAGATGAGCAAGCAAAAATAAATATTTCTTGTTTTGGACATGGTCGTGGGCCGAAATTAATCGCACTGATACGGAACTGTCCACGGGCCGATACATCCATGGTCCAAAACGGTGACAGTCCGAAACGTAAATCTGATCAGCATTAATGATTGATGCTGTCTTGATATATACATTACCAGTATTTAAACATGTTTACCGTGTGTACCATATAAATGACCAAAGTGGGCCGAAACGTCTTGGTCCAAAATGTCCATAAACTGACAGATTACAATCAAGTCTGTCAGACGTTTGAGAGTAACGTCCCTTTGTTATTGTTTTTGTCCAGATAGTAGAAAAGTGTATATTTTTATTATGCTCCACCACGATAGTGGAGGGGGCATTTAGTGTTACCCTTGTCCGTCCGTCCCATCCGTCCCGTCCGTCCGTCCGTCACAAAACTTTAACGCTCGGGTAAATGTCTCACAATTTCTTCATCCTTCGACCGATCTGCTTCATATTTCATATACGCATTGCTCTAATGGTCCTCTACCGCCCTGTGCAAAATCCACGTTCGTCCTGTCCCCGCCAAGCCCAGGGTCAAGGTCACATACTTGGTGCTTCAAAAAGTTTAACGCTCGGGTAAATATCTTATAATTTCTGTTTGCTTTCACGGATCAGCTTCATATTTCATATACGCATTGCTCTGATGGTCCTCTACTGTCCTGTGCCAAATCCACGTTCGTCCTGCCCCCGCCAAGCCCAGGGTCAAGGTCACATACTTAGTGCTTCAAAAACTTTAACGCTCAGGTAAATATCTTATAATTTCTGTTGTCTTTCACGGATCATCTTCATACTTCATATACGCATTGCTGTAATGGTCCTCTACTGCCCTGTGCCAAATCCACGTTCATCCTGCACCCGCCGAGCCCAGGGTCAAGGTCACATACTTGGTGCTTCAAAAACTTTAACGCTCGGGTAAATATCTTATAATTTCTGTTTGCTTTCACGGATCAGCTTCATATTTCATATACGCATTGCTCTGATGGTCCTCTACTGTGCTGTGCCAAATCCACGTTCGTCCTGCCCCCGCCGAGCCCAGGGTCAAGGTCACAAACTTAGTGCTTCAAAAACTTTAACGCTCGGGTAAATATCTTATAATTTCTGTTGTCTTTCACGGGTCATCTTCATACTTCATATATGCATTGCTGTAATGGTCCTCTACCACCCTGTGCCAAATCCACGTTCGTCCTGCCCCCGCCTAGCCCAGGGTCAAGGTCACATACTTGGTGCTTCAAAAACTTTAACGCTCGGGTAAATATCTTATAATTTCTGTTTTCTTTCACGGATCAGCTTCATTCTTCATATACGCATTGCTCTACTGGTCCTCTACCGCCCTGTGCCAAATCCACGTTTCTCCTGCTCCAAGCCCAGGGTCAAGGTCACATACTTGGTTCTTCAAAAACTTTAACGCTCGGGTAAATATCTTATAATTTCTGTTCCCTTCCACGGATCAGCTTCATACTTCATATACGCTTTCCTATAATGGTCCTCTACCGCCCTGTGCCAAATCCACGTTTGTCCTGCCCCCGCCAAGCCCAGGGTCAAGGTCACATACTTCGTGCTTCAAAAACTTTAACGCTAAGTTAAAAAAAATATTGTCTTGCAATTTGGCCTCATTTATTATCAAAGCGATATGTGGGGCATCCGTGTTCTATGAACACATTTTCTAGTCATTTTCCCATTGCTGAATATCACTTGCCTCTATTAAATGCCCACCTAGGACTTCGGAGCCAGTGGTGATTCTAATAGACTCCCGGGTATCCATTAGAATCTTTACGGTATTATAAATATTTGTATTTATACAATGAGTGATTATCAGATTATTTTTTCCCATTACCTGTGATTTGATCATGATTGAGACTGGTCACAAATCCCATCAGCCCCATTTCTCCAGTCACAGCCATATATATTAATTAACGCCCATTGTTGCCATTATAGACGAACGAAGACATCCAGCAGCTGCTACAGGTGAAGCTGGATGCGGCCAGCGTCCTACAGCTGCAGCTAGCCTCCGAGCTGGCCGACACCGAGACCTTCAACCTGCAATACGTCACCAAAAACACGGACATATGTCTCTGTATTTGGGGCAACCTCAGTAAAAACCCTAGGTAACATCATCATTTGTGGCTGTGACTACTGTCTGTTTCACGAAACCTACCCAAATTGTAAGGCTGTATAAATAAGGCAAAAACAATATATTTTTTGATAATATTAAATTATAGCAAAATTTAAGAATGAGCCTACTTTTTATTTCGGGAAATTTTGTTAAATATTGATTTTATTACGAAAGATTTATTTGTCTATGGGAATTTAACATGGGGGAAAAGGAGGTAGAGGAGCTGTGGTAAGATTAAAAAAACAAACAATTTTTGAAATTCTAAAAAAAATTCCCCATGTTAAATCCCCATATTGTTTTTTCACAATAAAATCAATATTTGACCAAATTTCACGAAATAAAAAGAAGGCTCATTCTTAAATTTTGCTTTAATTTAATATTATCATTGTTTATATGGCCGTAAAATTTGTGCAGGTTTCGTGAAACAGACAGCAGAGAAATTGGGCATGTGAGATATTTGACCAGTGTAGCTCCTGATCAAATAGCACTCTCCTGTAGTCTGATGACAATCTATATTGCTTGTTAGAAGCATGACAAGTGCTTCATTGATGGAATGGTGAACAGTGCAGATCATGATCAGACTGTGTGGATGCCTTCACCAGCTGAAACACTTAGCAATTATTTACAGTGAAGTATGCCATGAAGTATCCATATAAAGGTATGTCTAGTTTTAGGTGTATAAAATACTAAAGACACTTTCTGAATGGAAGAAATTATGGAACCTTGTTTCAGGATCAAGTCATTTGAGTTTGCGGAGAAAGGATTCCAGTTTGAAATCCCACGGATCCTGACATTGTCTGACTGTGGATTCCGTATCCTCTTCACGAAATACGACCACTTCTCCAACAAGTGCAAGAGTTACTACCCTCGCACCAAGAAGAAGGAGGGTGAGTTACGATAGAGCCAACCTGTTAACCAGTCAGTCTGTCAACCAATCAGCCAAACCTAGCTACCGACCAGTCACTCAATCAACCAATCAGTCGACCAATTAATCAATAGAGTGCTCAGTCAATCAATCAATCATTAAATTAACCAACTGATCAGACAATCAACCACCGAACGAACCAAGTAATATAAATAAACCAATATGTCAACCAACCAACCAATCAAACAAAACATCAACCAACCATCCAACCAACCACCCAATGAAAAACCTTGAAATCAATCGATCGAAGAATCAAATCAATCACTCAATCTGTACCCCAGAGCCAGACACTAAACATGATTATCCCCTAAATTGACTTAATGATCAACTAACAAATCATCCAACCAATCTGCCAACCATCTTTCAATCACCTTAATTATCAACCAACCAAAAAACCAATCTACCAACCTACCAATACACCAACCAACTGATCCACCAACCAATCCACTAACCAACCAATCCACTAACCACAAACCAACCAATCCACCCACCAACCAATCCACCAACCAACCAATCCACCCGCCAACCAATACAACAGCCAATCCACCAACCAACCTATCCAACAGCCAATTCACCAACCAATCCACCAACCAATCAATCCACCAACCAACCAATCCACCAACCAACCAATCGCCAACAAATCCACCAACCAACCTATCAAACAGCCAATCCACCAACCAACCAATCCACCACCAACCAACCAATCCACCAACCAACCAATTGCCAACCAACCAATCACCCATTAATCAATCACCAACTAACTAACCAACCAATAAATATGCAGTTCCAGAGCCGGAGCCGGTAGTGGAGGAGGAACAGAAGAAAGAAGAGGAGCCAGTGGAAAAGAAGGAGGCAGAGGACGGGGCGGGGGAGGATGAGGGGGTGGAGAAGGAGGACACAGAGGTATATACACCCACACTTCGGATGGATTTCTTTCTAATTAATCTCTAACTAATGTTGTCTCTGTACATCCTATACAATGGAGCCTCTGCCTCTCTATACCAAACACTCTACCTCAGTATGTATCATGTTGATCGGTTCCACTGTAAATCATCTCTAATGATAATGTCTGTTCATGATTGCAAAATATCATGTCATGTAGTGCTCATGTAGTTGAATTACAGTGGTACCTCTATACTGGACACCCAGTGGTGTCCATTACTGGGTGTCCAGTATAGAGATGTCACACTGTAATTCAAAATACTGGAAGATGTGTTTGTGCACTGTGCAATCATAATAATGTATGTTCATGATTGCAAAGCACCATGCCATGCATGCTCATATAGTTGAATGACAGTGGTATCTCAATCTCTAAACTGGACACACTAAGGATGTCGGGGTGTTTAATTACGATATATTTCACTAATTTATCTGCATTGATAATGTTCTTTATGATTGCACAGCACACACGTGTCTTACAATGCCAGTATTATCTTCTCATACTGGTTGCTAAATAAACACCAATTATCATCTCAGTTTGTGTATTAGGCCATAAAATATAAGTACTTTGGTTCTCAGACACGAGGTTTGTGGAATGTCACACAGGAGAGCGGATTTTTTAAAATATATTTTTTTGGTTTGATATGTTCGTCTCTGATTCAAGTCGCCAGATTCATATATGTTCTGTAAAGATACTATAACCTCTTTCGACGTGGAAAATCACCAGATTTTCTTCCTACATGATTCAAATGAACATATTTTTGCATGGTAGTGTTTTTTATTGAATACATGTATGTGGCGAATATACAGTGTGATTTTATTTCTCCATGACAATGAAATGCTCGACGCGCAGGGATTTTTCTGACACGGCGATATCTGAGAACCAAAGTACTTTTGTATGGCCTTAGTCTTTAGAGTGTAGTTCATTTTGTAGTTTCTATTTAGTCTTGAAGAAAATTCCATAAATCTCTGTAGATTTAGATTAATCTGTTCATCCTTGTTTCTTCCATCGACTATGCATGTTTTTCAATGGCACTGGTCTGTTGTTAGGCATGATGGTGATGTCAATTGATACACCACGATAGTCATATATATGTCAAAACAAGAACTAGGGGCCGTTTCACTAAACTTTGTACGACTAAAATGTTTGTAAGTGCAACATTATTATAGTCTGTAAATTTCACATTATCAATGTTTTCTTGTAAATAATTATTGGATTTACATTTATTCAGCATAGGCTGCATGTATGCAGCCTATGCTCAATAAATGTAAATCCGTCAATTGAAATTTCCAGACTGTCCTAAATTTGCACTTACGAAGATTTTTGTCGTACGAAGTTTAGTGAAACGGGCCCCTGGTTATTAGTCAGTATGTAATATGTTCAATGGGTAACTGTTACCTGATAATACCATGCTAGTGTCATTTGATAACAATTCAAGGTTGACCTGGCAATGGTTAGTAATTGCGATGGGCAATTTAACGATCCGGGTTCATCCTTACCGGAATTCCGACTGGAGACCAGGTTTGGCCCTCACATACATCTTTGGCATTTTGTATGTGACAGTTGAATCTGGTTATGTGAGTATTACGATTATTCGTAATCCTATTTTAGGGGACGGGGCCCAGTGACTTTGGTGTGGTATGGACCTGGTTATTCTAATTTGAGGGCTGAATATATTTTTTCTCGATGTAAATAATCCGTTCTGATTTTGTGATTTTTCACCTAATGCAGCAGGTTAAAACGGGATCGAACCCGTTTGCCCGGCCTTACATGACCTTCGCTGTTGATAGGCCATTAAACACCAACAAACAAACAAGTAATTATTATTTTAAAAGCCTTGGATGTACGTCCAAATATTGAATATCTCCATTAGTCGTATCATTACCAAACTTCACCACTAGCTTCCTCACATATGACCTTTATCTTTGTGAGTGAAACACTCGCCAGCGATTACCCGGTACCGTCTTTTGCGTAGATGGCTAAACCAGTGACAGAAGTCTGAGCTCCCCTTGGTCCTGAATGTCCAAATATTCTCTACTATATAATTATACCCCCCGCAACGAGTTGTGGGGGGGTATACTGGAGTCAGGTTGTCCGTCCGTCCGTCCGTGTCCGTCCGTCACTAAACTTAACATCAGAGAAATATTGTTATAACTTCTATTTCGTTCATCGAAAATTCTTAATATTTCATGCATGCATTCCTCTAAGGCTCTACTATCATGCTGTGACAAATCCCCGCTGATCTCGAGGTCAACGTCACATACTTAGTTTCTTTACAAAACTTAACATCAGAGAAATTGGTTATAACTTCTATTTCCTTGCTTGGATCTGCTTCACATTTCACACACGCATTGCTCCAATGGACCTCTACCACCGTGTGACAAATTCACGTTCGTGCCCATGGGTGGTGGTCGGGCGAACGAGACGGCGTAAATTAACGGTAGTGGTTCCTCCTTATAGGAATCACTATTTGCCTGGTTTGGCCCTCCGGTACTTTTTTTTTTCTTTGGCTCTTTTGTTACCTGGGAGTTGAATTGGGTTATTGCCCATTATAGTGGTAAGATTATTACTGATCCTACTGCTTTTGGGAGGGGCCAAGTGATTCTGGTGTGGCGAGGACCTGTCTTATTCTGGTTTCAGGGCTGAATATATAGTTTTGTTATTGTAAATATTCAGTTCTGATTTTCAGATTTTCCCCCCATTTGTACATGTACTTGAAAATGTACATGTACTTGTACAGGTAATATATGGGATTTAGTACTAAACCCATTGACCCGGCCTTAAATGACCTTAGCTGTTGATAGGCCGTTAAACCCCAACACACAAACAAACAAACGTTCGTGCCCAGAGTCAAAGTCACAAGCCCACACACTTGGATTTTTTTTTACATATTTAAGGGTACCTGGGTCCACGCGGGGGGTTTCCGTAAGCCTCGCTTACTGACCAATCTAGTTTACATCAATGTTCTTTTGCAGCAAAAGAAAAAGGTACGCAATCCATGCGAGCAGGGCTAGACTAGAGTGTTTGTGTTCTTACATTTACAGTTTCACCACAGGAATTTGTCATTTCAGTAAAGGATCACTCTCACTTTTTTATGCAGAACATTATGCCATCATTATTTATGTACCCCGAAAAACAAGAAAATCAGGGTACATACAGTCGCCACACTGTCCATGTGTTTGTCTGTCTATCTGTCCTTCTGTCTATCCGAGATTTGCGTTAAAGTTTTCGGCTACCTACTATCTCTGTTACCGTAAGTCGGATTGGCTTGAATCTTCATATACTTATTAGTCATCATCCATATTTTCATTCTATAGCCCACCCATGTGGTTCCTGTGCTCAAGGTCAATGTCAAATGACTTAGAAATTTGCATTAATGTTTAAGAGGGTTACATCCATCAGTGTTACTGATTCAGGCCCTCCAGATAAGGAATTAGTAATTGAGTATTGTTACTCCATCATTTCTGAAGCAATTGGGTGTTTCAAAATTTTAATTGGGTAAAATAAAATCACACTACTGTTTACACATCAACAGACAGCAATTATTGAATAGTTTGCTTCGAAATGAAAACATGTCTTGGCATTTCATTAGAATTGTCTCCTTGGAGAAAATTCTAATGAAATACCAAGATGTGTTTTCATGGAAAATAAGGAAAATATGCTATATTAGTGATCTGGTTATTGTTTATTTAAGCAAATATGCAGCTTATCTGGAGCTCTGCTGATTTCTTGTCCCATATTTTCAGTAAGAATATGTTAATCTCACATTGGAAAGTGGTTTCAAATATAAAATACAGTGTATTTGTGTCATAATAATACACAAATTTCGAAATTGCGTAGTCCCAGGTGCGTTTATTTGAATAATTAAAAGTGAAACATAATAAACATGTTGTTAAAGATGAAAGTCCAATAAATGAAATTTATAGTTTATATGTTGTTTCCCTCAATTTCATCCGATTTTATTGTTTGATAACTGGGTAAAGGGCATGTTGAATTGAAATGTTGAGCAATGTCTCACTAGTCAATTGTTTTAGTACTTTTAACTCTTTGCATGCTGGGAAATGTGTGGGCTATAATTAGTTAAAAAATAGCAGATGACAATTCATTATATTTTCTTTTATTTCTCCTTATAAATGTCATGAATATGTCTTGGAATTTCATTAGAATTGTGTCCAGAGGACACAATTCTAATGAAATTTCAAGACATATTTACAGAGAGAAATAAAACATATACTCCTAATTCGTTTGGCGGATATTTTCGCCGCTAGCATGCAAAGAGTTCAGTTTTCTTACTTGACTCATGATATGCTTCGTGACATAGTTATACCCCCAGAATACGAAGTATGTCGAGGGGTGTATAATTTTTGTAATTCCGTCCGCCCGTTCTTCCGCGTTAAAGTTCTTATTTGTTATCCAGGTTGTGGCCGGCGGTATACGTGAACTGCTCACTTTCTCTAGTTTTTAAAAAAAAAAACATACACACATACACAATTTTCCTGTTACCTAGCTACCTATTTATTAAAAACAAAATTTTCTTGATTTTCATTTTCACAAGAGTAAAGAACATGCATATAATTATGAAACTTTACCAGTGTATTTTTTTGTAAATATTTAGTAGAAATAGTGTCAAATTCCTGTGGGAGCATTGATGTGATTAATTTGTAGGACTATGTACACATTTGTGTTATTAATAATACTATGTTTGGCTTGATGTGAAGTTACACCTGTGGATTTATGTCGGTGTCAATTGCACATTAAATTGCACATCCATTTGTCAAGATATTAGTTTTTCACCCATCATCAAAATTGTAAAACCCCAAACACAGTTGTTGACACTTCATAATGAATTGCCCCTATGGCATATTGAATTTTATCCCGTCAACACAGTGCGTATGTGCCGTGAAACACGGTGCCGTGAAACATTTTTTATATCCTGTCAATACGACCTAATCACTGCGTATGAATATGTGCGGTGTCATAGCCGTTTCTCTGATTTTGAGGATGTGGCTGGGGTTACTTTTGGTCGCGCCTGCTTGCGGAAAGCGCTATATAGTCGGCACTTTGGCGTACGTACGTTAAAGTTTTTCCGTCTACTATATCTCTTTTTTTAGTGTCCATGCCTTGCCCCAAGGCGCGACATGCAGGCCGCGGCCATCTAGTTTTCATTTTAAAGCTATTTGTAGGTGTTGATGGGATAAATAGAATAGTAGGTTAGTGCCGTGAATGGGAAAAAAATATCTGGTGTGGCACGGAAACTTGATGTGCGTTGCAGAGCCTCACCCATCCCGTTTCCTAAGACCTACCAGAATTGACCACTAAGTGCATAATGAATTTTCCATATTAATAATATTGGCCAGGCTCTAGTATTGCCTCTCTTACTGGATCTCCATTTTCCTCATGTATACAATGCAATATTTTCCAATAAGTTACATTGAGAAAATTGACACAAAATTCCGAGCTTATGCGGAATTTAATTCCGCATAAGCTCTGAATTTTATGTCAATTTTGTATGTCATTTAAAAAAAATATGACTACTACAAGAGATGATTCCAGAACTGGGCCCATACTTACACCGCTATCTTATTTTTTACGTCTGCCGTCTATTTTCCATTTTTATCAGCAAAAAACATGCTTTGACAGCAATTCAGAATCATTTCCAAATTGGAAATGATTCTGAAGTGCTGTCAAACCATGCTTTTATTGAGAAATAAGGCTATATATAAAAGCAACAGCTGACGACAATTGTTGTGTGTAGTGGTCTAAGGGTTAATCTGTACGTGTCTTGATAATCATACACCGCATGTTGGGGTGGATTTATGGTGCTATGGAGGGAGTAACCAGCTAGGGTGAATGTGTGGGGTGCTATAACATGCTTTATGCTTTACCCACCTCTATGTCAAGCTGTACTAATCAGGTACGGTCACCTTTTAGTTCAAAATGTAACACACTGTATAATTTAATTTTGTTCTTCTTAGTTGTATGAATAAAACACAAAGATAAATATCTTGTATGCACTAGATTTTAGTCTCCTACCAATGCAAAAACTTAAATCATATGTGAGAAATTTGTAAGTAGTAAGTGTACATCTGATTTCTCTGGTAGGTTTCTTCTGTGTAAATGGTACCACAGGTGGAAGACTCAGACCTAGGATCCAATACTTGGCTCATTTTGGAAAAAGTTACCCCACCCACCCATTTCCATACACTACACGTGTATGGAAATGGGTGGGTTGGGTAACGTTTACCAAATGATCCAAGTATTGGGTCCTAGGTCCGAGTCTTCCACATGTGCATGATACATGTGAGAAATCACATACACTTGCTTCTAATTGGTCACACTATACTTGGGATGTTTTTGGACAAATACAAGATCTCATCAGTATACAAGGTGATTTATATGTATTAGTAATTAAATAGAAAGTCAATGTAGAAACTATTTTATTAATGCATTATGCGATCACTGTTAAAGTAATTGATCAAAGTTGACCACCCCCACATGTAAAATTCACACAATTACAACATTTCCGAGTAGAATGGCTAATACCGCGTGTGTCCACCAGCCAGTGGGTAATGTTTTATTTACCGACAAATTACGGTTTGCTTGACATAGGTCCGTCTCCAATTTCATTCTGAAAAAAAAAAAATATATATTTTTTACAAAGCTATACTTCCTGTTCACCCTTTGATCTTGCTCAGATTATTCAAATGAACTAGCATAACATACATTTTGGAATTCAGAAAGAAAAGGTTTGTTTACTTTCAACATATGAAATAGATACTGATTTTGTCACATTTATATAACTTTGTCAGTTATCTGATGACTTTTACCTCTAATGGAGGCATTTGATCCATATTGTTAAGCACTGCACCCTTCCTTTGATCCATATCTGGCTATATATATAGGTTCTAGCTGATTAAAAAAAAAACTTGTCAAAAATTTCATTAACTCCTTTTTGTCGTGACTGGTCACATACCGGTATTTGAAACGTTATGCTTTATCACATCTCCGTATTTCGCTGATGAGAGTCTGAAAAAAATGTAATAATTTCCATAAATGACATCAAAAGTTGACAAGGATTTCAGCGCACATGCGCTCTGTCAACTTTCTGTGTCATTGAGAAATTATTATGAGTTTTTTTTTTTATCAAATATCAACAAATTTGACATTGGATAAGGGAGATAATGCTGGGCAATGTAACAAATGTTTGCGGGGTTACAGGACGTGATGGCCATGCTGAGGCAGATGAAGGGCGAGGGTGGCGAGGAGGAGAAGAAGGAAGAAGTCGAAGAAACAGAAGAAAAGGTCGGGGATGTTGAAGAATTTGAGGACCCGCCTACACCAGGTAAGGGGAGATAATTTGTGGTGATTTTCATTTGTTAACCCTTTCAACACTACAGGGGCCCGTTTCACTAAACTTCTTACGATAAGAAATTATCGTACAAACTTCTTAGGCGCATTTTACCGTTTCACTAACGTCAATTTCGTGCGAACTTTCTTGCGAAGTTCGTAACTTTCCTCGTAAGTCTGCGATAGGTATTGGGCTGTCGTACGAAGATTTTTTAGCGCAAGTGTCACGGCCGCCATACATGTATTTCATGAATAACATTGCCATAAAATCGGCCGTGCATATTTCGTCCTATAGGTTTCGCCCTATACTTCCGTCTGTCTGTCTGCCCGTTTATTTTTGGCATTACTTAGTAATACATTACCCTCACTACTGATCGTACGTCCGTTCGTCTGTTTATTTTGTTTTTAAATGTTGGTCTGTCCATCTGTCTGTTCGTGTGTTTATTTTTTGGAAGTTTTTGTAAGTTTCTCAAATCACTTATAGGGGCCCTAATGCGTAGACAGACCAGATTATCTAGCTTTAGCTGCTTATCAGTTAGCCAGCAAATGCAACCCAGATATAACGTGGCTTATAGAGTAGTGACTCACTATACTTGTAGCTGTTGATCAGTTAGTGCAGCAAATGCAGCCTGATATAACATGGCTTATATAATATTGACTCGCTATACTTGTACCTGCTGATCAGTTAGGCCAGCATATGCAGCCTTATATAACGTGGCTTATGGAGTAGTTACTCACTATAATTTTACCTTCTGATCAGTTAGCCAGCAAATGCAGCCTGATATAATGTGGTTTAAGGAGGAGTGATTCACTATAATTGTAGTGACACTGTGTGGTTTAGGGGTGAAATGGATGAAAACACGAATCAAATATTTTCAAAAGTAATATGTATGTAATGTGTTGTCATATCATTTTTTTTGTTACTGTATACTATATGGTACATCTCCGCCATCTTTGTATGTATAGCCATCTTACAGTTTCATCACTTCGACCGTTTGACACATACAGCAAATAATATGACAGAGAAAGTATTACAATGTGGTGCAATACATTATAGACAGATATGACAACATCGTGCTATAAATATTATGCCAGAAAGCTATACAACAGGTTAAGGTCCTATAAGGCCTGACCAACTGGTTCGATCCCGTATTCAATCTGCTGCATTTAGTGGGGGGGGGGGGGGGGGGGGGGGTCCCAAAATCAGAACGGAATATTTACATCAAAACAAATATATATTCAGCCCTGAAATTAGAACCCGATCTGGTTCCAGGTCCATACCAAACCAAACCCACTTGGCCCCTTCCCCTAAATGTAATAGGAAATCATACTTTGTATATAAGTGTGATGAAAACAACCAATAGGACATTGCACAAACTTGTATTTATGGGTATGTCAAATTATTTGTGGTATGTGTAAAATGCCACAAGATGTATTGCATATACTAAGATGGCCAATACGGCAACTCCATGCCCCGTATAGTATACAGTACAAACTAAAGCAAATAAAAATCACATTTGAGATCATCAAAGACTCAAGCAATTGAAACTTTGCAGATATTGGTTACCCTGCGCTGCCTAGCGAAGGGTGAGTTCTACTCCGAGGCTGGCGACATCCACGGTGTCTCTAGGAGTTCGGTTTCTCGGTGTATTAATGATGTTGTCTCAGCCATCAATAATCGACTGCACAACATCAGTTTTCCAACCGAGGAATAAGACCTGGCCAACTGTAAAAAAAGCCTTTTATTGTGTGGCCAGGATTCCGAACACCCTGGGCGCCGTGGATGGGACACTCAGTGTCAGTCCAATTCACTTTCCTGGTTTTCAACTTGCTGGACTAAGGCAGTTGATTTAACAGCTGTCGTCTGGTTGTCAAAGTCGGATCGGATGTTTACATTCAAAGGGCTTGATGGATTTCCAAAACTGAAGAATTCTTAAGGAGTTCGTAACTTAAGAAATTTTGTACGCACATGTTAGTGAAACGCACGTAAGAAGTTCGCAAGAAGTTTGTACGAAAAGTATCGTAGACTTAAGAAAGTTTGTAGCGTAAGAAGTTTAGTGAACCGGGCCCCAGATCTCTTTAGCAGTGTATGCAAACAGTGTAGATCTAGATGAGCCGGCTCGTATCGAGCCGTCTCATCAGGATCTGCACTTTTTGCAAGTAATTTTCATACTTTTTAGAGAGAAAAAACACCCCCTGTTTATAAACGGCCTAGTATTGAAAATATCATTTGGTGATGATTTGATTGTTTGGAAAATTAACATATCCCTGTCCATTCCAGTTACTTAGGGTTGAAAGGGTTAATAATATATTAATGAAGTGGGGGTTTGGGGGTGAAAGGTGTACACACACCTTCATGATGAATCCTTTAGGTGTCATGCCTTGATGCAATCTGTTGTTCAAATGTAGTAAGGGTGCCTGGCACCAGATCAGGATATTGTATTTCATTGCTAGACGTTTTTATTACAATTTTAGTGCTGATGGTATGTTGGTCCCTAACCTTCATAGCAGGTACATTCCTGTTTGTATAATTATTTGGCTGGAGAAATTGCGATTATGGGTTTTGCGTCCAGCATTCGCACAGTCTGATCACAATTTGCACTGGTCGACATTCCAGCAATAAAATCAGGCTACAAGAGTGCTATTTGATCTGGAGCTACACTGGTCACAATTCCCATAAGCCCCTGTTTCTCCAGTCACAGCCACATTTCTTCTTGGACCACCCAGGATTGAATGTGTTGAAAATCATTTTGTCCTCAACTATGGGCCTGTAAAATGCCATTTACAATGTTATCTCAAATTCAGCTTGGCACGATTGGAGCAAAAGTGGTAAGACTGACCCTATAGAGAGGTCAAGGTTAACCTATGTATAGACATTAACAAGCTCCCAATTATATTTTGCAACTTTATCGTATCCAGGGGCCCATTTCACTAAACTTCCTACGACTAAAATGTTCGTAGTGCAAATTTAAGATCATCTGTAAATTTCAATTTATGGATTTACATTTATTGAGCATAGGCTGCATATGCAGCCTATGCTCAATAAATGTAAATCCAATAATTATTTACACGAAAACATTGTTAATGTGAAATTTACAGACTATCATAATTTTGCACTTACAAACATTTTAGCCGTAGGAAGTTTAGTGAAACGGTGCCCAGGTCTCTTCCAGACATTCATGTATGAGACTAACATGGTCAACAATGTTACTAGTAACACTGAGTATGTGGGGAACAAAAACAAATGTTGTCGGTTGTTGTTTTAGATTTTGTCTTATTTATCAACAAAAACATAGTTTGACAGCACTTGAGAATCATTTCCGTTGGACATGATTCTCAAGTGCTGTCAGACAATGTGTTTGATGAGAAAAATAGAACACAAACAGCAGACGACAGTGTAAGGGTTAAAAATGATTAATGATCGTAACATATTGAGAAGATAATCTATTACTTCTACACTGTGTGCTGGAGGGATAATGGATGTTGCATGGGTCAATGACCGACCGTGGAGAGGCAGACCCTGATCAGTGTTGACACTGTGAATGTGCAAAGGTTTGACGGAGTCTTCGGTAGTTCTCACCTTCAGAACGGATGAAAGTTTGTGTTGATTCAAAATTTCAAATGCGAAAAACACAATATTGCGAAGAAATTCTTCACTTTCCATTTCCAGGTCATTCTAATTTCAAGATTGAATCTCTACCTTTTGGGATCACACTCCCCCCCCCAACCTCCCACCCCCACACCCCCCCCCCCCCCACCCCACACAACAGGTGAAATATGGGATTCAACCCTGTTAACCCGGCCTAAAATTACCTTAGCTGGAAAAGTGATGAAAAATAGGATTTATTATCACTTTAATCACTTTGAAATAGAATATTGGGTTGGAATTATAAGAAATAACAACATGTGTTGTGAATTTATCCAGTATATTTAGACTTTTAAACTTTAGACTTTAAGGGTTAAAAGTTATACCCTGATGAATTCTTCAAAAATGTTGGTTATTCTTAAAATAAGTCCAAGTTATATACATGCCAACACTGTAGATCCAGTAGCCGATTTCATCAAAATTGCAAAGTATACATATCTAGCAAAGTGCAATTTGAAGAGTAATAAATTGATTTCCCGAAAGGCATTATTTCATATAGAACTAACGACTGCATATACATATGTATTTGATTTTTAAAAGTATGCAGAATTATTATTCTGAAATTATTACATTATCACAGCCAAAATGGCTGTGATAATGTAATACATTCAGTATAATACAAATTTATAAATTTATCCTTAAATTGAACATTTCTCCCTCAAAGTGTAAGATAAATATACTTTGAAATTATGGTGAAATGGGCTACAGATGTGGCAGCTTGTAACCAATCATCTCATCATGATCTACAGCATTTCTCAGAGGTTTTTTTTTCAGATTTTTATATTTTTAAAATCATTTTTCTACTCGATGGCATCGTCCAAAATGTAGAATACAATCCTCAATATCAGAGTTAGGGGTTATAAATACATGTATATAAATATACATATACCGTAAAGATTCTAATAGACGCCCAGTCTATTAGAATAACCACTGGCTCCGAAGTCCTGGGTGGGCATTTAATAGAGGCAAGTATTATTCAGCAAAGGGAAAATGATAAAAGTATACGATTTTCTACTATCTAAACAAAACATAACGAAGGGACGTTACCTGACTTGATTGTGCTCAGTTTATGAACATTTTGGGCCAAGACGTTTCGGCCCACTTTGGTCATTATGGTACAGTCGGTAAAAATCAAGACATCGCTAATCATTAATGCTGATCAGATTTACGCCTACGGACGTTTCGGACTGTCACCATTTCGGACCATGGACGTTTCGATCCGTACTGGTGCGATTTATTTCGGCCCACAACCACATCCAGAACAAGCCATACTGATTTTTGCTCATCTCCTAGGATTAAACATGGGCCAACAATCCAACATAATGTCAATTTCACCCATATTATACAAGATGGGTTTGAGATGCTTTGAAAATGGCATCTCCGTTACCGTGTAAATTCTGATCGCCCTGTGTCCGTGCAAATAGCTACTGCTGATGAGGAATTTACTGTGACACCGGAAACAGTCGAATTCGAATTTCGCTTCCACTTTTGAAAGTGAAATTAGCAATTATGTTTTTCCCCCGATTTTCAAGGAAGGTGTCTAAGAAATAATGGAAAGAAAAAAAATCTAGTTGGACAATTAGCTCCAATTTAATTTCTTGAAAATCAGCCAATAAATGTGTCATTTTCAACGTAAAAAGTGGAGGGTGGGCGTCTATTAGAGCATGGGCGTCTATTGGAATATTTACGGGTATATAAAAAGTATTAAACATTTTTACCATCAGGTAGTTTCAGATCATCTATCTAAAGTTTGTCCAACATTGCAGACCCTGAGCAGATCTTGTGGCTGCAGATGATACATTTGGGTCACCATAGCAACAAATACTTGTTTTCTCCTGGTACATATTACGAGACGAGCCATTTGATTTTGTACCTAAGAAGATGTGCGATATCGGATGAAAAATATTCATTAAGTTTGTGATATTTTCCGTAAATGAGGTCAAAAGATGACGAAATGTTCAGAGTGAGCAAAAGCGGAATAGGATTACCCATTTGCTATAAAAAAATTGTCAGCTTTTGACATCATTTGCAGAAAATATCATGGATTTTGTAAATATTTTTCATGAAAAATCACACATTTCTTAGTTACAAAATCACATGGCTTGTCTCAATTATGTGTTACATTGATTTCATTTTGCATAGACCTGAACTTGTATATTTGCATAGAATTGCATAGTAACTTATATGCATTGATGTGTAATTATATCCTAGCTTTGTATATGATGTAGAGTGTTATATAATCATGGTTATATTGACTAACTATATTATGCACATACATTTCATATCAGTAGCCGATTTCACCAAAATTGCTAAGCAAGCTTATCTAGCAAAATGTACTTTGAGGGAGTAATCATTTATTTTTCCAGAAATGCATTATTTCATATAGAACTATCGACTGCATATATTTGATGATTAAAAGTAACTGTATGCAGAATTATTATACTGAATTTGTTACATTAATTATCACAGCCAAAATGGCTGTGATATAGAGGATATTCCATAATACACGAGTGTGCGTCGGCTTCCGCGTAAGCAACGAGTGAGCGTAGTGAATGAGTTGCTTGCACGGACGCCGACGGACACGAGTGTATTATTTCCGCTATTCAAACATGTACGATGGAATATCCTATTTATTACACTTCCACAGCGGATATATATGCACATTTAGTCTATTTTTTAGATTAAAATCAATGAATTGTGATGTGCGCATGAATAGTTACACAATGACGTGTTTCCCCGCGTTTTGACGTTACGTTGTGTGACGTCAAATGTGACGTCATGTAAACCTTTTGAAATCCCAATTACGCAGCTGTTTCTATGAATCAGATATATTTGAGTGCATGTTTGGAATGTGTTCAATCACATTAACATTCTGGATTAGTCAAAACCCTTTCCAAGTTTTCAAATAACTTTATTTTGACTGTAATAAAAAGTAAACATTTTGCATGTTAGCTCATGGTTTCCAAGAAAACAGGCGCGCAATTACGGGTGTTCTGTTCACGGTGTATTATTTGTAAGGAGTTGATTACGGGTTTTCTCTCACAGCGAAACCCGTGCAAATAATTTGCAAGAGTGTAATAAAATGTAATAAATTCAGTATAATAAAAATTAATAAATTTAACCTTAAATAGAAAATTTCTCCCTCAAAGTGTACTTAGCAAGATAAGTATACTTAACAATTTTGGTGAAATCGGCTGCTGGGCTGTCTGTTGTGAAAATGCACCTTACAATGTGTGCGACCAGTGTAGCCCCGGATCAGCTATTTAATCATGAAAGTAGCTAGCTATGGACGGCACGGGAGTAGATTGCAAGAGTTACCTTCGCAACTAGACAACCGCCCCGTTCCCCAAATGCTGGGACCGCCCCTGAGTACTGATCCTACCTACTTGCAGGCTCAGACTATATACCACCGACATCATCAACAGCTATTAAAATATTATAAGAGGCATGTAGTTGTTTGATAACAATTGCACGACCGTATTTAATGTTTTCTATATTCATCTGATGATTTGTGTAGTAGAAATATATTTGTTTTACCTAAATATATTTTAAAACATGTGTCTTTCTGGATGAAAATGAAACATAAATGTCAGAAGTAATGCTGTCCTATATACAAATGAACAGGTGCAATTATTGTGTATCAATTTATATTAACGTGTACCTCATGATTCCATTTTGTATGGACTGAGTGAATAATGAGTTTTGTACTTTGAATAACCTTTGCAATACATGTATATATTTTTCTGGTAATCATATTCGGCGTTTGTTACAGATTCCACTATTTTCCCTTAGAATTTTGGAAACAAAAATTGCCGTCTGCTGTTGTTTCATAGTTTGTCTTTTATCTCAATTAAAACATTATTTGACAGCACTTTAGAATCAATTCCAATGGAAATGATTCTCAACTGCTGTCCAACCATGTTTTTGTTGAGAAAATTAGAAATTTAAAAACAAATCAGCAGACGACAAAATTTAATGGAGCATTGAAAGGAATAATTACCTGTCTACTGTGCTTGTTGAGTGGACTGTGTGGAAAGACTTTGAGGAAGATGAGGGTGTGATGGAACTGTTAACCCTTAAACTGCTGGAAACGAAAATTGTCATGTTTTGTTGTTGTTGTTTTTTTGTTCTTAATACAAATATGGTTTATAGACAGCAGTTCAGAATCATTTCCAAGGGAAGGGAAATGATTCTGAACTGCTGCCAAACCATGTAGTTATTAAGAAAAATACAAATTAAAAAATGATCAGCGGACGACAAAATTTGAATGTGTTAATTACCTGTCTGCTGTGCTTGTAGAACCGACTGAGTGGGATGACTTTGAGGAAGACGATGACGTGATGGACCTGCGCGCAAACCACGTACTCGGCGGAATATTCCACTTCAACCTCGTGCACCTGCCGCCCCAGCCCAAGGTCGTCAACAACTGGATCATCACCAGATGTACGTTATCTCTTACCCACTATCACATAGACAGCTTATTGAGGTTTTGATCAGTAAAGATGGGCGGGTTTTTCCCTGTCATCCGTACAGGTGAAATATGGGATTCAATACTTAATTAGTTATCCCGGCCAAAATTGACCATAGCTGTTGACAGGCTGTTAAACACCATTAACTAAATACACATATATGTCCACCATTTGCTATTTGTGGCTGTGACTGGATAAATAGAGCTTATAGGTTTTGCAACCAGTGTAGATCCAGATGAGCCCTGTGCACCGCACAGTCTGATCAGGATCTGCACTATACACCATTCTGTCAATGAAATACCTATCTAACAAGGAATACGATAATTATCTGCCACAGGATTGTATTATTAGACCAGGAGCTACACTGGTCACAAATCCAATAAGCCTCATTTTCCAGTCATGGTCACATTTGTGTTACCTTGATTTCATTGTGTTACCAGTGGTGAAGCCATATTGTCCATAATTCACCATTCACCATTCACCATTACATTTGTATGGCTCACATTCATTATTGTCCACCAATCCTCAATAATTCCAGCACAAAAATATTTACACAATTCCGTAACATTTGATTGGTCCGTAGCAAGTCTCTATCCAGAATTTATATCCCAGTAAACTCCATGCCGAACTACTTTCCGTAACCGTCAGGCGCAGTTAAAATAATTCTTAAGAAAACGGAAAATAAACACATTTTCTTTATGAATTTATTTCAAATGCTGGAATTATAAGGAATGAATGGCCTTTTTGTGGAATTTATCGGGGATATAAACTTGGAAAAGTCGCGGGAATACTGGACGAGGCCTTCCGGCCTTCGTCCAGTATTCCCGCAACTTTTCCAAGTTTATACCCCGATAAATTCCACAAAAAGGCCATTCATTCCTATATTGTGTACCAGTGGTGGAGCCACCAGAGATGGAGTACATGGATTACCTGGCAGATGTTGCGGTGGCCAACAAGGAGGGCCAGTCACCCTCTCAGGAGAAGGCGCAGGAGTCGAGTAAACGTGACGAGAAACCTCTGATTGGCGTCACTATGAAGTAAGTTCAGTAGCCTATTTCATCAACATTGCAAAGTATACTTTTCTAACAAAGTATACTTTGAGGGAGAAATTTTAAATTTAAGAATAAACTTATTAATTTTTATAATGTAATCAATTCAGTATAATAATAATGCATACTTTTAATCATCAAATATATGCAGTCGTTAGTTCTATATAAAATAATGCATTTCCGGAAAAATAAATGATTACTCCCGCAAAGTATACTTTGCTAGAAAAGTATACTTTGCAATGTTGGTGAAATAGGCTACTCCTCTGACAACTGTCAGACATAAGCAGTGATACAGGTACAGTGCTACCTGGAACAAGTAATAAATGACTATTGGGCACGGTTGGACAAATATGTTACGGTTATGCATCATGATGAGGTGAATTTCGCTGTGATAATTCTCTGGAAATTAACACTGACCCGGGCACTAAAGACTGTCATGAAACTAAGATCCCGTCTGTATATGATCTTAGCTGTTGTTGGCATGTTTAACACCTTCACATTTACATTTTCCATGCACTACCAGTGACTTGGGCATTGGCCTATTTGGGACAATGTCTAGCAGGCAAGCTGTAGACGGTAATCTGTACTTTCCTGATTGGACATTACAATTCTAAGAAACTAAAGTTCAAATGCTTCTGACAAGTAGATTGTGTTCTTAGTCAAATGTAAACTAGTGACCTGGGGCCCGTTTCACTAAACTTTAAGTGCAAAGTTATGATTGTCTGTAAATTTCACATTAACAACGTTTTCTTGTAAACACTTATTGGATTTTCATTTATTGAGCGTACCGTACTCAATATATGCAAATCCATCAATTGAAATTTCCAAACGATTCTAAATTTGCACTTACGAACATTTTAGTCGTACCAAGTTTAGTGAAACGGCCCTCATTGGAGGAAGAGAAGGTACAGATATGTCAATGTGGAATCCATGCTTATATGAGGTGGTTATATGAGGTGGATTTACACCAGATAGTGAATCCAGGGTATGGGATTACATGGTCTATTGTTTACACTCCATTAATGGCCATGCTCATGAGGTCTCGGGTAAATATTATTTAGAGAAATTTTAATTGGATCAAGTTTAAACAAAATTGAATTTCGTCTTGATTCAAATTTTCCTGCAGAATGTTCAGACTAACTACACAAGTAATACTGCTTAATTTGGTATTGGTGAACTTGTAGTGTTAACGGTGGGAACATGGTCATCATTAACCTTTAGAATGCGGGAAACGAAAAGCATCGTCTGCTGTTGTTTCATATTTTATCGTTTATCGTCTGCTGTTGTTTCATATTTTATCGTTTCTGTCAATAAAACATTTTAGAATTTTCATTGGAAATGATGCTAAAGTACATGTACTGTCAACGCATGTTTTTGATGAAAAAAATGAAGAAAAAAAAAAACACACACAAAAAAACAGACGACAAAATTTAATTCAGCATTGTAAGGGTTAAAGGAAGAAACTACAGTCGTACAGTCTGATCCGCATCTGCATTGTTCACCATTCCATTATAATTCCAGCACAAAAATATTTACACAATTCCCTAACATTTGATTGGCCCGTAGCAAGTCTCTGTCCTAAATTTATATCCCAGTAAACTCCCACGCCGAACTACTTTCCATAACCGTGAGGCGCAGTTAAAATAATTCTTAAGAAAACGGAAAATAAACACACCGGTCATGCTTTTCCCAAGCAATTTAGATCGTTATCAGGCTACAGGAGGCCTATTTGATAAAGACATACACTGGTCACAAATCCCATAAGTTCTGTTTCTCCAGTTACAGCCACATATCAGACAAGTCATGTGTGTTATACCTACTGTCTGTTCCATGTTTTGCTGCCGACAAACTTTTGACTATTAAACACATTAAATATAAAAAATATTTAAAAGTAAGTACTTTTTCATCAATAACAAAAAAAAGTCACCCTCCCCAAAAAAGATTATTTGATGAAATTCCATGAAATACAAAATGTATTGATTTTATTGTGAAAAAACTATTTTCCTATGGGAATTTAACATCGGGGCTAAAAATAGATTTTTTTGAAATACTTTTTTTTATTTGTGGACCGATTTTCAAAATCTAACTTTTGTTTTCTTAATTACATCATTTTCAAGCTATCTCGCAGGTTCGGAGTCAATTTCCAAAAATGTTTGTAAAAAGTTTTGGAAATTGACTCCCCATGTTAAATTCCCATAGGAAAATCGTTTTTTCGCAATAAAATGAATATTTCATGGAATTTCATCACATAATTTTTTTTTGGGATGGCTACTTTTTAGTTATTGATGAAAAAGTACTTACTTTTAAATATTTTGTAGATTTAATGTGTTTAATGGCCAAATGTTCGTCTGCAGCAAAGCGTGGAATGGACAGTAAGTCTAAAGAAGTTGTGTGTTTTTCATGAAAAAATATTTATAGTAACTGTGATATTTTCTGTAAATGAGTTTGAATCTTGACGAAATTGTCATATTCCACATTTGATCTGGACTTTACACGTAATTTACGGAAAATATCGGAAATTTTGTAAATATTTGTCATGACATATCGCACAGGTACAAAATCACATGGCTCGTCTCATATCACCTTGTTGAATGGCCATTAAGCCCCTGTTCATCCAATCCGTCCCTCACTGAACTCCCATGTGCCCCAGGTTGCCCGAGGACGTGCTATTCACAGAGGAGCCCCAGGTTGCCCGCTGGGACTACAAGAACAACCATTGGAAGATGGACGGGTTCTCGGACTTCAACTACAATGAAGGTAACACAACGGGCGATCTCTCGGTCAAGGCCCAGTTGCGCAACAGATTCTTTAATCCTTAACAATATGTATACACATTTAACAGTCCGTTAAGCTAACAGGTTTAAATTTAACAATGTTAAGGATTTAGCAGTCCATTAAGCTAACAGAGGTTTATATCCTTAACAGTGTTAAGGATTTAACAATCTGTTAAGGTATCAGAGGCTTTGAGCAATCGGGCCCAGACAAGTACAGATTACTGGTAATCTTTGTATTGATTCAATCCAGGCCCTTGATTGTAAATCATGCTCTCGAAATTTGTACTCAATATCAATTATTGCGCATTAAGGTAACTCAACAAGCAATCTCTTAGTTGGACTATTACAGGTTACTGTAATGTTTCAATCCAGGGCGTTGATTGTTAAACAATTTAGCATGATTTAAAAGTAGCTCTCGAACGCTGATAAATCCATCCTTGCCAGGATCTATATCTTAATGGTGGATATTACTAGGATCACACCTGGGGCTATGTAAAACAGTGCAATAAAGGTATATACCTGTCAACAGATCAGTATATTATGGTATTTTTTCTGAAGAGTATGTCTGTAATTTCAGTGCTGAACTTGCAATACTCTAATATGTATCGTATCGTTAAACGGATGTAAAATGCCATCAAATTAATGCCATGAAATCAATATCAGCCATGCCGCCATTTCAGACAATCGGACATTCCGTTTCAAGACGACCCACTTCGGCACACTAGCGCTGTTACAAGATGCACACATCAACATGCCTTTCCAGTCGTGGGAAATCCGGCCCCACAGGAAAAATGCCGCCGTTCTCACGATCATTGCTGCCATTATAGAGATTGAAATCGAGATCAAGGTAAGGGATGGATAGAGGACATGGTAATATCAAGTTTGTCTGCTGACAATGTTTACCATCAGTGTAGCTTCGGACCAAGCTGTGCTGTCTCATCAGAACACCATTCACAGAGCTGCCAACTGTTCCGATTTTTCCGTATTTGTTCCAGAAAATTTGTTAGAAATACGGAAGTACGGACAACAATTAAAAAGTATGATTTGAAAAAAATCAGTGCGGGAATATCAGGAAATAATAATTTTGTTTCCAAATTCTTCAAATAAGTCCAATTTTTTTATTTACTCGTAATCATACTCGCCTAGGCGCTTACCATTTTGATTCTTGTGTAGGAATAGTAGTTTCAAACGCTCAGTGATATTGATTTCTTCATTGCACAAATTCTCAAAATGTCTGCTCCAAAGCACGCAGCCGACGAATCTGGGTCGTTTTTATCGAAAGAAGTTAGAACACAGACGTTCATCACTGATTACAGCGAGACATGGCCCCATTTGGTCCTGTCAAAGTGCGGTGATGAATTTGCGTCTTGCAAGCAGTGTAATTGTGATTTTTCGGTTGGTCATGGTGGCCGAGACAAGGCTCTAAAAATTACTTTAACATTGAAGATTGAAGTTAGTACTGATTTGTGTTCCGGAAAACATATGTGGTGTTCCTGAAAATAGCCCCTTTTTCTCTCCATGTTCCTCATGTGACCGACGTGGGGTTGGCAGCTCTGCATTCATTTATTAACATAGCTTCATTGTTGTCAGCAAATATATTAACCCTTTCAACACCACAGGCCTGTATAGTGGTATTCGCAAAAAGTGTAGATCCAGATGAGCCGGCTCGTGACGAGCCGTCTCATCAGGATCTGCACTTTTTGCAAGTAATATTTGTCATGCCTGCTTTAGCAGAAGACGCGACTATAGTTGCCGCTTTTTCCTTGTCGTCGTCGTCCGAAATGTAAAAAAGATTTCTTCAATATTTGGACACTTGATACATGTGACAGTGAGGATTTGGAACACACTCATGCCGCAATTAACACGACCTTGACCTTTTTTACCTTCACATTTTTGCAGAAACATTTAGCCATTTTGTTTGCGTCAAAAGTTTGTTCAAGCTTCTTCATCATCATGGTATAACTTTAATACTGCTTCAATATTTTATATATATTTCACCGTTTCTTACATTACCACAGGATGCGATGTGTTGTCTGAGCAAACCCGATGACAAACCAGAATTGGAGCACATACGAAATAGGTGGATGACGCCCAAAGAACTTATAAGGGTAAAATGAGACAAGCCAAGCGATTTTGTACCTTCGGACATCTGCGTAATTTCATGAAATACGTTTACAAAATTGACAATACTTTCCATCAATGACTTCAAAAGTTGACAAAATTTTCAGCGTACATGTGGAATTATATTCTGCATATACTCTGAAACTTTTGTCAACTTTTGACATAATTTATGAAAAATATTGTAAATTTTGTAAACGTATTCAATGAAATTACGCAGATATCCGAAGGTACAAAATCCCATAGCGTGTCTCAAATATATGTTGCCTCTGGCATGAGTGGTCAGTCAATGTGATTTATATATACATATACTGTTTGTTAAAAGCATGACTGGTGTTTCATTGACTAAATGATGAACAATGTAGATGCAAATCAGACGGCATGGATGTGCAGGCTTGTCTGAGTCTATGTTGGTCGCAAAGCCTTACTTTTTTTTACACTATGTTCCAACCCCTGGTCGCTTCAATGTAGGACGTCCTGAAATGCTGAAAGCCCTGTTAAAAGCTTCACTATTTTCTCGGCTGGGGTTGGGGCTTACATAGACTAGTGCATTACTTATGTCAACAAAATAAATCCTAATGTGATGTGAGAATGTCCAGAATGAAGCAGAGGTTCAACCACAGGTCGGAATGGTTGTGACCTAGGGGTTGAATATCTGACTTTCAGTCCGGAGATTGTGGGTTCAAACCTCACATTGGGCATCAAAAATACTTTCAGAGTATTTCTATTCCACTGGTCTTTCGTATGAGACTTTAAACCGAGGTCCCGTCCATAAATTACTGTAGCTGTTGCTGGGACGTTAAACCCATTCACTTTCACTTTTTCAACCACAGGTGCTGGGAAAACAATTGCATGACAGTGTCATTGAGGACACTGTCATGTAAATTTGTTTCCCAGCCCTGCGAATGCACAGGCTGATCTGGATCTGCACTGGTAGCAAACCCATAAGCCCTGTTTATCCAGTCACAGTCCCATTTTTAGCTCGACTATTCGAAGAATAAGTAGAGCTTATGTTGTCACCCCGGCGTCGGCGTCACCATCACGCCTTGGTTAAAGGGGGGGGAAGGGGGGTTTTTTAGTCAACCTTGTATATGGAATACTGGCCCTACACCCACCATACTTGGACAACTTCATCTCCTAGTGATGTACATCAATAACCCCTGATCTATATTTGACCTTGACCTACATTTCCTCTTGAATTACTTAGTTAATTCCCCTTGGTTAAGGTTTTTAATCAACCTTGGTTAAGGTTTTTAGTCAAGCTTGTATATGCAATACTACTGGCCCTACACCCACCATACTTGGACAACTTCATCTCCTAGTGATGCACATCAATAACCCCTGATCTATATTTTGACCTTCACCTACATTTCCTCTTGAATTACTTAGTTAATTCCCCTTGGTTAAGGTTTTTAGTCAACCTTGGTTAAGGTTTTTAGTCAAGCTTGTACATGGAACACTATTGTGCATACAGACACCATACTTGGACAACCTTTTCTCATAGGGATGTACATCAATAACCCCTGATCTATATTTGACCTTGACCTACATTTCCTCTTGAATTACTTACTTAATTCCCCTTGGTTAAGGTTTTTAGTCAAGCTTGTATATGGAATACTATCGGCCCTACACCCACCATACTTGGACAACTTCATCTCCTAGTGATGTACATCAATAACCCCTGATCTATATTTGACCACCTACATTTCCTCTTGAATTACTCACTTAATTCCCCTTGGTTAACGTTTTTAGTCAAGCTTGGTTAAGGTTTTTAGTCAAGCTGGTACATGGAATACTATTGTGCATACACACACCATACTTGGACAACCTTTTCTCATAGGGATGTACATCAATAACCCCTGATCTATATTTGACCTTGACCTACATTTCCTCTTCAATTACTTAGTTAATTTCCCCTTGGTTATGGTTTTTAGTCAAGCTTGTATATGGAATACTACTGGCCCTACACCCACCATACTTGGACAACTTCATCTCCTAGTGATGTGCATCAATAACCCCTGACCTATATTTGACCTTCACCTACATTTCCTCTTGAATTACTTACTTAATTCCCCTTGGTTAAGGTTTTTAATCAACCTTGGTTAAGGTTTTTAATCAAGCTTGTACATGGAATACTATTGTGCATCCAGACACCATACTTGGATAACTTTTTCTCATAGGGATGTACATCAATAACCCCTTTTATTTTACGACCTTTATTTTACCTTCACCTACATTTAACCTTGAATTACTTACGTTAATGTTTATAGTCAAGCTTGTATATGGAATACTCCTGGGCCTACATCAACCATACTTGGACAACTTCATCTCCTAGTGATGTACATCAATAATCCCTGACCTATATTTGACCTTGACCTGCTTTTATCCTTGGATTACATAGTTATTTCCCCTTGGTTACGGTTTTTAGTCAAGCTTGTATATGGAATACTCCTGGGCCTACAGAAACCATACTTGGAAAACTTCATCTCCTAATGATGTACATCAATAACCCCTGACCTATATCTGACATTGACCTACATTTAACCTTGAATTACTTACTTAATTTCCCTTGATTAACGTTTTTAGTCAACCTTGGTTAAGGTTTTTATGCAGGCCGCAGCCACCTTCTTTGTCAAGCTATGTGTACATTGACAACCCTCGTAGTCGAGCTATGCTGTTCTCCTACAGCTCTTGTTCTACACACAGCCACGTTTCTTTCAGACCCTGAGAACGGCTGGGGTTAACGTTTTCCCTGCTGCAGATTCGTCGAAGTATGTCAGCATTCAGAATAAGGTAAGACTTCTGTGTCCGGTTTCACCAACATTGCAAAGTGTACTTATCTTGCTATTAAAGTATACTTTGACGGAAACATTTATGCATAACTTAATTTTGTTTTAATTAATGAAATAAAATATTTTCCAACCAAAACAGAATGGCTAAGATAATGTAATAACTACAGTATAATAATTCTTCATAATTATAATCATCAAATATATACAGTCGTTAGTTCTATATGAAACAATGCATTTTAGTCAAATTAAATAGTTACTCCCTTAACGTATACTTAGCTAGATAAGTACGGGTATATTTTGTAATTTTGGTGAAATCAGCTTCTGGCGTCACCATGAATAAGGTCACCACATCATCCTATAATGAGACATTGCAATCTGTCGGTAGTCACTTTCAAGGTGTATGATCACGTGGTACTAACACCAACAACAAGTACCGATTCAAAGTACGTATTCTTTTATAGTGTCCTTATTACGTAACGGAATTTGATGAAATATGGCGCATCAAACTCGTCTTGTTAAGCTGCATTTGGTAGTCTCTATATTTTCGCCCAAACTTCTGTTGTTTTTGCGAAGAATCGATTTCCGTGTAAAATCAATTCTTCACAAAAACGACATACGTCTGTGCCAAATTCCATAGACCACCAAATGCAGCTCATGAAGACGCGTTTGCTGCGCCATGTTTCATCAAAATCCGTTGCATATTAAGGAAACTATCAAATAATACTTACTTTGGAGTGGGCGACGTTGTTGTTGTTGTAACCATGTGATCATGCATCTTGACTTTGTAACCAAATAACATCAATGTATAATGGTTATTTTCTAATTACATTAAAGTATCAGGGGGCCGTTTCACTAAACTTTGTACGACTAAAATGTTCGTAAGTGCAAAATTATGATAGTCTGTAAATTTCACATTAACAATGTTTTCTTGTAAACAATTATTGGATTTACATTTATTGAGCATAGGCTGCATATGCAGCCTATGCTCAATACATGTAAATCCATCAATTGATATTTACAGACTTGATCCTAAATTTGCACTTCGGAACATTTTAGTCGTAAGAAAGTGAACGTCCCTGATACTCACCCAATCATTTCGATTTAACCCTTCGGACTTCTCAATTTACCAAACACATGCTTTTACATCACTTAAGACCCTTTCCATTGTTTTTTATAGCCTTCATTCAAAATTAAAACAACATCATATTCCATATTCATTCCTATCATCATAATTTTAATAATTCATAACTTGTACAACTCATACATAATCGTACTGTAATGATAATTCCGTCTTATATATTCAATTCCATATAATACAATAATAACTTACACTAATCATCTTGCCCTCTCATTTAGGACCATTCTGTTGAACAGACTTAAAACCCCAATTGATCATTCAATCAATCAATCAATCAATAATTCGAGCACAAAAATATTTACACAATTCCTTAACATTTGATTGGCCCGTAGCAAGTCTCTGTCCAAAATTTATATCCCAGTAAACTGCCACGCCAAACTACTTTCCGTAACCGTGAGGCGCAGTTAAAATAATTCTTAAGAAAACGGAAAATAAACACATTTTCTTGATGAATTTATTTCAAATGCTGGAAATTATAAGGAATGAATGGCCTTTTTGTGGAATTTATCGGGGATATAAACTTGGAAAAGTCGCGGGAATACTGGACGAGGCCTTAAAAAAATTACATTTTTCGAGAGAAAAAATCCCCAAAAAAAAACCTTTTTTTTTCTCGAAAATTGTAATTTTTTATCGCTTCGTCCAGTATTCCCGCGACTTTTCCAAGTTTAAGAGCAAATTTCGCATTTTCCGAAGAGCATGTAAATATACAATTTATTCCACTACCATTTTGAAATACCGGATTTATTTCCCTTGACATCTGTAAATCGGACAAAGAAACTTGTGCTCCGCACTCGTTTCTTTGTCGGATTTCCAGATGTCTCGGGTATTTCAAATAAATCTCATATAAAATTGAAATGAGTTTGAGATTCTGTTTATCACATGACTTCACCCTCCAAAGAACAGAAAACAGATAGCCAATATGTTCAGTGAGAAGTATAAGTTTATAAGTTTATAAGTTTATATTCCCGATAAATTCCACAAAAAGGCCATTCATTCCTTATTTTCCCGTCAAGTTGAAAATCTCCACCGAAAAAAATAGTTTAATACTAGTAATAAATTTATTATAAATATGCCATAGTATAGGTTCCCGTTCTTTGTAAACACTTCATATTAGCAAGCGGGAGCACATGTTAACACTTGTAGTGATTATAATACAGTCATCGACGCTTCTAATGACGTTTACAACAGGATGACATCAACGTCAAAACAACGTTGCTTTGTCACGCCATTAGGGACATCATTTGGAACATCTTGGTTTTGTTCGTTTTAGCATAACCTTAGCGCATAATATGAATATATAATTAGGGTGATGCGGCCAGGCAATAAAATTTGCTTTAGGTGTTATAACATGTGTGTCATATCACATTTATGAAATGGGTTACAATATAGGAATGAATGGCCTTTTTGTGGAATTTATCGGGGTATAAACTTGGAAAAGTCGTGGGAATACTGGACGAAGGCCAGAAGGCCTCGTCCAGTATTCCCGCGACTTTTCCAAGTTTATATTCCCGATAAATTCCACAAAAAGGCCATTCATTCCTTATAATTCCAGAATTTGAAATAAATTCATCAAGAAAATGTGTTTATTTTCCGTTTTCTTAAGAATAATTTTAACTGCGCCTCACGGTTATGGAAAGTAGTTCGGCGTGGGAGTTTACTGGGATATAAATTTTGGACAGAGACTTGCTACGGGCCAATCAAATGTTAGGGAATTGTGTAAATATTTTTGTGCTAGAATTATCACATCATAACAAGGTTTTCATGTGATAAATCCACTTTTACCTCCAATGAAGTAATAAATTACCCACATTGCAGCACTGTGTGATCGAGGACTGGTGCTACGAGCAGATGGCGATGGCGGCGTCGGCCGTCGCGTTTTCCTGGTCCAAGTGGAACTCGGATACGGCCGATCGGGAGAAGATTCTTTTCCAGGGGGCAGAGGCTCTACTTGACGAACCACTCATGGAGGTACGGAGATTGAAGTGGTCGGTGGAATAAGGGGGCTAAGTCCCCGATCAAATTCTCTTTATGCAACATTGACTAGGATATGCAATCCAGGGGGCTGTTACACTAAAATTTGTAGGAATGAGTTGTGACCTAGGGGTTAGAACACCTGACTTCCAATCCGGAGGTTGTGGTATCAAACCTCGCCTTAGGCATCAAAAATACTTTCATAGTATTTCCATCCCACTGGTCTGTCGGATGAGACTTTAAACTGTGGTCCCGTCTCTATATGACCTTAGCTGTTGCTGGGACATTAAACCTATTCACTTTCACTAAACTTCTGAGGCAAGCCTACAGGCTACACATTTCCCAGCCTTGCATGGTAAACTTGATACCAATATACACAAGCCTGGGGGCCGTTTCATTGTAAAACGTTGTACGACTAAAATGTTTGTAAGTGCAAAATTCTGTAAATTTCACATTAGGTATGTTTTCTTGTATAAATCAATTACTGGATTTACATTTATTCAGCATAGGCTGCATATGCAGCCTATGCTCAATAAATGTAAATCCATAAATTTATATTTATAGACGATCCTAAATTTGCACTTAGTCGTATGAAGTTTAGGAAAACAGGCCCCTGATGTCATCTATGTACATTATCAGGAGGACTGGGGACTATACATGATGACCAAGCGACGAAGCCTGAAGCTGAAAATGACGGAATTCGACGAGACTTACAGTGAAGACCTAGCAGATGGAACATCGGTAGGTCCAGCTCGGTTAACTTTCTCACCCAATGCCTTTGTGACTGGGATATCGCCATTGTGGCCAGTCTAGACCAGCATACACATATCTGCTCACGGTCCACTCTTTGCCATTTGGTTATATTAAGGCCAGTGTAGACCAGCATGCGCACATCTGCTCACGGTCTACTCTTTGCCATTTGGTTATATTAAGGCCAGTGTAGACCAGCATGTGTATCTGCAATAATGTGGACCTTAATAAATGTGCAAAATGTTCAAAACCAACAGTTCATAAATTAATCTATAATTGTCAAATCTTCAAAATGTGCAGCTTGTTAAGCCCCCCCCCCCCCTACCCCACCTCCCCCAACTGAATGGTCAAAATGGCATATAGCTGTAGTAGGGGAATGTGCTATAAAGTGAAAAATATCTTGTCGGCGGCTGGGGTCGAACCCAGGCCGTCTGTGTGAGAGACTTTCTACAAATAGACATTTGTTTTTCAAATGTATCCTCCAGGTTCTTTCATAGACTCACTAGTTCATTCTGTATGTAAGACATCATACATAATCCTACTTTGCCTATTGGCTCGAAGGGTAATCTATCCTGGTTCATTGGCACCACTGTAGCTATAAAGTGAAAAAATATCTTGTTGTCGGCTGGGGTCAAACCCAGGCCGTCTGTGTGAGAGACGAACACTCTACCACATCGCTATGAAAGCCGATTCGTACTGCAAGGCAGTACAAAAGTTTGATTATCCTACTATGGCCGTACTACTACATAGCATTGCCAGCCAGCGTCCGTTCATCCATACATTACAAAACTTAGCATTTCATAAATTTCTTCTAAATTTGATTTCCCATTTTGGAGTTTTCATCATTATGTTATATCTTTCTAATATCACCTTGCTTTATTATGCTCAAAATGCCATAGCCACATTCAACCTCAAGGTTATTCACTTCATCTTTGTTGTCCTATGAACTTAACATTTCGCACCATTCAGCTGAAAATGGTCACATGTCACAAACTTATTGACATTATATCTCAAATACTGCACTGATTTTAGTTTTTATACGTCCGTTTTTCCACGCAACAACTAGAATTTTACTTTACGATCGTAACCAAATTCCCTATGAATTTTCAGATCCTGATTAGACTGTGCAGATTCACAGTCTGATCTGGATCTACACTGATCGCAAAGCCTGTAAGCCCCATTTCTCCAGTTACAGCCACATACAGTTGACTGCGTTTATCAAACCTGTACGACATGTTGACGTGTTTCAGTTCAAGTCGAACCTGTACCACATGTTGATGTGTTTCAGTTCAAGTCGAACCAGTACATGTTGACGTGTTTCAGTTCAAGTCGATTTTGGTGGTTAGAGCGTCAGACTGCTGATCTAAAGGTCGTGGGTTCGAGCCTCACCGGAGGCGCTGCGTTGTGTCCTTGAGCAAGACACTTTATCCACACTGCTCCAGTTCACATAGCTGTCAATGGGTACCGATAAATCGTAGTTGCTCTGTAAATACGAATTACCGGCTTCTCTCAAAAAATCTCTACCTCCGTTCTTTCTCCCATTCTTGGGAGACGGCATGCAAGGTCCTCGAGCCAGTGCCGCCGTTAAATATAAGCAAAAAAAAAAAAAAAGTACCACATGTTGACGTGTTTCAGTACAAGTCAAACCTGTACCACATGTTGATGTGTTTCAGTTCAAGTCAAACCTGTACCACATGTTGATGTGTTTCAGTACAAGTCAAACCTGTTACCACATGTTGATGTGTTTCAGTTTCAAGTCAAAACCTGTACCACATGTTTGATGTGTTTCAGTTCAAGTCAAACCTGTACCACATGTTGATGTGTTTCAGTTCAAGTCAAACCTGTACCACATGTTGATGTGTTTCAGTACAAGTCAAACCTGTACCACATGTTGATGTGTTTTCAGATCAAGTCAAACCTGTACCACATGTTTGATTGTGTTTTCAGTTCAAGTCAAACCTGTACCACATGTTGATGTGTTTCAAGTTCAAGTCGAAAAAACCTTGTACCACATGTTGATGTGTTTCAGTACAAGTCAAAAACCTGTACCACATGTTTTGATGTGTTTCAGTACAAGTCAAACCTGTACCACATGTTGATGTGTTTCAGTTCAAGTCGAACCTGTACCACATGTTGATGTGTTTCAGTTCAAGTCGAACCTGTACGACATGTTGATGTGTTTCAGTTCAAGTCAAACCTGTACCACATGTTGATGTGTTTCAGTACAAGTCATGTGTTTCAGTACAAGTCGAACCTGTACCACATGTTGATTTGTGTTTCAGTACAAGTCAAACCTGTAACCAAACCAAATGTTGATGTGTTTCAGTCAGTCAAACCTGTACCAACATGTTGATGTGTTTCAGTTTCAAGTCGAACCAGTACCACATGTTGAATGTTTTCAGTACAAGTCAAACCTGTACCACATGTTGATGTGTTTCAGTTCAAGTCAAACCTGTACCACATGTTGATGTGTTTCAGTTCAAGTCGAACCTGTACCACATGTTGATGGTGTTTCAGTACAAGTCAAACCTGTACCACATGTTGATAGTGATTTCAGTACAAACGTCGAACCCTGTACCACATCCTTTGATGTGTTTTCCAGTTCAAGTCAAAACCCGTACCACCTGTGATGTGTTTCAGTTTTCAGTCGATCCTGTACCACATGTTCAGATGTGTTTCAATTTTTTCTCAAGTCGAAACCTGGTTGCCACAGTTGATGTGGTTTTTTTTTTTTTTCATATTACAAGTCAAACCTGTACCACAGTTGACGTGTTTTTTTTATTTCAGTTTCAAAGTCAAACCATGTTTTTTTACCACATGTTGACGTGTGTTTTCAGTTTTTCAATCAAACCTGTACCACATGTTGATGTGTTTTCAAGTTCAAGTCAAACCAGTACCACATGTTGATGTGTTTCAGTTCAAGTCAAAACCTGTACCACATGTTGATGTTTGTTTCAGTTCAAGTCAAACCTGTACCACATGTTGATGTGTTTCAGTTCAAGTCAAACAAACCTGTACCACAGTTGATGTGTTTCAGTTCAAGTCAAACCTGTACCACATGTTGATGTGTTTCAGTTCAAGTCAAACCTGTACCACTGTTGATGTGTTTTCCAGTTTTCAAGTCAAACCTGTTACCAACATGTTGATGTGTTTCAGTTCAAGTCAAACCCCGTACCACATGTTGATTGTTTCAGTTCAAGTCAACCTGTACCACATGATGAAGTGTTTTCAGTACAAGTCGAACCTGTACCCATGTTGTGTGTTTCAGTTCAAGTCAAACCTGTACCACATGTTGATGTGGTTTCAGTACAAGTCAACCAGTACCACATGTTCACAGTTTCAGTTCAAGTCAAAAACCTGTTTACCACATGTTGATGTGTTTCAGTTCAAGTCCAAACCGTTACCACATGTTGATGTGTTTCAGTTCAAGTTCAAACCTGTACCACATGTTTTATTGTGTTTTTCAGTACAAGTCGAACCTGTACCACATGTTGATGTGTTTCAGTTCAAGTCAAACCTGTACCACATGTTGATGTGTTTCAGTACAAGTCAAACCTGTACCACATGTTCACATGTTTCAGTTCAAGTCAAACCTGTACACATGTTGATGTGTTTCAAGTTCAAGTCAAACTGTAACCACACTGTTGATGTGTTTCAGTTATGTCAAACCTGTACCACATTTTGTTTATGTGTTTCAGTTCAAGTCAAACCTGTACCACATGTTGATGTGTTTCAGTTCAAGTCAAACCTGTACCACATGTTGATGTGTTTCAGTTCAAGTCAAACCTGTACCACATGTTGATGTGTTTCAGTTCAAGTCAAACCTGTACACATGTTGAATGTGTTTCAAGTACAAGTCCAACTTTACCTTTACCCACATGTTGATGTGTTTCAGTTCAAGTCGAACCTGTACCACATGTTGATGTGTTTCAGTACAAGTCAAACCTGTACCACATGTTGATGTGTTTCAGTTCAAGTCGAACCTTCAGTACAAGTCAAACCTGTACCACATGTTGATGTGTTTCAGTTCAAGTCAAACCTGTACCACATGTTGATGTGTTTCAGTTCAAGTCAAACCTGTACCACATGTTGATGTGTTTCAGTTCAAGTCAAACCTGTACCACATGTTGATGTGTTTCAGTTCAAGTCGAACCTGTACCACATGTTGATGTGTTTCAGTTCAAGTCAAACCTGTACCACATGTTGATGTGTTTCAGTTCAAGTCAAACCTGTACCACATGTTGATGTGTTTCAGTACAAGTCAAACCTGTACCACATGTTGATGTGTTTCAGTACAAGTCAAACCTGTACCACATGTTGATGTGTTTCAGTTCAAGTCAAACCTGTACCACATGTTGATGTGTTTCAGTACAAGTCAAACCTGTACCACATGTTGAGTGTTTTCAGTTCAAGTCAAAACCTGTACCACATGTTGATGTGTTTCAGTACAAGTCAAACCTGTACCACATGTTGATGTGTTTCAGTTCAAGTCAAACCTGTACCACATGTTGATGTGTTTCAGTTCAAGTCAAACTGTACCACATGTTGATGTGTTTCAGTTCAAGTCAAACCTGTACCACATGTTTGATGTGTTTCAGTTCAAGTCAAACCTTGTACACATGTTGATGTGTTTCAGTTCAAGTCGAACCTGTACCACATGTTGACGTGTTTCAGTTCAAGTCGAACCTGTACCACATGTTGACGTGTTTCAGTTCAAGTCGAACCTATACCACATGTTGACATGTTTCAGTTCAAGTTGAACCTTTACCACATGTTCACATGTTTCAGTTCAAGTCGAACCTGTACCACATGTTGACGTGTTTCAGTTCAAGTCGAACCTGTACCACATGTTGACGTGTTTCAGTTCAAGTCGAACCTGTATCACATGGTGATGGAGACCATGACGGACCAGGCGAAGGACCGGATCAGGGAGACAGACTTCCAGTTCACCGACTGTGTCGCTCAGATCCTCGCCGCCACTCGCGTCCTCACATATGCCTAGGGTCTACTGCATTGGTCCAGATGGCAACCTTAACCGTTACACTACCACACTGTCAATCCAGATGGCAAACGTAATGATATTTAAATACATTCTTTCAAAAATGTGTGCACTTGTGCACTTACCATATTGGACTATTGAGCCAGATTCAGTAATATTTATGGCATTATTCATGTATGGCAATCCCCATATTCTGCCATAATAGAGCAAGCCATTTGTGGAAATGGCATTATTGGGAAAATCATCCTTTGATGACAATGCATTTGTACGACTAGTATAGTCGAACCGCGTATAACTGGATATGTTGATATATATGCATTTATGAAGAAAAGAACACTGAATTTAGGACATTCTGATATTCTGAACCCGTGTAGGTCCTGATCACGTGGTTAATTAACCATTTCACCACTAAGTAACTGGACTGGACAATGCCATGTTATCTTTCAGACTATTCCATTTATCAAAACGGGGATATTGAGTTTAGAATGAAGAAAATATCTGCTAACGGTGCAGATCCTGATGAGACGGCTCGTTACGAGCCATCTCTTCTGTATCTACACTGTTTGCAAGCATATCTATAGAGGTCTGTAGTGTTGAAAGGGTTAACATGTTTGCAAGATGCAATAATGATGCCTCATGGACAGGCCAACATCTGATCTGGCACTACACTGGTCACTAATGTCACAAGGTCCCTTTGTTCTGTAACTGATGTCACAATGTGATGGACCCTTTCACACCTCCTTACTGAAATGGACTTTTCAGACTATTCTTTTAACCCTTAGAATGCGGCAAACATAAATTGTCATCTTTTGTTTTATATTTTGTCTTCTTTCTCAATTAAAGCATGGTTTGGCAACACTTTGGAATCATTTCCATTCGGAAATGATTTTAATGTATTGTCAAACCATGTTCTTGATGTGAAAAATGGAAAATAAAATACAAACAGCATACGACACAATTTAATTCAGAATTGTAAAGAGTTAATCATAAAATAGGTAATTTTTGTAAACTCACTGAAAATATCCACTAAAGTGCATTCAGATCCTGGTGAGATGGCTCATTACAAGACGGCTCATTACAAGACGGCTCGTGGGTGGCAGGTGGGAGCACGCGATGGGTAATTTAACGATCGGGGTTCATCCTTACCGGAATCCCGACTGGAGACCTGGTTTGGCCCTCACATACGTCTTTGGCATTTTGTATGTGACAGTTAAATCTGGTTATACCCCTTATGTGAGTATTACGATATTCGTAATCCTATTTTAGGGGAAGGGGCCAAGTGACTTGGTGTGGTATGGACCTGGCACCAGGTCAGGTTATTCTAATTTCAGGGCTGAATATATTTGTTCTCGATGTAAATATTCCGTTCTGATTTTGGTATTTTCCCCCCAATGCAGCAGGTTAAAACGGGATCGAACCCGTTTGCCCAGCCTTACATGACCTTAGCTGTTGATAGGCCGTTAAACACTAATAAAAAAAACAAACAAGACGGCTCATTTGGATCTACAATATTTGCAAACATTGGGATAGAGGTATCGAAAGGGTTAACGTTACAATTGTGATAAGTTTGTCTATTGGTGTTTGACGGCCTATCAACAGCTAAGGTCATTTAAGGACGGGCCAACAGGTTCGATACCGCGTTTAACCTGCTGCATTGGGGTTTAATGCGGGATCGAACCCGTTGGCCCCATCGTTAAATAATTTATAATTGTGATAAGACTTACATCCGTCCATGGTCTGTTTTTCAGGACTATAAATTGTGTATATTTACTTCTGTTTTGACTGTGAATAATTTATATTGTAAATAAAGTGCAACAGGCATTTCCTTGTCTATGATGTCTTGTGAACTTTGTTGACTTTCTGTATACTTGGTTTTTAACTGGGTCCGTTTCATCTCGTGTAAATGTAGAATATCCAGTTTATAAGGAAAAACCAATAGGAACCCAAGGCTTGCCCCTGATGATGAGGGGGGGTATATGCAAAGAATCCAAACTGTTGACGAGAATATTATTTCAATGGTGTTGTGGAGACCGGAGTGTGTCAAATTATTCGGAACTCAAGAGTGACAATCTGTCAAAGACTCGGACCTATAACACCAAAAAAATGCATATTTTATATAGAAGATGGTGCTGTACGAGACCAAGTGGGTGGGGTAATGGGAATTTTTTAATACGCATTTTGTTTTGGTGATTTTGTCAGGATTAACCAAATTGTGCCGCAGAATGACAATAGACCGATGGTACTTACCGTAATATTTATTTATTTATTTAAAGGTGTTTAACGGCCTGTCAACAGCTATGATTAACGGGGTCGAATCCCATAATTCACCAGTATGGATGAGAGGAAAATCAGAACTAAATATTCACAATAAAATATATATATTCGGCCCTGAAATCAGAATAACCCGATCTGGTGCCTGGTCCTCGCCACACCAGAATCACTTAGCCCTACTCGCTAAACTTAAATGGATTAGTACCAATCTTGTTAATTTTAGAACGGGTATACCCAGATCCAACTCTCAAGTAACAAGAAAGCCAACAACGTACCCGAGGGCCAAACTATGGATATTGGAATTCCAGCGAGGATGAACCATTAAATTACCCTTAGCATGCTTTCCTGACCTCCACCCGCAATTACCGTAAAAACCCTAAATATTCTTGAAACCCAATTTAAACATATTGAATCCCACAATATTTAGTAGGGTGTACTGCCACCGACTTGCAAGTTGTGTACATGTATCTATTCAATGGCTGTCTCCCATTGCTGGATCCAATAAAATCTTTAAATTCTTCATTTGAGAAATAATTTTATTACAAGTATATACCGTGTGATACAAAATAATAAGCAAGCACGCAATGTGACACTTTCATAACACAATAACATGATCAACACAGGCAACATAGGCAGTCGTATTCCAACACAGGTTCGTTCCTTCATTGTTTCAGACAAGCATCATTCTTTACCATTACAGTTGGAATATATAGAGAATAGTAGGTTAGTGCCGTGAATGGGAAAACATATCTGGCAAGGCTCAGGAAACGGGATGGACGAGGCTCTGCCGAGCACATCCCGTTCCGTGCCGCGCCAGATATTTTTCCCATTCACGGCACTAACCTACTATTCTATTTATCCTGTCAACACGTACAAATGGCTTTAAAATGCAAACAAAAATAACCCCAGCAACCGCACATATTCATACGCAGTGATTAGGTGGTATCGACATATATCAAAAATGTTTCACGGCACATACGCACTGTGTTGACGGGATAAAGCGTGTTCTATCAACATTCAAGTCGTCACAATTCTAAAGAACTCGAAACTTGAATGGTTAATACCAGATAACATACATTCAACATTTTTACAAATACACAAGTCTTGTTCCTTCATTGAAAGCCCCGTTTTAAATCTACAAGTCATATGAATATATTGACCCAGTAATAAATACAAGCAAGAAATAATTGGTTCAAACAAAAATCTATACTGAAGAAAAATCTATTTCTAAAATAAAGATAATTATTTAAATGTTTAATAACTAACCATCCATTAGGACCTGGTGACAGTCCGGTATACAAAATACTCCAAACGTAGTCATGATTTTGTATATTCTGTTCAATTTATTGATTGACTATTGATGTTTAACAGCCTATCAACAAGGTCATTTAAGGCCGGGCCAACGGGTTGGACTATACCGTATTTAACCTGTCCATACCGAGGGAAATTCCCAAAATCAGAACTCAATATTTACAGAAAAATATATATTCAGCCCTGAAATTAGAAAATCATGATCTGGTGCCCGGTCAATACCACATCAAAGTCACTTAGCTGCAGCCCCAAAAGTAATATGATCAGCACTAAACGTATTACTTTGTAATGGGGCATAACAGGATTTAGCTCATTACCTTATTCGCTGTGTATTCTATTATTTGATACATTATACATTTTTAACACGAGTTGTCACAGAATGGGTTTGAAGCACATTTGACATACATGTAGAAGATGATCCAAGAAAACATTAGCCTTTACAATGCGGGAAACATAAATTATTGTCTGCTGATGTCTTCTTTCTCAACAAAAACATGGTTTGTCAGCACTTTAGAATCATTTCCATTGGAAATGATTCTATAGTGTTGTCAAAACATGTTTTGATGAGAAAAATGGAAAATCAACAGCCGATGACACAATTTAATTCAGCATTGGTAGGGTTAGGCAAAAGACGATGTAAGAAAACACCAGAAAACCACCATACATGTACACGTGCTCTAACATTAATGATCGGAGAAGAGAAAACCAACGTGTGAACACAATAGTTAGTTAGCCAGCACCAGTATATATACATGTTGGCCCTTGACTGACATGGGGCCTTTGCTGAAGTGTTGGATTTACCATCAAGATCTGTGACTGGAGAAAGGGGGCCTACTGGTTTTGTGACCAGCACAGATCCAGATCAGCCTGTGCATCCGCAGTCTGATCAAGACCTGCGCAGATCGCCATTCCATCAATGAAACATCCGGCAAGCTTCTAACAAGCAAGAATGTTGTTTTTTTTGTCAGACTACAAGAGTGCTATTTGATCAGGAGCTGCACTGGTCACAAATCCCATAAGCCCCATTTCTCCAGTCACATCCACAAATATGTATATATCCTCTAATACTCCAGTATTGAAGATTGAATATGTATTCAGTAGACAGATAAGCTTCTCACTTCATTGAATGAGCCAGTATATGACCTGATCAGACTGTGCAAGTGCAGAATCTGAGCTGAAGCTACACTAGTAGCAAACACCACAAGGTTCATTTTGTCAGCTGAGGACCAGGGGCCCGTTTCACTAAACTTTGTACGACTAAAATGTTCGTAAGTGCAAATTTAGAATCGTCTGGAAATTTCAATAGATGGAATTACATTTATTGAGCATAGGCTGTGTATGCAGCCTATGCTCAATAAATGTAATTCCATCAATTGAAATATCAAGAAAACAGTGTTAATGTGAAATTTACAGACGTTCATAATTTTGCACTTACGAACAGTTTAGTCGTACAAAGTTTAGTGAAACGGGCCCCAGGTTGAGTACTAATTGATTGAATGAGGTTTAATGCCAATATGGTGTATATGGACGGCCATTGAATAACAAGTAACCCCTATACCACATATTAAGTATTAAGTGATGACGCATATACCCATAGCAACAAAATCGCAGTTTGAATGCAATTGCAGAGGTCAGTGGAAGAAGGGAGCTAAGTCCAAGAGGAAGTTAGTCCCCTTCTTCAACTGACCCCTTCACGAAAAAGAAAAGAAAAAGAAGAGACGTGCGGTAATACAGTGATAGTTGGCAACATGACCAGTATACCTGTACCAGCATGTACAATTTGGTCACCTTCCAGTCATAATTACACCTTTTGTAATAGTCCGTTCAGAATTGTGGCTAGGAATGGAGAAATGTGCCTTAACCCTTTGAACCCGAAAGCCCGCTATATCGGTTTATGCAAACAGTGCAGATCCAGATGAGCCGGCTCATAACGAGCCATCTCATCAGGATCTGCACTGTTTGAAAGTAATTTTCATATTTTTTAGAACAACAAATACCCCCTTTTTTATAAATGGAATAGTCTGAAAATCATTTTGCCATGATTGGATTGGTTGCAAAATTAACATATCGCAGCCCATTCAGTTACTTGGGGGTGAAAGGGTTAATGCATTTATGGATATTCAAACTTCTGATTTTCAAATCTGGATCCTCTGAAGCGTGATAAAGATCAAACTATAACTTAGAAGCATGACAGGTCTCATTAACTGCATGGAGAACAGCGCAGATCCTGATCAGACCGTGCATATGCACAGGCTGGTCTGGATCTACGCTGGTCACAAAACCAATAATCCCAATTTCTACAGTCACAGCCACAATTATGCTTGTAACAAATATTGCCGATCTTGTTCATATAGCATTGATACATGTGAATTGATATAGAGCGTTGGACTCGAAAATTCAAGCCATAGAGTTTTTGACAAGTATAGCTCCATGCAAGTTAGAATATTCATGTCTTATAAATCTGGTGCCCATTTCAGTAAATGTTCGTAAGTGCAAAATTATAATAGTCTGTAAATTTCACATTAACAACGTTTTCTTGTAAACAATTATTGGATTTACATTTATTGAGCATAGGCTGCATATGCAGCCTATGCTCAATACAAATAAATCCATCAATTGAGTTTTCCAGACGACCCTAAATTTGCACTTACTAACATTTTAGTTGTACAAAGTTATGAAACGGGTGCCTGTTGTAATGCATTTAAGGAATATTTTTGCCACTTTCGCAAACAGTGCAAGCCCTGCAGCCAAATGCAGAAAATCACTTAAAATATTTTTAAGTACCAATAAATAATTACTGCCGCAAAGTGTACTTAGCTAGATACGTGTACTTAGCAATGTTGGTGAAACTGGCTACACGGGTCATAGCTGGCAGATGTACACACGCATCTGGGACTTCACTGACCTGTAGCCTATTTCACCAAAATTGTTAAGTATACTTATCTTGCTATTAAAGTACACTTTGAGGGAGAAATTTTCTATTTAAGGTTAAATTTATTAATTTCTATTATACTGAATTTATTACATTATCACAGCCATTTTGGCTGTGATAATGTAATAAATTCAGTATAATAATGCTGCATACTTATCATCAAATATATGTCGTTATTCTATATGAAATAATGCATTTCTGGAAAAATAAATCATTACTCCCTCAAAGTACACTTAGGTAAATAAAGTATGCTTAGCAATTTTGGTGAAATCGGCTACTGGGCTTCACTGGTCGCAAACTCAATTAGCCATTTTTTGTCATGGTGACACACAAATGGTGAATCAGTGATCCCTAAAATAAATATAAATATACATAATGTAATTCTATTAAGCTAGTCACGGTGTCACCAAGCAGCCCAATTTACTGCCCGTTTCATGAAACCTGCCTAAATACGATAAAAAATAATTTAACCATGTTAAACCCATTCAACATCTTCGCTTGGTATGGAGATTTAACATGGGGAAAATGACAAAACAAAGTTTTCTAATTTCAGTAATAGTGGACCGATTATGTGTAAATAGTGGACCAAACTTATTTTCTTAAATCATTTCCTAACTGTCCAGGCAGGATTTGGAGTCAGTTTCCAAATTTCTTGATTTTCGACCTCATTTCTTTAGCCAAATGTATGTAAATTTCCATAGAGAAATAAATTGTTTTCAGAAGAAATCCACATTTGACGAAATTTCAAAAAAGAAGGCTCATTGTAAATTATTATCAATGTTGTTTTTGTATTGTGGATATAGCATTAACCCTCCCCACGCGGGAGACTAAAATTGTCGTCTGCCGTTTTTCATTTTTTCCTTAATTCTTAACAAAAAAACCTCTTTTGACAGCACACGAGAATCGTCTCCAGGAGACGATTCTCGTGCGCTGCCAAAACAGGTTTTTATCAAGAAATATTGAAAATAAAACATTTACAGCAGACGACAAAATTTAATTCAGCGTAGTAAGGGTTAAAAATTTGGGCAGGTTTCGTGAATCAAACTTTAGTTTTCATGGTTTATTATCACAATTCAGGTGTGATCAGCGTGATCCTTTAAATATATCAATACACTATCTAATGGCCAAGCAAGAGAATCGCTGTTTATATTTGATTATCTTCAAGGCTGTATGCAATCTGAAAATATGGGCTTAAAGCTGTGTAGTCGGGAAACTTTGTCAGCTGTGTGATTTCACATTTTAAAAAAATAAAAAGTTTTGCAGCATGCTGTCAAAACAGGTCTACCAACAAAATTGATTTTTTTTAATAAACATAATTTGGTTCATTACACTGTAAAAGTTAATCCTTTCCATGATGAATATTTTTCTTATTTCTCATCAAAAATACATGTTGAAACCACTCATGGAGGCTGTTCAACTGAGTGGTAACAACATGTATTTTCATTGACAATTAAAGAAAATAGAAAAAAAGAATTTTGACATTTGTCAATCATTATCCCACACAAGATAATTTAACTCCAATATTTAGAAAAGTGACCCCTTAACCTTCTCAAACAAACTTAGCAAGTGAATCGCTGTTTCGCAGTATAGCTAAGTTTATCGAGCTTCAGATTGCAGGTAAAAGCGACCCCTTTAACCCTATCTAACGAACTTAGTAAGCGAATCGCTGTTTCGCAGTATATCCGAGTTTATCGAGGTTGGGATTGCAGGCGGAGTTGATCATCGGTGGGGGTCCACACATGAGAATGAGGGTTCCTTCCTCCGGTGCGGGCAGGTGCTCCTTTATCATCTCCTCACTGATGAACCCCTTACTGTACTTCCAATCTGCGGAGCGAGAAAATTAGAGATTGGCTCAACACCACAGACCTGTATAGTGGTATTGGCAAACAGTGTTGATCCAGATGAGCCGGCTAGTCACCAGGATCTGCACTTTTTGCAAGTAATTTTCATATCTTTGAGAACAAAAACACCCCCTTTTCATAAATGGTAAGAGTCTGAAAATAATTTTCTGATGGTTGATTTGCTTGCACAATTAACAAATCAAAATCCATGTTGACGCTACCGATATCCCGATTACAATACACAGCTGCCACGTGCCTCGTGTTACCAGATATTGATTTTCTAACCACACACGCCAATGTAACGTATTGTGTGGGTCAATTAGGGTCTTGCGTCGCCAAATATTTATGACAATGGCCATAGGGGTGAAAGGATTAAACAGTGTTTATGCAGGTAAAATGTTATAACGTTCCGACGTCAGTAAGTGACGTGAAGTGTGTGATGTATGACATCACATGCATGTTTGCAACGTCACATCTTTTTCTGCTAATGCTGCGCATCTGGTAGCGTCAACAACAGGGCGAACAGCATACGGGATCAGCATAGCAAAGTTGGTATTAAACTGGAAGTGGAACTATCCAGCGACATCATGACAGGTTAGTTTCTTAGTTGAACAGTTAATTTAGTAAATAAGACGGCTTTTCCATCAGCAGGGTCAAAGGTTTTACACATTTTCATGATATTCAGAATAACTTTTTACCAAACAATCGGAATGTGATAAAATTATGTCACAGTGTCGCAATTAATCAGCATGTTTATTCCGAAATCCACATATTGTATTATGATGTACGCAATGTTAAATATGACCCGAATTGCGTATTAGCCGATGCGCAGAATTAGCCGAAATGACAGTACATTGACTATTCCATCAAAGTGAAAGTGAATGGGTTTAACTTCACAGCAACGGCTGTGGTCATATAGAGCCGGGACCAGGGCTTCTAAAATTTTCAGTTTGTCGGTTCTGGACCAAATTTTTAAATCTCAGACCGATTGAGATTTGCAAACTATCCTTAAAATTTGGTCCGAAAATAATGAAATCCGGCTGCTATTTCTCAATGCACGCTCCGAATGCCCAAAATAATACACGAAATGCCACTGGTTTATTGGTGTGACGTGTGAAATTACACACATCGATAACCATGATAACAGATATCCCGATTACAATACACAGCTGCCACGTGCCTCGTGTTACCAGATATTGATTTTCTAACCACACACGCCAATGTAACGTATTGTGTGGGTCAATTAGGGTCTTGCGTCGCCAAATATTTATGACAATGGCCATCAATCGATCGTATTTAAAAAGGCACAAAGCGAAACAAAATAACATGCTGTGTTATGTAAAAATAACACTGTTTAGTTTGGTTATACATGTATACAACCAAGAGCTATACTGGTCACAATTTCTATAAGCCCTATTTCTCCAGTCACAGCCACAAATAAGAAAAACACTGCACACATTACAAATGTACCAGTCAATTCAGACTCACAAAATCAAACATTGTCCTTATCAGCTGGCAATTGCCAGGTAACGGCTGTTCCATTTACCTCTTAATAGTTTTGGCTAGTTGATATTAATTATCATTATTTACTTGACAGAAATACAATTATCTTGCTTCCCTAACAGTTAATAATTGTTTGTGTATGCTGGTACACAGGTGGAAGACTCGGACCTATGACACCAAAAATATGCCCATTAAAAAAAATCCCATTACCCCACCCACTTGGTCTCGTACATTACCATCCTTTATTTATAGAAGGTGGGTATGAATATGGCAATTATAGAAATAGCCCTCTATTTTCCGATTCGCACAAACACAATAAACATCGATTAAATGTATGAAATAATGTCTCTGGCAATCGATAAAGGTATTAGGTGTGTGAATATACTCACTTCAAATCGATTTTTCAAGTATTTATTGAGTTATTCGCATTTTGATTACCCCATCCAAAGCGAAAGTTGCGTGTACGGAAGAATCTCACACAGAATCGGAGGCCGTCCGGCGTGGATTATCGGTCATATTTGGCCGATAGCTGGTCGCCAGCTCAAACTAAAGTGGTGCACCATGACCATATACATTAGAAACTCCAACCATACAAAGTTCGTCCAATTGTGATCGTTCACCGATCTAAAAAAACACTTTTTTGTCTAATTTCGTTCATTATCTGGAACTGGGTCAATGCACCATCTTCCATAATACAACCGGAAGCGTCTATGTAAAGAACATCTCTGATTGGCTAAATGTAAACTGTATGACGTCATTCAACCTATTTCGGGATTGCGGAAGACATAATCTGATAGTACGCGAATCATGAATGAAAGTAGAAAAAAAGGTGTTTTTTAGATTGGTGAACGATCACAATTGGACGAACTTTGTATGGTTGGAGTTGCTAATGTATATGGTCATGGTGCACCACACCACTTTAGTTTGAGCTGGCGATCAGTTATTGGTCAAATATGACCGATAATCCACGCCGGACGGCCTCCGATTCTGTGTGAGATTCTTTCGTACACGCAAATTTCGCTTTGGATGGTGTATACAAAATGCGAATAACTGAATAAATGCTGGAAAGAGCGATTTGAAGTGAATATGTTCACACACCTAATACCTTTATCGATTGCCAGCGACAGAAATCATACATTTAATCGATGTGTATAGTGTTTGTGCGAGTCGGAAACGAGAGGGCTCTTTCTATAATGGCCACAATGTTATTCACCTTTCTGTATATAAGATGGTAATGTACGAGACCAAGTGGGTGGGGTAATGGGATTTTTTTTTAATAGGCATATTTTTGGTGTCATAGGTCCGAGTCTTCCACCTGTGTGCTGGTACACCAGAATTATGGGGGGGGGGTGTATTTGGTAGCACTAATCGTACCGGCTCCGGGCCGACAATCACGTCTGGACCAATTGGCATTCTGAAATTTTAGAAGCCCTGGCCGGGACCACAGTGTAAAGTCTCGTCAGACAGACCAGTGGGATGGAAATCTCTAGCATTAAAAGGGCCAAGGTTGCTGGTCCCAGCCGAGGCTCGAGTGAAATGAGGCAACCATACCTTCAGCTGGCTTGTCGAGGGTGTACCAGATTTTAACTCGGTTCTTGTGTTCAGCAGCAATGTCATCCAACTCGGGTCTCAGCAGTATGTCACCTTCCGTCTGTATATAACAATGAGTTTATTTATTGGTGTTTAACGGCCTATCAACAGGGGGTTCATTCCCGTTTTAACCTGCTGCATTGGTGGGGGGGGGGGGGAAGAATAACAAAATCAGAACAAAATATTTACATGGAGAAAAAATATTTTCAGCCCTGAAATTAGATTAACCCGACCTGGTGCTAGGTCCATACCACACCAAAGTCACTTGGCCCCTTCCCCTAAAATAGGATGACGAATAATAGTAATACTCACATAAGGGTTATCACCAGATTCAACTGTCACATACAAAATGCAAAAGACGTATGTGAGGGCCAAACCAGTAGCCTATTTCACAACATTGCAAAGTATACTTATCTAGCAAAGTATACTTTGAGGGAGTAATCATTTATTTTTCCCGAAATGCATTATTTCATATAGAACTAACGACTGTATAAATTTGATGATTAAAAGTAAGCATTAATTTTAACGAAGGTTTGATTGATTGATTGCTTACAGTTTCAACACGAAGGTCATATACAGATGGGCAGTGATAATGTAATAAATTAAGTATAATACAAGAAACGAGGCAAAGCCACGAAGGCCAGGTTTTTTCCAAGCATAGACACTTGGATAACATGATTATACCCACTTTTTGTAGACTAGATGGCTGTGGCCTGCATGTCGCGCCTTGGGGTGAGGCATGGACACTAAAAAAATAGATATAGTAGATGGAAAAACTTTAACCAAAAAACTTTAACCAGACACACGGACGTACGGACGGACGTATGCCAAAATGCCGACGATATCGCGCTGACAATGATGATAAACACCCATGTGAAGTATCAAGGTAATGGGTGAAGCAGTTGCAGAGATATAGTACACGAAAAAACTTTAACAAAAAAATTCAAAGTAATTTGACCTTGACATTGGGCATAGGGGCCGCACGGTTGGGGGGTAGAATGAAAATATGGATGATGATAAACACCCATGTGAAGTTTCAAGGTAATGGGCGAAGCAGTTGCAGAGATATAGTATAACAAAAAAATTTGAACCAGACGTACGTTAAAAAGTTAACGTTGAAAATGGCTAAGTCAATTACGTAGAAATAATAGGTGTGAAGGTAAAAAAAAAATGGTCACATGTTGGATAGTTGTATGTGGTAGGCACCCCTTGGTTATGAAGCTGTGAAAGTTTGGTGGTCCTAGGTGGTACAGTACCAAAGAAATGGACTTAAACACGAAAACTTAACATTGTAAACGCGAAAACTTAACATTGAAAATGGCTACGTCGACTGCGCGGAAAAAATGGGTGAAGTTCAAAAAAAGGTAACATGTTGGATAGTGATATGTGGTGGGCACCCCTTGATTATGAAGCTGTGAAAGCTTGGTGGTCCTAGGTGGTACAGTAACAAAGAAATGGACTCAAACACGAAAACTTAACATTGATTGTGGACGCCGCCCGACCCGCCGCCACCCGCCACCCGCCACCGCCGCCCGCCCGGCTTTCGCCAATCCAATAGCCTGGATTTTTTAAAAAAAAACCTGGCTAAAAATGGTCATACAAACCAGACAGACCAGAAGTCTTTGTGGTGAGCAAAGAAACAAGAGGGCCATAATGGCCCTAATTCGCTCACCTGACTCCATGAACACCAGAGCAGAACGTGACATTGAGTTCATATGTGTTTTAAAAAAATTGTGCTATTTTTAGATGGCGGTCATCTTGGATTAAGCGATGACTCACATTTTACCAAATCTGAAAATGCTTCACCCAAGGATATTAACTTACTATGAAGTTTGGTCAGCATGGGCCATGTGGTTCCTGAGAAAAAGACGTTCAAAATCTCGAATAAATGGATCTTTTGGAGGCCATCATGGAGGCCATCATGGATGACATAATCATCCGATTCCGACAAAGCAATCGCCTCATCGATACCTTCAATTTGATATATGATATGAGCATATTTGGTCAAAAATAAAATTTGACCCCAAGGGCCACACCCATTTTTGACCCCGGGGACACCATTTTAACAACTTTGAAAAAGTATTGTATATCGATCATTCCTACCAAGTTTTGTCGAAATCCGGTTGGCGGTTCTTGAGAAGAAGATTTTTGAAGAATTTAGTGCTATTTTTAGACGGCGGCCATCTTGGATTACGTGATGACGTAATTTTAACAATTTTGTAATCCCCCTACCTAAAAACCATGACCATGAAGTTTGGTGACTATAGACGTTTGAAAATGTTCACGAACGACGGACGACGACGGACGACCACGGACATATTGCGGTAACAATAGCTCACATGAGCTTCGCTAAAAAACCAGTAGCTGATTTCACCAAAATAATCTTGCTAAGTACACTTTTGAGGGAGAAATTTTCAATTTCAGGATACATTATTAACCCTTAGACCACTATCTTATTTTTTTTTGTCGTCTGCTGTTCACTTTCTATTTTTATCATCAAAAACATGCTTTGCCAGCACTTTAGAATAATTTACAAAATGTTTTGACAGCACTTGAGAATCATTTCCATTGGAAATTATTCTCAAGTGCTGTCAATCCAATAAGCTTGCTTTCAATCCAATCCCATTTGTATAGTACTGTATATAGTAACATTGACATTGACAATGAACTTGTAAACCATATGCAAATAAAATATGTTTAAACAAAGTGCTGTCAAACCATGTTTGTATTGAGAAATAAGGCAAGCTATAAAAGCAACAGCAGACGACTATTGTTGTGAGTAGCAGTCGAAGGGTTAATTTTTATTGTACTGAATTTATTACATTATCACAGCCCATCTGTGGATGGTGACGATATGAACATAATAATCATCAGTGATACCTGGTTAGCGAACAAGAGAGACAACTCCGTTTTGTCCTCGGGGTCTTTGAGCACCTGTCTGACGAGCTGTAACATCGGGGTGAGACCAGTGCCCCCGGCGATAAGCCCCACCTTCTTAGCAACCACCGTCTCAGGCTCCGCCTTCTTGTCTGCTCGAATCTTGAACGAACCTGATTACATAGGGATAGAATGTTGGAATTTATTGGTTTTTTTTGCACAATTCAAAATGTTGCGGAATGTTTCATATATTGCCAGTTTGTTTTGATGAAAGTCAGTCAATGTTACACAATGAATGGGAGTGCAGTAAGCCTGATTGATCGATAGATTTAATGGAGTTTAGGTCAGCATCAGGTTTTATGAATAAAGGGAAAGTGAAAGTGAATGTCCCAGCAACAGCTACAGTGCGGTCAGCGTGTAAGTGCACACACGAACGAACACGACAGGTTGGTTCCAACCTGTCGTGTGACAGGTTGGTTCCAACCTGTTATGTTCGTTCGGGTGTGCACTTACACGCTGACCCCACTGTATAGGCATTTTAGGGACGGCACCTCGGTTTCAAGTCTCATCCGAAAGACCATTTATGAATAAGGTAGTAAATAACAAGTTTTCTAGCTGATCAGGAGCTACACTGGAGCTAAACATTAAGTAAGCTATTTTTTTGTCATGGAAAATCACACATTGCTGTGGACAAAGCAAAGTGTATTATTGTCTTAGTGACCAGGGTAGATGCAGACAGCCTGATCAGGGCCTACACGGTTCACTATTCAGTCAACAAAATTTGATTATGCATCAAGAAAACAATAACAAGGCCATCATTATCACTAAGCTAATCCCCTCGCATGCAGCCTTGATAAATAAACGACAAAAACTAACGCATTTGCCTTACAACCTTGGGTGGTCGGACGTGGGTCGTATGCAAAACAAAGCACCATCCCTAGACACACATTGTCGCCAAATATAATCAAAATTGGTGAAGCGGTTCAGAAGTTATTGAAAAATTAACGGTTTTTCTAACGTACGCATGTACATGGACTAACACTATATCCCCTCTTGCCAAAAGGTGAGGGATAATGAAAGTTGTTATAAGGAAGAATGAGAATTCTCATTCTTCCTTATAACAAGATGAGTGAACCTAATATAAAAGCTATTGTTTGACCATTGGGCCCGCGCACGTCGATGAAATCGCCAATCTCCAAACTGTAGCTATCATGGACCATAAATGAATGATATACATACCTTGGCCTTCATATACAAGCAGACCATTGGGACCGCGCACGTCGATGAAGTCGCCAATCTCCAAACTGTCCAGGTGCTGAGACATCTTGCCGCCCTCGGCGAAATTGGGATGGACGTTCTTGAAATACACCTGCAGTGGACACACAGCAAATAATTCTGTAACACTTTCAACACTACAGCCAGATAAGGAAGTTTTGTTTGTTTGTTTGTTGGGAGTTTAACGGCCTATCAACAGCTAAGGTCATTTAAGGACGGGTCAATGGGTTTAGTACTAAATCAGTAATAATCTTACTACTTTTATAAAGGGCAATAACCCAATTCAACTCCCAGGTAACTAAAGAGCCAAAGTTAAAAACGTACCTGAGGGCCAAACCAGGCAAATCGTGATTCCTATAAGGAGGAACCCCTACCGTTAATTTACACCGTCTCATTCACCCGACCACCACCCACCAGATAAGGAAGTATTCTGCTTATTTAAAGCATGAATGGTGTTTCATTGACAGAATGGCGAACAGTGCAGATCCTGATCACACTGTGCGGATGCCGCCTATTTGAAGCATGAATGGTGTTTCATTGACAGAATGGCGAACAGTACAGATCCTGATCAGAACTGCGGATGCCGCCTATTTGAAGCATGAATGGTGTTTCATTGACAGAATGGCGAACAGTACAGATCCTGATCAGACTGCGGATGCCGCCTATTTGAAGCATGAATGGTGTTTCATTGACAGAATGGCGAACAGTACATATCCTGATCAGACTGCGGATGCCGCCTATTTGAAGCATGAATGGTGTTTCATTGACAGAATGGCGAACTGTGCAGATCCTGATCACACTGCGGATGCCGCCTATTTGAAGCATGGCTGGTGTTTCATTGACAGAATGGCGAACAGTGCAGATCCTGATCAGACTGTGCTGATGCACAGGCTGATCTGGATCTACACTGGCCGCAAAACCTATAAGCTCCATTTCTCCAGTCACATCTGTCCAAATTTTTTGAGAGTATCATTTGCTAATCCAGTTACCACCTAACACCACATTGACGACATCATGATTTGCTATCCGGTTACGACGCGACACCACTGACGACATACCTTGACGACTAGATCCATGTAGCCTTTATCGTCATCGCTGGATACGGGTGTATATGGCCGGATCACAAGACTGCCATTGATGCGGGCGGACAGGTAGATATGCTGACCCACGGGCAAACCCAGTACAACATCCATGGACGGCAGGGCGAATCGGAACCTCCGCGTGTCATGGCTGATCTCCTACAGGATTGATTGATTTCGAGTTTTAGGGATGTTTGATAGCAAGGTCATATGCAGGGATGGGAACACTTCCAAATGCCAAGCCCTGAAAATGGCTAACAACTATTATGTTTGCACCCACATATGCTAAAAGTATTTTTTTCTGCAATTTATTTTTTTCTGCAATTATCAGGAACCTCAAACTTGATTTCATGATATATCCTGAAAATTCCCACCCCTGCATATGATACCAGTCATATGATTTTGTAGTAAAGATGTGCGATATTTCATGAAAACATTTATAAAATGAATGAAAATGTATTTGAAAGTTGAAATTTTCGTCACCTTTCGATGTCATTTACAGAAAATATTACAGTTTTGTAAATATTTTTCATTAAAAATCACACATTTTCTTAGCTACAAAATTGGGCTTATGGGATTTGCGAGCCGTGTAGCTCCTGATTTAAAGCAACCTGCGGTTGCTAATAATTTATATCAGTTCTTAGAAGCATGACGGATGCTTCATTGATGGAATGTCGAACAGTGCAAATCCAGTACAAATATTGGATCTACACCGGTCACAAACCCCATAAGCCCCATTTCCCCAAACACAGCCACATATATAGATTAGAATGCACCTGTATGGGGGTGCACAATACATTCAGCACCGTGAAGAGAACACCCGTAATTGCGTGCCTGTTTTCTTGGAAACCACGAGCTACCATGCAAAATGTTTAATTTTTATTACAGTCAAAATAAAGTTATTTGAAAATTTGGAAAGGGTCTCCACTAATCTAGAATGTTAATGTGATTGAACACATTCCAAACATGCACTCAAATATATCTGATTCATAGAAACAGCTGCGTAATTTGGATTTCAAAAGATTATCATTTCATCCGTGCAAGCAACTCGTTCGCTACGCTCACTCGTTGCTTACTCGGAAGCCGACGCACTCGTGTATTATTTCCCGCTATTCAAAATGTACGATGGAATATCCTCTATATAAACTTGCAGCACTGACAGTATCCTGATCTGATGTCAGGCACCCTTAATGCCAGGTTCTACATGTACATCAATAGTTCACATCAGTGGACAATGAGAAGTGAGAAGACAGGTCACAGTTTTTCATCATTAACTTGTGCAACCTCAGAATTCAATTGTTTATGGTTCCAAGCTACATTTTATCATTGTTTCTTACATTGCAGCCAGTAGATAAGACAAACATACCAGTGAATTACACGACTCGGTTCTAGAGAGCAACAGTAGTTTATCATTGTTTCTTACATTGCAGCCAGTAGATAAGACAAACATACCAGTGAATTACACCACTCGGTTCTAGAGAGCAACAGTAGTTTATCATTGTTTCTTACATTGCAGCCAGTAGATAAGACAAACATACCAGTGAATTACACACTCGGTTCTAGAGAGCAACAGTGTTTATCATTGTTTCTTACATTGCAGCCAGTAGATAAGACAAACATACCAGTGAATTACACCACTGGTTCTAGAGAGCAACAGTAGTTTATCATTGTTTCTTACATTGCAGCCAGTAGATAAGACAAACATACCAGTGAATTACACCACTTGGTTCTAGAGAGCAACAGTAGTTTATCATTGTTTCTTACATTGCAGCCAGTAGATAAGACAAACATACCAGTGAATTACACCACTCGGTTCTAGAGAGCAACAGTAGTTTACACACTTTCGTGTTTACCATATATGGAGAAATGATGTCAGTAACGACGCAATGATGTTTCCTTCGTCCAATCGAATCATGTTCTCGAACACACCCGCGGAATAGCGAGTCTTCAATCCTGCCTCAAGAAATTAATTCACACAGCTGTTGGCATGATTTTAAGATTAATTCGCTTCGTTTGAATGCAAGGAAATGTTCATTTAACCAGGTGAGCTGATTATCTTGACAAAATGCCCTCATGATTGGATTTGTGTGTTGAAAGCCTATTTAAAAAAATCTGATTCTAGACTTCGTCAATCTCCGGCAATTATTTTCCATTTATCAATTATTATACCCTCTTTTTGTAGAAAAATTGGTACCGTAATAATCCTAAACATTCGGACACCAATTATATGGGGAAACATACAAGAGGGTCATGATGGCCCTAATTCGCTCACCTGACTCCATGAACACCAGAGGAGAATGCGACATTGAGCTCATGTGTTTTTAAAAAAATGTGCTATTTTTAGATGGCGGTCATCTTGGATTAAGCGATGACTCTCATTTTACCAAATCTGAAAATGCTTCACCCAACTTCAAAATCTCGAATAAATGGACCTTTTGGAGGCCATCATGGATGACATAATCGCCTCATCGATACCTTCAATTTGATATGACATGAGCATATTTGGTCAAAAATCAAATTTGACCCCACGGGCCACGCCCATTTTTGACCTCGGGGTCACCATTTTAACACCTTTGAAAGAGCATTCTACATCGATCATTCCTACCAAGTTTCGTCGAAATCCGGTTGGCGGTTCATGAGAAGAAGATTTTTTAAGAATTTGTGCTATTTTTAGATGGCCGCATCTTGGATTAGCAACGACCTCCGTTTTTTAACAAATCTGAAAATGCTTCACCAATGGACCACAACTATGAAGTTTGGCCACCATGGGCCAAGCGGTTCGTGTGAAGAAATTTTTTAAAATCTCTAATAAAAGAACAACCTTTTGACCATTCGGCGGGCATCTTGGATGACATGACCATCCAATTTCGACAAAAAATGTACCAGAGCGATCGCCTCTTTGATACCTTCGATTTGATATAGACATGACCATATCCGGTCAAAAATACAATTTGACCCCAATTTTACCCCACGGGCCACACCCATTTTTGACCCGTTTCACCATTTTAACAAATTCTACATCGATCATTCCTACCAAGTTTTGTTGAAATCCGGCTGGCGGTTCATGAGAAGAAGAAATTGGACAATCTCATTGGTTGAAATTGTCAGTCATATAATAATACAACATCTTGTATGTACACACCTCCCTGTCTATCAACTTGAATGGATACTTGATCGTGGAATCCTGTAGCGCCACCAGCACTTTCTTCTTTTTCTCTCCAAACAGGAAGAGCTTGGCCAACACCGCCGTCACCGTGACAACTCCCACCCCGATCGCCAGTGGAATGCCCTGAAGTGAAATAACAACAAGATGGCATGTGAATTAACCTATTTCATGCTAAATACAATGTATATAAATATTTTTCACCAAAAATTACCAAACAGTTGAACTGCCAATTTTGATACAGGGGAAATAGTATCTGGCATGAAATTGATTAACCCTTAGAATGTGGGAAATGTAAATTGTCGTCTGCTGTCGAATTATGTTTTGTCTTTTTGGAAATGATTCTAAAGTGTTGTCAAAACATAGTTTTGATGAGAAAAATGGACAGTAAACAATAAACAGCTAACAAAATGTTTTCATTCATCATTGTAAGGGTTAAGTCAGTGCATGGGAAAATGTAGTTACTACCAGGGTGGGCAGATCAGTGTCTGTGCCTATAAATGTGTTGGGAGTACATACTCCATTCTCATGCTCGAAATCGGGAAGTTTCATTGGTCGAGGTAGGGAGGGTATGGTTTTGTTTTTAAATACTACTAGACGGATGTACGTGCCAATATGTCATCTGCTTGCTTGCTAACTTGTTTTGAGGGATATAACAAATAGTAAATCACCTTGAGTTTGGTGTTAAGCCTTTGACCGCTACACACAACAATTGTCGTCTGCTGTTGCTTTTATATCTTGCCTTATTTCTCGATAAAAACATGGTTTGACAGCACTTCAGAATCATTTCCAATGGAAATGTTTCTAAAGTGCTGTCAAAGCATGGTGTAAATTATTCTAAAGTGCTGGCAAAGCATGTTTTTGATGATAAAAATGGAAAATAGAAAATAAACAGCAGATGACTAAAAATTAAGATAGCGGTGTAAGGGTTAAAGCACAGGCGATTGGCATGTTGTTAGGATAGTGTATTATACATTTTTAGACATGTAGAAAAAAACAATGTATTCATTCTATTGTCAATGTATATAATCAAGGCCTTGAACCAAGTGTGCCTAAATTTCAATAGAAAATAATTAAAGATAGCTCTTGTAGGTAGATTTTTATTGCATTTCTGCATTCGACATTGATAACTAGTACCGGTATTACTTTTTTGAAAAATCTCGAGGATTCTTGAAGTCCCGATCTGGTTTGTTCAGTTTAGTCTTGAGAATTTCAGTGAAATCACGATACAAACTAAATTCCGACCTAGCGTAGTTGGGTGACTTGTGTCCGGTTTTTGGGCTGGTACGGCTTCTGCGTGGGCCTTAGCTCCGTGTATGCACTAGGAATTATGGGATTTTATGACAAATAGAAAATATATTATGTCTTCAAACTGGTGATGGTGACATTTATGCACACTTATATGTAGTTCAAGGCCTTGATTATATACATTGACAACAGAACGAATACATTTTTAAAAAAAAATTCTAAAAAAAATGTATACACTATCCTATCAACATGCCGATCACCTGTGGTTAACCCTTACTACGCTGAATTAAATGTTGTCTGCTGGAAATGTTTTACTTCTCAATATTTCTCGACAAAAACCTGGTTTTGACAGCACATGAGAATCGTCTCCAGTGGAGACGATTCTCATGTGCTGTCAAAACCATTTTTTTGCTATGAATTAAAGCAAAACTGAAAAACAGCAGACGGCAATTTCCGTCAACAGCGTAGGAAGGGTTAAAGATGCTGAAGAAGAATGATTTATGTCAGTAGACTACAGACATGACTATATATTTAAAAACATTTTTTTATTTAAACGGCTAACAAGAGTAGGATCGGTGTCATATTCATAGGTTGGATTGCCCGCACTACAAAACTTTCTTTTAGGCCTAAGTAAGGTATTAAATTAATATATTATTGTAAAGTCACAGTGAACTTGCCAGTCAGGGCTTAGTTACATAAAGTCTGAGGTAAATGTGCACAAGGTCAGATGTCGGTCAACCCAACAATAATGTACCGAATGGCAGTTATTAACACCAGTACACGGTAGCTCGATCATACTGTCATGTATAAAATACATATATACAGGTATAACATACAATCATATATCAGTCCCAGCTATGAACCCTGTCATCCCTAAATATGTGACATTGGCCGTTCCATGCTCATTTCTGGGCTATTCCATTAATCCGATGAGGCTTATTTGTAAAATATCTGAAAACTGACACCTGCAGATCGTGATGATACAGCATGTTACAAACCAGCTCATCAGGGGCCCGTTTCACTAAGCTTCGTACGACTAAAATGTTTGTAAGTGCAATATTGTGATAGTCTGTAAATTTCACATTATCAATGTCTTCTTGTAAGCAATTATTGGATTTACATTTATTGAGCATAGGCTGCATATGCAGCCTATGCTCAATAAATGTAAATCCATCAATTCAAATTTCCAGACGATTCTAAATTTCCACTTACGAACATTTTAGCTGTATGAAGTTTAGTGAAACAGCCGTCAGGGTCTACAGGGCTTGCAAATGTCTGCGTTATGGTTGGTCAGTCAGGTCGAATCGAGTTTTGACAGAGTTTTGATAGTACATAAGGAGCTTGTAGTAACCTTGGGGTTGAGCACCATGTGCTTTCTGTAGAAGGATGTGAGATGTTGTTAAAAATACACCTATGAAATATTAAAGCATTCCATTGAGGGAAAGAAGTTATGAAGTGTAAAGTTTTTGAAACGAAACATTTTCTAAGTCCTTGACCTTGGGCTTAGCGGGCACCATACGCTTTCTGTAGAATGATGCAGGATGATGTTACAAATGCACCTATGAAATATTAAAGCATTCCATCAATGGAAACAGAAGTTATTGCAGATTAACCCCAATGTTAATTGATGGACAGATGGACAGACGGACGAACAGACAACTTTTGCATCCCTATATCCCCTTTTAGCTACGTGAGGGGATAATAAACTGAAACCAAAACACTTATTTTCCAACAAACACAGCTAAACACAAACAAGAATGCCGCCAACGACATGTATCTCCTGGCACCGATGCTAAATTTTTATACTAGACATTTTTGAAGTCCGTGACCTTGACCTTGGGGTTACTGGACACCATGAACTTTCTACAGATGATGCGGAATGTTCTTACAAATGCATGTATGAAATATTAAAACATTCCATCAAGGGAAACAGAAGTTACAATCAATTAACCCAAGCGTTAAAGGTACATGCCCACGCAGCAGGTTACACTGTACTACTACTTTTCATTTTCTGTCATGCCTTATATGAGCCATTTGTCTATCCAACGAGTTATTTTCAATTACAGCGCATGTTAATTGGTGTTAAATCGCATTTTATATGCGGCGACCAGAAAGGGTATTTTCCGACCTCGTGCTATTTTTACCAATACGCGTCACGTGACACGGTCAATCATATCACATATTTGACATGCGCAGTGAAGTATCGGAAGTTGAGAAGAAAAATCTCTGTTCGAGTCCAAATCTAAATCTCCATGTAACTCTTTCCATTTGATGATCTGGTCGCCAATATTAACCACTCTCTCTCTCTGTACTGCCTATCCCTCAGACATTTCGCCTTTTTTTGGGCCGACGCCGTTTCATACAATTTCCATCCTGGACGTTTCGACATGTTGATATTCTTGTTTACATATTGGGAAGCCTACTGGCGCGCGTAGTATACTGGAAACTGAGATAAACACAAAAACTTCAGTGAAATGCTGACGCCGCCGCTGCATACACCGACACCGACGGAAAAGCTATGCCTATGTCCCACTTCTGCTAAAGCAGGTGGGACAAAAATCCACCCTTAGGTGAAGAATATTTTACCAAACCCCCACCCTTTTTCTGGAAAGCCACACAGTCAGGAATTGACAATTGACTGGTGACTGACCGTGCATGTAGTTTCATGGCAATTGCAGCAGATTCTTTGCCCCCTGAATTCATAGGAGCCAGCCAGACATGTGTTACACCTGGAATATGGTCGAAATTCCACACACATATTTTACATACCGTATCTGACAAGGATATGTGTTAGGAGAATAAACCCTGCAAATGCTGAATTAAATTTTGTCTGCTGTATTTTTTTGTATTTTTCATTTGTCTCAACTAAAACATGTTTTGACAGGTGCATGATAATTGTCGGTCGGTCTCCAACAGAGACAATTCTCACTTGTTGCAAAAAATATTTTTGTTAACAAACAGCAGACGACATATTAGGTTCTCACGGGGTTAACCCTTCCTACGCTGTTGACGAAAATTGCCGTCTGCTGTTTTTCATTTTTGCTTTAATTCTTAACAAAAAACTGGTTTTGACAGCACATGAGAATCGTCTCCACTGGAGACGATTCTCATGTGCTGTCAAAACCAGGTTTTTGTAGAGAAATATTGAAAATAAAACATTTCCAGCAGACGACAACATTTAATTCAGCGTAGTAAGGGTTAATTGTCTGGTTTAAGCTGTAGGTGTGCAGGTAGCGTGCATTTTGGCAATGATACCCACATTAATTGTTGCACACATTTCATTGGAATGCATGACCCATTCTTATTATATTATACAATATTCTCGTCTTACATGTACATGTCTTATATTTGAAGGTCGTACACAGCCTTGTATACATTCTTCAATATACATGTAACACATTTTCACACATTTAATGGCTGAATTACTGTTTGTTGTCTGTTGCTTATTTTTAAGTTTTCATTTTACTCAATAAAACATGGAAATTATTCTAAAATTCTGTCAAACCATGTTTTTGTTGAGAAAAAGACAAAATATGAAGCAACATCAGACGACAATTTTCGTTTCCCACAATCCTTCTTACAATCTGCATACCCGGTACATGTATTTTACAGCCACATATTAAACACTTACAATGCTGAACTAAAATTTGACGTCTGCTGTTTACTTTCTGTATTCCATTTTTCATGCAAAAAACATAGTTTGACGGCACTTTAGAATCATTTCCAATGGAAATGATTCTAAAATGCTGTCAAACCATGATTGTATTGATGTGATGAAAAAGACAAAATATTAAACAACAGCAGACGACAATTGCTGTTTCCCTCATTCTAATGGTTAAATACAAGGTGACCAACTGGGCCTGTGAGTATAAAACTATCATCCGTTCTCATACTCGAAATCAGGAACTTTGATTGGTCAATGCTGTGTTCAGTCTCGGAAATCAAACTGCCAGGGCCCGGTTGCTCAAAACATCCGTTAGTTTAACGGACTGTTAAATCCTTAACTGAATGGTTAAAATCTCTGTTTTAACAGAGATTTTAACCATTCAGTTAAGGATTTAACAGTCCGTTAAGGATTTAACAGTCCGTTAAGCTAACTGGTGTTTTGAACAACCGGGCCCAGATGTAGATTACCAATTATAAGATGTTCAGAAAGAATTGAGTAATGTCAGCAATTTACGGAGGCAAATAAAGGCAAATAAATCCTTGTTCCAGTTTCTGACATGTACAATGTAAATACTATAAAACTAAAGGAGCATAGTGATTATCACGCAGTATTGATTTGACCAGGTTTCTCAAATTTCTGAATTTCTCCTATACATTACCACTTTCACCCCTAAGTAACTGGGATGGATTTTTATATGTTAATTTCCGGACCAATTGTCACAAAATGATTTTCAGACTAGTCCATTTGTGAAAATGGGGGTGTTTTTGTTCTCAAAAATGTGACAATTATGTGCAAAAAGTGCAGATCCCGACGAGAGAGCCGGCTAATCTGGATATACTCTATTTGCCAATACCACTATGCCACTAAGGGAAGTGTAAATGCTATTATGCACATTTTTACTATGTAGCGTGCAGGGATTCCGCTGGCAATCGCCACTTTCGCAATTGGCGATAAAAATAATAAAAGTAAACAATTGGCGATAAAAAATTACAATTTTCGAAAAAAAAGTGGCTATTTTTTATCGCCAGTTGTTTATTTTTATCCTATTGGTTATTCATCTTTTTTTTCTCTTTTTTTTTGACTTTTTTTTTTTTGAAGTGCCGATTTTTTATCGCCAATTGTTTATTTTTATCCTATTGGTTATTCCTCTTTTTTTTTGACTTTTTTTTACTTTTTTTTTTTTTTAAGTGCCGATTTTTTTATTTTCCCCAGCGGAATTCCTGAGCGTGGTGTACCGATATAGTACAAAATGTTGCCTATAACGCGGAAAACGTGCAACTAACAAATGCTGAGATGGCAGATTAGAGAAACTGTGGAGAAAGTTATTTAACAAAAGTGATAAGTATCCACAAGCACAGTTGTGAAGGTCAAAGGTTGTTGTGATGGTCATATTAAGGGCAGCATAGATGTGTGGCATTTGTGCACAAGTCTAATGAAAAATCAAAGTTGTGACGGTCAAAAGAGTAAGATCATATTAAAGACAACATGGATGTGTGGCATTTGTCCACACATATGATGTATTGAAATATTAAAGTAATCCATCAATGTATATAGAAGTTATGACAGAATTGAGAAATTCTGGCAAACTTCTTAATGTGTGAAAAGGTTCAAAGTTGTGAAGGTCAAAAGACCATGGTCGTATTAAGGGCAGCATCCGCCATGGATGTGTGGCATTTGTCCACAAGTATGATGTATTGAACTATTACAGTAATCCATCAATGGATATACCGATACTCGTTATGACAAAATTGAGAAACTGCGGCGAACTTTTTAATGTGTGAAAAAGTTCAATGTTGTGAAGGAAAAATTACAGAAATGAGAATCCCTGGCAAACTTCTTAATGTGCCGGGCACATGGACGGACACACAGTCCAAACACTATATGCTTCCGGCTCTACCAAAGACGGGGTGCATAAAAATTAAATGAGATGGCCGTGGCCCCAAGTCGCGCCCACAGAGGCTTTGATAGTCACCGTATAATAATACCGAAAAACATTAACAAAAACAAAATTACCAAAAAGTTTAACCTGGACGCAAGTATGTACGCCAATGTGCTGAATATATCGCGCTGTCTGCAAGAAGGTGCAACAAAAAGTGAACTTTCAACTTATTACCGCTACTACATTACATTCGGAAAACACTTTTTTTAGTAGAATGTACAATCCACCCCCCTCCCACTGAATCTGCCCTTGACAATGGTGACAAACCCAAGGTTTACAGTTTCCAATGGTTCACCCACACCAGGCGCAGATACATAAATAATTGCAGGGGGGGTCTGTAACTACAAGTCGGCCGCAAGCGCGAAATTGTAAAGTAGGGGGGTCTGGGGGTCCTCCCCCAGGAAATGTTTAGATGCCAGATCGCCGCAGATGCGATTTCCTGACACCTAGGCCACGAAAAAAGTCATCCAACTATTCGAGTATTGTAGATTTTCGTCTTTTTTTTTTTTTTTGGCCGGGAGTCCGGACCCCCTGGACCCCCCCGGCCCTGTATCCGCGCCTGCACACCACCCTTAAACTAGCTAAGATAATCTGGGCTAAACAAATTTCATCTGTTGAATGCCATGGATACAGAAAATATATAAGACAGATTAAACGGTAAAAGCATTCATTTAGCTAGGAATAATTCTCAGCTACTCTGAAACAAGTACAAGTAAAACGATGTGTACTCACTACTACAAACGCTTTCCCCATAGCTATTTATATACTGACGTCCAGATATTTATTCCAATTATCTTGTTACTGCATATAGCATCAGGTGGTATCTCCTGACACAGCAATGAATGAATGACCTTGGAAAACTGATTCACTTCTAAACGTGTACCATACCAGTCTTACTCTCCTTGAGGAAATGAAATGAATGGCTCACTGACTGCATAATGTGTAAGCCATCAATAAGATATGGCTGGTTACCAGCTACTGTAAGCAGCTTAGAGAGTATCTATGCACTACAACAGATTTCAAACGGCCAAGACATTTTGAAATAACATGACCGACTGGAGAACCTGGGAATGAAGCTTTGTGACCAGATATAGACAGCGAGACTAATCAGTGGCTGTGATTGGAAAAATGGGGCTTATGGGATTTGAGACCAGTGTAGCTCCTGATCACAGGCTGATCTGGATCTACACTGGTCGCAAAACTCATAAGATCCATTTCTCCAGACACAAATGCTGTGTAGTCTAGCAAATCAACAGGTGTCAGTGTAGGCACAACCTTAAAGGTACATGCCCACTCAGTAGTCACAAAATGTTCTTTATAGGAATTAAATAAGTGTATAATTGTGTCACTATTCCACCAGTTCTAACAGTTCAACTCTCACACAGCCCCACATATTAATTGGCATTATTATACATTTTATATCAGATGTAAATTTCCACACTGATATCAGGGGCGATAACCGTGTTTCCTTAAAATGTTAACGGACATTACTATTTAATCTCTGTATTTATTTTTTGATGTGCACTGATCAAACTTTATCTGTTGAAAATATTATATATATATATTATTTTTTCAGGCGACATATTTAATTAGTATAAATAATTAAACTAGAAAATGTGTTCATAGAACACGGATGCCCCACATTCAGCTTTGATAATAAACAAGGCAAAATTCCAAGTCCAAAAAGGGATATAATCCATGACCCGGGGGTCGAATAAAAAAATCTAAACATAAACTTTGATATATAACATCTACTCTCATAAGGAAGCTATTAAGGTTTAAAAGTTTTACGAGTTACAAGACAAAATTGCCAAATTCTAAGTAAAAAAGGGGGGATAATCCATGACCCCGAGGTCGAATCAAAAATCAAAATAAACTTTGCGCATCTGCTCATCATAAGGAAGCTACATAACAAGTTTCAAGAGAATAGCTAGCATGGTTTAATAGTTTTACAACTTACGGCAAAATCATCAAATTCTAAGTCGAAAAAGGGAAGATAATACATGACCCCAGGGTCGAATAAAAAAAAACAACAACGTGCATCTACTCATTACAAGAAAGCGACATACTAAGTTTCAGGTGTGTATCTAGTACGGTTTAAAAGTTTTACGACTAACAACACAACATTGCCAAATTCTAAGTAGAAAAGGGGGAGATAATCCATGACACCTGGGTGGAATCAGAATTTGAAGAAAAAAATTGCGCATCTACTCATCATAAGCAGGCCCGTAGCCAGACCTGTTTGAAAGGGGGGTCGTTTCGAAGGCCGAAGGGGCCTGAGATATCTAGGGGGTCTAAAAAAGTGGACCTCGAGGCTAAAAAAGTGGACCTCGAGGCTGGGCGGGGGGGTCGTCCCACCGCTCCGATAAGGAAGCTACATACTAAGTTTCAGGTGCACAGTGTATCTAGTACGGTTTAAAAGTTTTACGACTTACAAGGCAAAATTGCCAAATTCCAAGTCGAAAAGGGGGAGATAATCCATGACCATGGCGGGTCAAATTAAAATTATTAATTAACTTTGTGCATCTACTCATCATAAGGAAGCTACATACCAAGTTTCAGGGGTGTAGCTATTACGGTTTAAAAGTTTTACGACTTGCAAGCCAAAATTGGAAAATTTTAAGTAAACAAGAGGGCCATGATGGCCATAATTCGCTCACCTGACTCCATGAACACCAGAGGAGAATGTGACATTGAGTTCATGTGTTTTAAAAAAATTGTGCTATTTTTAGATGGCGGTCATCTTGGATTAAGCGATGACTCATTTTACCAAATCTGAAAATGCTTCACCCAAGGATCTTAACTTACTATGAAGTTTGGCCAGCATCGGCCATGTGGTTCCTGAGAAAAAGACGTTCAAAATCTCGAATAAATGGACCTTTTGGAGGCCATCATGGATGACATAATCATCCGATTCCGACACATATTGCACCAGAGCAATCGCCTCATCGATACCTTCAATTTGATATATGACATGAGCATATTTGGTCAAAAATAAAAGTTTACCCCACAGGCCACGCCCACAGGCCACGCATTCTACGTCGATCATTCCTACCAAGTTTGATACCTTTGATTTTAAATATAACATGACCATATTCGGTCAAAAATAAAATTTGACCCCACGGGCCACGCCCATTTTTGACCCCGGGGTCACCATTTTAACACCTTTGAAAGAGCATTGTACATCGATTATTCCTACCAAGTTTCATTGAAATCCGGCTGGCGGTTCGTGAGAAGAAGATTTTTTAAGAATTTATGCTATTTTTAGACAGCGGTCATCTTGGATTAGCGATGACCTCCATTTTAACAAATCTGAAAAGGCTTCACCCATGGACCATAACTTTTAAGTTTGGCTACCATAACTTTTAAGTTTGGCTACCATGGGCCAAGCGGTTCATGTGAAGAAGAATTTTGAAATCTCTAATAAAAGAACAACCTTTTGACCTTTCGGCGGCCATCTTGGATGACATAACCGTCTGATTTTTACAAAAAATGAAGACTGATCGCCTCGTTGATACCTTCGATTTGATATATACCATGTCCATATTCGGTCAAAAGTAAAATTTTACCCCAATTTGACCCCGGGGTCACCATTTTAACAACTTTAAAAGAGCATTGTACATCGATCATTCCTACCAAGTTTTGTCGAAATCCAGTTGGCGGTTCTTGAGAAGACTTTTGAAGAATTTGTGCTATTTTTAGACGGTGGCCATCTTGGATTACGTAATGACGTCATTTTAACAACTTTGTAATCCCCCTACCTACGGACCATGACCATGAAGTTTGGTGACTATAGGCCGAATGGTTACCGAGAAGACGTTTGAAAATGTTCGCGGACGGACGGACGGACACATTGTGGTAACAATAGCTTACATGAGCTTCGCTCAGGTCAGCTAAAAATAGGATTTATTTGAAGAATTTGGAAACAAAATTATTATTTCCCGATATTCCCGTGCTGATTTTTTTAAAAATCTTACTTTTTCATTGTTGTCCGTACTTCCGTATGTCACATATTTTCCAGAACAAATACGGAAAACTCGGAACAGTTGGCAGCTCTGCTGTAGCTCTGCACGAACAGTGACATACATAGTGAGTGATCCATTGGTGTCTCATGCACTTAGCCCCTCGGGGATATTTCAGTCCCCAAGTCACAGTTCAGTCACCATTTACCCTTAAAGGTACATACCCACTCAGTAGGCACAAAATGTTCTTTATATCAGAGGCAGTATCTGAGATATTTCTGGAACAATAAACATTAATGCACCATTACCCCATTTACTGTTTGGCATGATTATACATTTTATATCAGATGCAAATTGTCACACTGATATCAGTGGCGATAACCACAGTTCCTTAAAATGTTAATGGACATTACTATTTATTATCTGTATTTATTTTTTGATGTGCAATGATCATACTTTATATAATCTGTCGAAAATATAAATTGTTCAGGTGACCCATTTAATTACTATAAATAAATAAAAAATATCATGCCTCATTTGCATATGAAAATAGCCTGATACCACCGCGCGTCGCTATCAGTAAAATAAACATTACTAAATGATTACATCTGTATAGCGGGCACACGTAATTTTTAGAACTGGTGGAATTGTGACACAATTATACACTTATTTATTTCCTATAAAGAACATTTTGTGCCTACTGAGTGGGCATATACCTTTAATAACCACCCACAACACCCGCAGTCCTAGTCCAATAATATTAGACCTCGGGTTTCGCTATCAGAATTAATGGATGAAAAAGAATTGAATAAATATGTTTTATGTTATAGAACTACCCCAGTCGCGACAATACATCCCAAAATCGGAACCTGTAGGCGATTTCATCAAATTTGCTATGAGAATTAATGGATGAAAAAGAATTGAATAAATATGTTTTATGTTATAGAACTACCCCAGTCCCGACAATACATCCCAAAATCGGAACCTGTAGCCGATTTCATCAAATTTGCTTATCTAGCAAAGTATACTTTGAGGGAGCAATCATTTATTTTTCCCAAAATGCATTATTTCATATTGAACTAACCGTTGCATATATTTCAGGGTGTCCACACTTTAGGAAAACTAAAATTCCCTGACTTTTCCCTGACCCAAATTATTTCCCCCCCGACCAATTTTAGCCAATGTTGACGGCCCGAAGGGCCTGATCGCGCGCTAGGGGGTTCCGGGGCATGCCCCCCCGTAAATGTTTGAAATCCAAGTGGTGTGAAAAGCCATTTCCTGCATTCTCAGCAAAGGTTGAGCACATTCTATTACTCTCATTTTTCCTGTTTCTGTATGCACATTTCAACACGGTTTCTATATTTCCCAATCTTGACAAAAATATCCAAAATATACGAGATTAAAAATCTATTGAGATTGTGGCACGGCTCCAACAAATTAAAAAAAAAAGTTGAAAGTAAATGCTCCTAATATTTTCTGCAGTGACTGAAATACATGTACGCTACTAACATCGTTTTCATTATGATTATTTAGAAATAACTATTTTAATAGCCAAACTGGAAGAAACTGCCCTAGCCATTATCATTGTTTTCATCGGTTCTTGGCCTGAAATTCTAAAATTCCCTGACTTTTCCCTGACTTTTCAGAAATTTTAAAATTCCCTGACCAATTTCAAAATTCCCTGACAATTCCCTGACCTTGAAAAAAAAAAAAATTCCCTGACTTTTCCCTGACCGTGGACACCCTGTATTTGATGATTAAAAGTATGCAGAATTATTATACTGAATTTATTACATTATGACAGCCAAATTGACTGTGATAATGTAATAAATTCAGTATAATAAAAAATAATAAATTTATCCTTAAATTGAAAAATTCTCCTTCAAAGTATACTTTGCTAGATAAGTATACTTTGCCATGTTGATGAAATCGGCTACTGGGAACGATCACGGGCCTAGGGTACGGATGATCAGCGGTTAAGATCTCATACAGCAACGCAAAAACATTCCCAGACAGGGAGCCACACCCCATCCCTACAACACCTGTACAAGTGGGTGCTTACTGGTAATGTACGCGATAACTCAAGCATTGCTATGCCTCAAGTGTTGCTAGGCCCACTCTAATGAAAATGCCGGATGCACAGACACGCACCAAAACCATCGACTATAATATATCATGCCGAATGCAAGTGTCATTAATATGGGCGAGATAAAAAAAAGTAAAACGAGAATGATCAAAACAGACGCGTTGATAATACTAAATAGCGATAGTGAAGGAAATTTGAATAGGCTGATTCCATCTTTCTGACACTATCACCCTGTAATGTTTCTTTGCGAGTTCAAATCGTGATTTAAACAATCAAGGCCGTTTTCAGGCTTCATTAACAATTTGGTGGTATTAAACCTGGAAAATTTATGACTCACGCAATCAACATTTCAGAATATTGTCAATGTTTTGAAAATGACATTTTTAATTCAAAAGAAAGATAAATGCATAAAGTTCACACTTACCCAAGAGTCTGTGGGTGCCATTTCCGATTTGTAATACAATTTATGAAGATATGCAACTTGTCAACGTCAGGCCTCCGGTTATTTTGCATGCAAGACTAAGCACAGACTGCTATGCAATGTATTGATGTGTAAATGCTCGAAAAGCAGGAAAAGGCTTAAAACCAGTCAAAAGTAATGTACACAGTTAAAAATAGAAACCAATGAATGAAAATCAAAGAACCAAAAGTACCGATATTGTATGTTCTGGTATGTTTAAAGGCACTGTGTCTAAGATATTCAATATGCTTTAACAACTGCACCTTTTATTTGATTTTGTTTCTATATTTTTTTGCCAAAGTTTTCAGGCGAAATGGGTTCAGAAATACGGTACAAAGACGTACAGGCGATTGAACTCCCACCCGTCTCCATATCCACCCATCATCCCCCCTCCCACATACTATCTAATGTAATGTACGTGTTACAGTCGGACCAGATGGATTATCTAATGGCAGAATGCGGGTGGGGAGTTCAATCGCATGTTTACAATCATTAAATTAATTACCAGGAAGCACAATTTGTGAAACACAATGCTTTTTGGTTGTAAATTATGATGCATGTAAAGTAAAGTAGTTCAAGGTCACCGAATGACCCAGGGTGGTTAGCTATCAATGTAAGGAAGCTATTGATAAGGTTTGGCGACCATCCTCCAACTAACTTATAAGGAGATACGGTATGCGAAATTTGGATGTAAATCACAAAATCAGAACGGAATATTTACATCGAAATAAAAATGTATTCAGCCCTGAAATTAGAATAACCTGACCCGGTGCCAGGTTCATACCACACTAAAGTCACTTGGCCCCTTCCCTTAAAAGTAATAGGATTACGAATAATCGTTTTACTCTTGATATAAGAGGTATAACCAAATTCAACTCTCACATACAAGAATGCCAAAGACGTATCTGAGGTCCAAACCAGGTTTCTGGTCGGGATTCCGGCAAAGATGAATCTTGATCGTCAAATTACCCATCGCATGCTCTCACCTGCCACCCACACGAAATTTGGACGTACGTCCACAGTTTGACGGCCACTACCGCTATTCCTAAAAAGTTCAAGGTCACTTTCATGACCAGGGTGGTTAGGTATCAGTGTAAGGAAGCAGCTAATGAAGTTTGGCAAATATCCGACTAACATATCGGGACATATACGAAATCTGGACGTACTTCCAAATTTTGATGGACGTGACCTACATTTCAAGAAAAGTAGGCCAATGTCACCCGAATAACCTAGGGTTGTTAGGTATAATCAATGTAAGGAAGCTACTTATGAAGTTTGGCGAACATCCGACTAACGTATCAGGAGATACACAAAATGTGGACGTGCATCCAAGGTTTGACTGACATGACCTACATATCATGAAAATTAAGTCAATGTCTCACGAATGACCTAGGGAGGTTAGGTACCAATGTAAGAAGTTTGGTGCGCATCCAACAAACATTTCAGGACATATGTGAAATTTGGACGTATGTCCAAGTTTTGACGCATATATTTTCGTGAAAAGTAGGTCAAGGTCAACCAAATGACCCAGGGTGGTTAGTTATCAATGTAAGGAAGCTACTGATGTACATCCAATTTGGACGTACACACAAAGTTTAAAGTCACTATGGTGAATATCAATGTGACCTGAATGACACTAAATGGATAGCTATCAATGTGAGGACGCTACAGATAAAGTTACGTAATAATCCAACTAATGTATCAATAGATATGCCATATTTGAACTTACGTCATAAATTAACGTCCCAAATCGATGACGACAGCGGCGACGGGCCACAACGACATCGTATTTTAAACGTCATTATAAGCGTCCGCAACAAAGTAAAATTGCTGCAATTGTCGGAATGTGCTCCCATATTGTAATATGAAGTGCTTACAAAGAGCGTGAACTATTTTTCTCTGTGGTGATTTTCAACTAGATGTGAAAATAGTTAATGGCCTCCTCTCACAGGCGCAGATACAGGATTTCGGGTTAGGGGGGTGGGGGGGGGGGGGGGTGGGGGTGGTGGGGGCGTAACTATTTTGCAATACTTGACTATATTATCGAACGAGCTGATAATATAGTCAAGTATTGCAAAATAGTCGACCGAGCGGAAAAATGCATGGAATACATGGCACTTGGCATGAAACGTGCCTTGTAACTTGTAAAAAATCTTTACTCTGCGAATTTTAGGGGGGGCGCGTGCCGGGTCCGCCCCCCCCCCCACCTGAATCCGCCCATGTATCGGATATCTCCAAGTTTTCTGCTACATGTATTTGGAGTGTGAAGACAGAATCTCAAACTCGTTTCAATTTGGATCACACTCATGCAGCCAGGTGCAGATGTAAAAAATTCATGAGACATCAGGGACCTGTTTCACTAAACTTCGTACGACTAAAATGTTCACTAAAATGTTCGTAAGTGCAAATTTAGGATCTTCTGGAAATTTCAATTGATGGATTTACATTTATTGAGCATAGCATGCATATCCATATACATGTAATGTAAATCCAATAATTGTTTACAAGAAAACATTGTTAATGTACAGTTTAGAGACTATTATAATTTTGCAATTACCTACATTTTAGTTGTACAAAGTTTAGTGAAACGACTACCAGATGTTTCCTCAAATTGTTAGCGAACAATGTAAGCACTGATCAGACTGTGAAGATGAGCAAGCTGATCTCGGACTACACTGGTTGCAAACACAATAAGCACCATTTTCTCATGATGTGAAACACATAGGCCACCCCCCAAAGCAGCAGGTTAAAATGGGATCGAACCCGTTTACCCGCCTTACATGACCTTAGCTGTTGATAGGCCGTTAAACACTAATAAACAAACAAACAAACATAGGCCACCTGCAGCCAACAGGAACCTCACAGTAATATCAGAGCTCCAGATAAGGTGCGTATTGGCGTACTTTATGCACTTATTTTATCAAAATACGCATTACAAAATGTGCGAGTACAAAATACTCACGGCAATGTGAAACTAAGCATTGATTTTCAAATCAAGTAGTGAAAATACTGTAAAGTTGACAATTTACTTAGTTGAGCTGCAAAAAGCAAACAATGTTTGCTTTTTGCAGCTCAAATAAGTGAATTTTTTAATTTGTTTCATTTCTTATCATTTGTTTCCTATTTAATATGGAAGAAACTCAATAATACATTTGTAAAAGTAAAATATTCATTGAATTTGAAATATTGGGGTATAATACTCTTTAGATACAACACTTATCTAGAGCCCTGCAGTTTTGTCAACAAATGTATCCTCTGTCCTTGTGTACATTTACATCCTTGGAATAAGGTCACTGGGCCTTGAAGAGAGCGATGATTATACTGAAATGATTTAAACATGTAACAAAGAGGTTATTTATTGACCATTACATCTATTCAAATATCCCGGAATTTATACATCAAAGTCACATGGATAATCACATAGGGTGTCCAATAACATGTATGTGACCGTCTACCCGATTGTTGCGTATTTAAATCGTTTCAGTATAGAATAGGAAAAATAGTTATCAATTCACGTTATTGTGTGAAAACAAAGCAAAGTGAGAAGAAAAACAATCTATTTTTAGTGAAGGTGACCTTGAATTTGGTGCAACGAAACCCACTTTCAATAGGTTTCTTCCTCTCGTTGATATAAATGTATCCTTGAAGTATAGGGGAAATCGGGCAAAGATTAATCAAGTTATCGCGCTGAAACAATTTCGGACTAACGGATGGACAAGCCTAACATTCTATGCTTCCGGCATCATTCGGTCCTGGGGCATAAATAGAGAATAGTAGGTTAGTGCCATGAATGGGAAAAAATATCTGGCAAGGCTTAGGAAACGGGATGGGCGAGGCTCTGCCGAGCATATCCCGTTTCCGTGCCGCACCAGATATTTTTCCCATTCATGGCACTAACCTACTATTCCATTTATCCCGTCAACACCTACAAATGGCTTTAAATTGCAAAAAAATAACCCCAGCCACCGCACATATTCATACGCAGTGATTAGGTCGTATCGACGACGGATATCAAAAATGTTTCACGGCACCGTGTTTCACGGCATATACGCAGTGTTGACGGGATAAAAATAAACAGCAGACAACAAATTTAATTGAGCATTGTAACGGTTAAGTTTGTGACCAGTGTAGCTCCAGATCCGCCTGTTCATCCTCAGTTTGGTGCTCAGGAAAAGTCGCCATCAATATGTAAATTATGTTCTCAGATTACTGGAAGCAGACAAAAGAACAAGAAATATCTGTTGCATTTATAATTTATTATCATAGAAATTTCCTTAAATACTGCTTCATAAACTACTAATATAAGCACCTAATTACACAGAAGTACAAACAGATTTTAATTTATAAATGGGCTCTCGGTTCATAAAAACGATCTTACATGGTTTGCAACCAGCCGAGCCCCAGATCAGTAGCCTATTTCACCAACATTGCAAAGTATACTTATCTAGCAAAGTATACTTGAGTGGGAAATTTTCAATTTAAGGATAAATTTATTAATTTTATTTTACTGAATTTATTACATTATCACAGCCATTTTGGCTGTGATAATGTAATACATTCAGTATAATAATTCTGCATACTTTTAATCATCAAATATATGCAGTTGTTAGTTCTATATGAAATAATGCATTTCGGGGAAAAATTAATGATTACTCTCAAAGTATACTTTGTTAGATAAATATACTTTGCAATTTAGATGAAATAGGCTACTGACAGAGGCTTCACCGTTTGCCATTTGCACACTGAAGCAGACTTAACCCTGTCAACACTACAGACCTGTATATTGGCAAACAGTGTAGATCCAGATGAGCCGGCTTGTGACGAGCCGTCTCATCCGGATCTGCACTTTTTTGCAATTAATTTTCATATTTTTGAGAACCAAAACACTCCATTTTTATAAATGGACTAATCTTAAAATCATTTTGTGACGATGGGATTGGTTGCAAAATTAACAAATCAAAATCCATTCCAGTTACTTAGGGGTGAAAGGGTTAATGCTGACCAGACTTTTTGAACATGCAAGAATCGAGAATTACAATTGTTGAAAAAGGTGGAATGTCTCTGCTGGTACATAGATCAAAGCATCTTGGCTGTGTCGGACTAGATGACGAGCAGTGCATGCCGGGCACAGTCTTTCCACAGATGGAAGACACGGACCTATGACACCAAAATAGGCATTTTTTTTGGTGTCATAGGTCCGAGTCTTCCACCTGTGAGTCTTTCGAGGTGAATATCCTGGATTTATCTCACTTCAACGCTTCTCACATCATCATTTTTCACGAAGTTGATTTGGTAAAGCAGCCATATTTTCTACAAGAATTCTGCCACGGAAGCGGTGTGGCGCCTGCCGAGGCATTTGACAGCAACATATTCATGGGCATGTGCTAAGTAAGCATCATAAAAACCATCACAGAAGTGCATGCTTAAAAAGGTCAAGGTTGAAGAAACAACCATGTGAAGGTAAAAAAGAACAAGGTATTAATGATGGCAGGAGTGTGTTCCAAGTGCTTGCATGTATCGAGTGTCCAGTAGCCGATTTCATCAAAATTGCAAAGTATACTTTAGTAGCAAAGTATACTTTGAGGGAGAAATTTTCAATTTTATGATAAATTTATTAATTTTTATTATACTGAATTTATTACATTATCACAGCCAAAATGGCTGTGATAATGTAATAAATTCAGTATAATAAAAATAGTGAGTGAATGAGTGAATAGGGTTTAACGTCCGCTTTTCTGACATAGAGGTACAAGCCTCAGGGAGTCTACACGCAGACGGGTCAACGGGGTCGTGTCCCGTATCCACCTGTCCGAGGGGGGTAAATCCCAACTTCAGAACTCAATATTTACAATCAAAATATATATTCAGTCCTGAAATTAGAACAACCTGATCTGGTGCCAGGCCCTCGCCACACCAGCATCATTTATCCCATCCCCTAAAAGTAATAGGATTAGCGCTAATCTTACTTTTATATATGGGGCATAGCCTGACTCAACTCTCACATACAAGAAAGCCAAAAATGTACATGAGGGCCAAATCCGGTATAGTGGGTTTCCGGAAAGTATGAACCCAATCGTTAAGCCAGTTTAGTCGCCTTTTACGACAAGCAATGGCTACTGCAGCACTATTCTCAGGATCAGTTGATCCCGCCCCGGTGCCTGCACGGGGCGCCCGATATACAGACATAATCATTTATAATGTAATAAATTCAGTATAATAATTCTGCATACTTTTAATCATCAAATATATGCAGTTGTTAGTTTTATATGAAATAATGCATTTCAGGAATAATAAATGATTACTCCCTCAAAGTATACTTTGCTAGTAAAGTATACTTTGCAATGTTGGTGAAATCGGCTACTGATATTGATGCAATCCATCAAGAAATATTAATGTTGTATGATGATGAAGAAACTTGTACAAACTTTTTGACGCAAAAAAAGGGCCAAGTGTTTCCGTTTACATGTGAAGATAAACAAGAGGGCCGTGATGGCCCTAATTCGCTCACCTGACTCCATGAACACCAGAGGAGAATGTGACATCGAGTTCATGTGTTTTAATAAAAAAATTGTGCTATTTTTAGATGGCAGTCATCTTGGATTAAGCGACGACTCATTTTACCAAATCTGAAAATACTTCACCCAAGGATCTTAACTTACTATGAAGTTTGGTCAGCATCGGCCATGTGGTGGCCATCATGGATGACATAATCATCCGATTTCGACAAATATTGCACCAGAGCAATCGCCTCATCGACCCCATTTTGACCCCACGGGCTACGCCTATTTTTGACTCCGGGGTCACCATTCACAACTTTGAAAGAGCATTGTAAATTGATCATTCCTACCAAGTTTAGTCGAAATCCGGCCAGCGGTTCATGAGAAGAAGATTTTGTAAGAATTTATGCTATTTTTAGACGGTGGCCATCTTGGATTAGCGATGACCTCCATTTTAACAAATCTGAAAAGGCTTCACCCATGGACCATAACTTTTAAGTTTGGCTACCATGAGCCAAGCGGTTCATGTGAAGAAGAATTTTGAAATCTCTAATAAAAGAACAACCATTTGACCTTTCGGCGGCCATCTTGGATGACATAATCATCAGATTTCGACAAAAAATGCACCAGAGTGATCGCCTCATTGATACCTTCAATCTGATATATGACATGACCATATTCGGTCAAAAATAAAATTTGAATCCAATTTGACCCCACAGGCCACGCCCATTTTTGACCCCGGGGTCACCATTTTAACAACTTTGAAAGAGCATTGTACATCGATCATTCCTACCAAGTTTTAGACGGCGGCCATCTTGGATTACGTAATGACGTCATTTTAACAATTTTGTAATCCCCCTACCTAAGGACCATGACCATGAAGTTTGGTGACTATAGACCCAATGGTTACCGAGAAGACGTTTGAAAATGTTCATGGACGACGGACGACGGACACATTGTGGTAACAATAGCTCACATGAGCTTCGCTCAGGTGAGCTAAAAAGGTCAAGGTCATGTTAACAGCGGCATGAGGCTGTTCCGAATGATCACATGTATCAAATGTCCAAATATTGAAGCAATCTGTTATTAAAGTAATATTAAAGTTTATCATGATGAAGAAACTTGTAAAAATTTGAAGACAAAAAATGTCAAGGACATGTTAATGGCGGCATGAGTGTGTTCCAGATGCTCACATGTATCAAGTATCCAAATATTGAAGCAATCCGTCAAGTAATATTAAGGTTATACCATGACGACGAAGCTTGTACAAACTTTTTGACATTTCGGACGATGCCGCGGTCGACAACGACAAAGACAGAAAAAGCGGCGACTATAGTCGCGCCGCCTTCTGCTAAAGCAGGTGCAACAATAAGTGATGTCAAACAGAAACTACAGCACTCCTGCAGCATTTATTAAGATATAATTTAATTCCAGATATCCTCAGAAATTTCTGCGAACCTTCGAGGACATTTATGGAAAACATTTGATTGTTGTCAAAATCAGCAAACAATTTACTACAGTGGGTGCTTGTAGCTTGTAGATTATTTTCTCTCATAAACAACAAACTGTACACCAACCGACTTTTGTACAGTACCACAATCAATATAAGGAAACAAATTGCGTATACAAGGAATTTAATTATCATAATCAATTATCAGTAAATAATTCTATAAGCAGAAATTTAAGCTTTTGGCTGCATAATTTAAGCTTTAACACAATACATGTAAATCCATATGTATGACCTGCGAAGATCATGATCACTGAAACCCACAATGACAGCTATAAGCATAATGGGTGATTCACTGACCATATGCCAGTCTGGGTCTACACTCGTCAAAAATGCAATAAGTCGCAGCAACAAGCGGGACAATATACAAGAATTCCGTCAATTTTAATGCTAATTTCTAACAAGGGCCACATGGGTGGGCTATAGACTGAAAATATAGATGATGACAAATAAGAATATGAAATTTTTAAGCCAAAGTAACTTATGGTAACAGACGAAGAAGGTAGACGAAAACGTCAATCTCGGACAGTCAGACGGACAGGGTGGCGAGCGACTATGTCAAAACCAACAAGAAATGCGTCTGTCGAACGCGGATGCCACCTGCAGCATATTTGAGAAACTGTGACAAAGTGGTTAATCGAAAAGTGTGACGGACGGACGGACGGATGGACGGACGGACGGTCCAAACACTATATGCCACCCGTTTCTTCGAAACCCGGTGGCATAAAAAGCATCAGCGCTCCAGATAAGGAATTAGTAATTGAGTATTTTCACTCCATCATATCTGAAGCAATTGGGTATTTCAATATTTTAATTGGGTAAAATAAAATCACACTACTGTTTATACATCAACAGGCAGCAATTATTGAATAGTTTGCTTCGAAATGAAAACATGTCTTGGCATTTCATTAGAATTGTCTCGTTGGAGACAATTCTAATGAAATACCAATACGTGCTTTCACGGAAAATAAGAAAAATATGCTATATTTGTGATCTGTTTATTGTTTTCTGTAGCATGATAAAGGTACCAAAAATTTGTTATTGCTTTTTGATACTCGATACTTCTGATTTCAATTGGGTTTTTGGCAATTTTAATTGGGTATTTACGCAAATGCGCAGCTTATCTGGAGCTCTGAGCATAATATATAATGTCAAAACCAAAAAGCATAATATATACTCAAGTGAACAAGTCTTGTCCCCTTTTATAATTTCATATTTTGAGATGATTTGATGGCATATAATTATAAAATTATACACAAAAGAGCGCACGGGATATCCATTTGCGATGCCCGGGTTTCATTGAATTAATTCACCTGTAACGGCACGTGCGCCACGAAATTGACGTTTTATCGTTTTGGCATGTACAAGGTGCTCGTGCAGTATTCACTTCGATATTATTGTTCATTACGAAGCATACAAGTTTGCCAAGTATGAAAAACACAAAAAAAACTATGAGAATACGCGCTGTAGGCAGCATTTCAGACGTAACTTGATTAACGCCATGCCGACGTTAGGATAACATTTAAAAGAGACGCGCAATAGGCATGTTGGATGCTGGGGCCCGACAAATTGATGTCGCACGACGATTGAGGGTGAAATTCCGGCGAACAGGCTCCGTGAAACACTTGTCACGCAGCGGGAGACCGCGTCTGACGTCACGACGTCAATATCAGTACATACGAACTTCACACTTGCGTAACAGGGTGGTGGAAAATGCTGCGTCGACGTCGAGAAGGATTTTAGAGAGAGCCGGTCGTCACGTTAGCAGAGCCACCGTCAGAGGAGGCCATACGTTGGGCCTATCCTATCACGACGGAATCGGAACAATCGCCTTGTTTGGGCCAGAAATCATCTGTGATGGACTCGGAGAGACTGAAATAATGTTGTGTTCTCCGACGAATGCAGATTCAACTTGTCAACACACGACGATAGGACGCGCGTATATCGACGCAAGAACGAACGTTTCGCCGATTGTTGTGTGTTAGAGAAAGACAGTTACGGCGGTGGATCGAAGATGTTTTGGGGCGGCATAAGTTTTCACCACAAGACGCGTTTGGTGCCAATTGAAGGAAATTTGAACGCAGCCAAATACAGAGATGTTGTACTGGCGCCGGTTGTTGTTCCGTTGTTTGACGTTAACAGTAACATGATGTTTCAGCAAGACAATGCCACAAGCCACACTGCTAACGGTACTACACAGTTCTTGGAGACATGACGTGAATGTTCTTCAATGGCCAGCGAGAAGTCCGGATCTAAATCCTATCGAACATCTATGGGACAACGTCAAACGTAAATTACGTCAACGTCTACATCAACCGAGAAACGTCAACAAACTTCAAGCGGCCGTTTTGGACGAGTGGGCCAACATTCCGCAAGAAACAATTCGCGACCTTATCGACTCTATGAGGAGACGTGCAACGCAGTGATTCGGGCTAATGGGGGACATGCACGGTACTGACTTTTGTGAATTTGGGATTTCGACGTGTTCATTTGCATAGCTGATATGGCATACACACGATTTTCATATCATAATGAATTTCATACCATTACCTTCGTTAATGAATAAATTTCATATTAAAGTTGTGTTTTCTTTGTTTTCACCCACGATAAACCTACAAGCCGCAATCTAGTAGACGGGACAAGACATTTTCACTTGAGTATACAAACCAAAAACCAAAAAGCATAATATATAATGTCAAAACAAAAAAAATATCTGCATATACATAAATTGAAGCTGTATTGATCACCGAGAAAGTTTTCTGTAGCGTCTCGTTTCCATATTTATTGCACTAGTGTATTATGATTTTTAATACATGTACCCGGTATTAATAATAGACTGCGAAAGCCCATTTTGCGCAATAAATCAATAATTTATTCAGAGCTCCAGATAAGCTTTGTGTCTAAAGCGTACTATACCCCCGGATTTCAAAATCATTGCGTACCTTTATAAATTGATTATTGATTTTCTTCATTACTAAATAGGGAACAAATGATAAAAAATATAACAAATTTAAACATTCACTTATTTGAGCTGCAAAAAGCAAACAGTGTTTGCTTTTTGCAGCTCAACTAAGTGAATTTTAAACTTTATGACAGTATGTTCACTACTCAATTTGAAAATCAATGCGTATCTTCACATTGCTGTGCATATTTTCTACTCCCACTTTTGATAATAAATGCGTGTTCAGCTAAAATAATTGCGTAAAATACGCCAATACGCACCTTATCTGGAGCTCCGTTTATTGTCATAGCACATCACATGAGACACGCCAAGCGATTTTGTACCTAAGAACATCTGCGATATTTCATGAAATATATTTACAGAATAATTCCGCATGAAACTTTCGACTTCATTTATGGAAAATTTGCTAAATTTTGTAAATGTATTTCATGAAAAATAACACAGTTATCAGAAGGTACAAAATCGCATGGCGTTTCACATATGTGACTGTGATTGGAGAATTTGCACCAAAATTGTGACCAGTCTGACCAGCCTGCATGGTTCGCCATTCAGTCTGACAGCGAAACGCCCGTCATGCTTCTACAAAGAGTACATTGCCTTTTTAGGAAGTGTGCTAAGAGATCAAAAGCCAGACTGGTCGCAAATGTCAAAAGCTCCATATCTGCAGTCAGTCCAAGCAGTTCTGAGCGCGTTCTCCAAATCATGCAGTTTGATTGGTTGAGGCTGAGCTGAGCTTAGCCTCGACCAATCAAACTTGCTGATTTTGAGCATGACAGCGGAGTACATGCTTAGTAAGCTTTATAAGTTTATAAGCACAGCCCCAGTACAGTGAGCTGACTAGAAAAATGTTTCTGTACGGGCCCTGTGTGTTTCCAGCCGAGCCAGGGTCACTTTGACCGGTCAGTTCTGCTAGGCTGTCGTGTGTTTCCAGCTGAGCCACGGTCAGTTCTGCCAGGCTGCCGTGTGTTTCCAGCCGAGCCACGGTCACTTTGACCGGTCAGTTCTGCCAGACTGCTGTGTTTCGAACCGAGCCACGGTCAGTTTAGGTCAGTTCTGCCAGGCTGTCGTGCGTTTCCAGCCGAGCCACGGTCAGTTTTGCCAGGCGGACCGAGCCAGCAGGTTGCTTGCCGACTTACTCCTACTTCTCACATTGGACCTGTAACAACATAAAGATTGATTGATGGATTAGTATTTACTGTCCGTTCAACAGCAAGCTCATATACAGGCGTGAACGCACCTGCAGGGGTGGGAACAGTTCCAAATGTAAAATCCTGAAAAAGATATAAACAAACATATTTTTGCACCCACAAATGCGTAAAGTGTGCTTCCCATGTTGAAACATTAGTATTTTTCTGCAAAATTATCATAAAGCTCAAATCCTGATTTCAGGATATATCTTGAAAAATTCCCACCCCTGACCTGTATGGGTGAGCACGTACGGTAAAATCACCACCGACAATTATACTACAAACTTACAACACTTAAAGACTGTATCCTGATCTGTTGCCAGGCACCATTTCTACACTGGGTCACATGGCCGAAAATGTGAATCCCAGTAAGATTCACCGTTACGATATATGAATCCTTAAGGACGGAGTCATTGTTCACACTAGTAGGTATACCCCCACCCCAACCTCCCATGGAAGACCTGTAGCCTATTTCACCAACATTGCCAAGTATACTTATCTAGCAAAGTATACTTCGAGGGAGAAAATTCCAATTTACGGATAAATTAATTCATTTTTATTATACTGAATTTATTACATTATCACAGCCATTTTGGCTGTGATAATGTAATAAATTCAGAATAATAATTCTGCATGCTTTTAATCATCAAATATATGAAGTGGTTAGTCCTATATGAAATATGCATTTATTATTTAAGGAGCGCCGTGGCGTAATGGTTAGTGTGTCGGACTACTGATCCAAGGGTCGTGGGTTCGAGCCTGCCTAGCGGCGTGCGTTGTGTCCTTGAGCAAGACACTTTATCCACACTGCTCCAGTTCACCCAGCTGTAAATGGGTACCGATAATTCGTAGTTGCTCTGTAAATACGAATTACCGGCTTCTCTCAAAAAATCTCTACCTCCGTTCTTTCTCCCATTCTTGGGAGACGGCATGCAAGGTCCTAGAGCCAGTGCCGCCGTTAAATATAAGCATAATAAAAAATAATAAATTTTTATTATACTGAATTTATTACATTATCACAGCCATTTTGGCTGTGATAATGTAATAAATTCAGAATAATAATTCTGCATGCTTTTAATCATCAAATATATGAAGTGGTTAGTCCTATATGAAATATGCATTTCGGGAAAAATAAATGATTACTCCCTCAAAGTATACTTTGCTATATAAGAATACTTTGCAATTTTCATGAAATCGGCTACAGGAACATTGTACGACCTTTGGCTATCAAACCTTCAGAGAATGAATTCCATTCCCATTCTGGAAACCAGGAAATTGAAAAGTGAAAGTGAATGGGTTTAACATGTCAGTGAAAGGTAAGGTCATATAGAGAAGGGAGACTAGTGGGATGGAAATACTACGACAGTATTTTTTGATGACCTATACAAGGTTTGAACCCACAAATTACGGACTGGAAGTCAGGTGTTCTAACCCCTAGGCCACAACCCATCCCTCGAAATCAGGAAGTTTGATTGACCGAGACTGAGCTGGTCTCGGCCAACCAAACTGCCTGATTTTTAGTACAGAGTACGTACTCAGAAAGTTTTATAACCATGGGCCCAAGATTGGGGATTGATCTATTGATTGAACGGGCGTTTATGTCCGTTATATAGCCAGGTCATATACAGACAGATCCATGTATTTAACAACACACCAGGAGGAAAGGAATCTAGTACATCAAGGAGCCTTACAGCATTTCCGCATTATAAGGATCTGCACCGACCCATTTGTTATCTGTCAGGCAACAACTCCATGTTTTATTCAACAAAAAACATCTGTAGCACACAGTGTAATGTAACCTGATAAACAGAATAAATTGCCAGTGTCCGTTTAATATCGTGTGTATCAGTTTGGCTCGGAAATGGTATGAATTCCTTAGCAAGCCTCCGCATTTCCTAGCCTTATAGACTTAATATTAAACAACACTAGCCTGGTATTCTCTATATATTCGGCAACACTCCTGGGCCGTTTCATTAAACTTCATACGACTAAAATGTTCGTAAGTGCAAATTTAGGATAGTCTGTAAATTTCAATTGATGGATTTACATGTATTGAGCATATGCTGCATATGCTCAATAAATGTAAATCCAATAATTGTTTACAAGAAAACATTGCTAATGTAAAATTTACAGACCATCATAGTTTTGCATTTACGATCATTTTATTCATACAAAGTTTAGTGAAACGGCGGCCCTGGTGGCGCTACTGAATATTTTATAAACTAGTTTAGTACTGGCTGGCACTTTTTACAACAACATAATCATTTCCTGTATGATAATAAATTATAGCAGTTGCCACTTTCAAGTTCAATATAAATTGTGAAAAACTTTAAATTTGATTTAATAGTTTATTAGGGACTATTTGGTCATTGTATATCACCATTGTATATTTTTCCATTCATAGTCTTCTTCTGTCTTGTAACTTACAAGCTTGTCTTGTAAGTTACAAGACAGAAGTAGACTATGAATGGAAAAATTAACATTCAGAATGACGACTAAGGATAAGATACGACTCGTACATATAGTTTAGTATCCAGATACGGAGTGAAACTTACAACAAAGTTCTGGGCTTGCTGTTATTTATATTCAGCGATGACTTGAAACCGTTGATGGCCGACACATCTGATCTCTCACCACTGTTACCGAGGCTGGATTTTCTGTAATAAATATGTATTTCACTGCTATTAGTATTGAAGAAACTCTTCACCAGAGGCTCGGTGCATAAATTGTCCGTGGCACGTGTCATAAATCTCATATCAAATGGAAACTCGCTCGAGATCCTCTATTCATGAACCGGCTCAAAACGTATCATTGACCCAATGAGAATGGCTTTTATTTATAGGTATACAGTGAAACCTCCCTAAACCGGACACCCTGGGAGTTCCCCAGTACAGTGTGGGAGGTCCCCAGTACAGTGTGGGAGGTCCCCAGTACAGTGTGGGAGGTCCCCAGGGTGTCCGGATTAGAGAGGTTTCACTGCAAATCAGGCATTTGATAATTCTCGGCCACAGTTGTGTGCTATGTGATCACGAACAGGCATTATCATCTGTGATAAATGACCAAGAAACTCATCAAAACTAAGATCACAGGTGTTTTATTGGTGTCCGGTTTAGAGAGATTCCACTGCATAATAATTTGTTGTTATGTATCACAGGTGCCCCTGATCAGACAGTGCAGACTAAACTGGCTGTAGATGTTGTAAGCCCAATTTTTCTAGAAATAAGTTGTTGTCAGCACTTTTCTCTGTCGATGGGCAATAAGGAATATTTCCTCACTGACTGGCACACAGTGCAGCCCCTGACCAGTCTGGTTTCCCAGTCCGAGTATGAGCTTACCTAGAAGAGGGGGCCGCATTTTGGTTTCTATGGAAACTGGCCTTTGTTGACTGCATATATCCCGGGGTAAACGACTGGTTCCTTGTTAACTTCGCCTTGTCTATTAACAGGGAATAATTAACAGGCTTAAAAACAAGTAATTCTATTTTTTATACGACAAACAGATCAGGGGCCCGTTTCACTAAACATAGTACGACTAAAATGTTCGCAAGCGCAAAATTATGATTTTACAATAACAATGATTTCTTGTAAACAATTATTGGATTTACATTTATTGAGCATAGGCTGCATATGCAGCCTATGCTCAATAAATGTAAATCCATCAATTGAAATTTACAGACGATCCTAAATTTGCACTTACAAACATTTTAGTCACACAAAGTTTAGTGAAACGGCCCCCTGCAACGCAGAACGAATGGAACACCAGATTATTATGCGCCTTTGATACTGAGGCCCATAAACACTGGGAGCACAACTGTTTTTGCAGCAGCAGCAGAAGCAGCCCAGTGAGCTATATGTAAAATCTCATTTGTTGTAGCTCAGAAAATTATCAGGGGGCCGTTTCACAAAACTTTGTACGACGAATGTTTGTAAGTGCAAAATTATCAGTCTGTAAATGTCACATTAACAATGTTGTCTTGCATAAAACAATTATTGGATTTACATTTATTGAGCATAGGCTGCATATCAATTTGAAATTTCCAGACGATCCTAAATTTGCGCCACGTGATGTACGAATGTGGCCGTGACTGGAGAAATGTGGCTAATGTGCGACTAATGTAGGCCCAGATCAGCCTGCACATCCGCGCAGTATGATCAGGGCCTGCATCGTTTGCCATTTAGTGAATGAAACACCTGCAAGTCTCTGCGAAAGTCGTCGGTCCGTTGGACATGTCCGTTAAAATTGCTGTCGGTTCGCCGGTAAACCGAACCGCAAGTCGCCGGACCGAATGTCCGACTTTTTTTACTTTTAAGCTTCTAAGCTTCAATGAAATACCTTCCTTTGTTATTAGCTTCTGGTGCTATCTACCTTTTCTTATATGACTTATATACATAAAAAGATTTTAAATATCAAACAAAATCAATTTCATTTTTTATGAAAAGATTTTGGTCTGGTAAATTTTTGTCCGGGCTGGCAAAATGTCAAGTTTACCAGACCGAATGTCCTGTAAAATTTTGGCAGTTTCGCAGAGACTGACATGTGTGTGCATTTCTTAGATTGAAACGTTACCTGATAAATAGAACACCAGGCTAGTGACTTGTGTTATCAAGTTTATCCGTCTTGGCACACGAACGGTATGAATTCCTGCATGTTTCCTAGCCTTGCCTGATAAATTTGATATCAAAAGACATGAGCCCGGTATTCCTCATGATTCCTTACTCACGATATTCTACATGTGTACCTCAAATATGAATGAATACAGTATTTGGAGATTACTTGCAGCAAGCAATAAAGTTGAACGACTGAATACATTTTAAGACAGTTAAGTTTTCAAGGTACATTTGAGACGAGCCATGTGATTTTTCATGAAAAATATTTACATAAACTGTGGGGTTATTGGATTTACATGGATTGACATTTATTGAGCATAGGCTGCATATGCAGCATATGCTCACTAAATGTAAATCCATCAATTGAAATTTCCAGACGATCCTAAATTTGCACTTACAAACATTTTAGTTGTATGAAGTTTAGTGAAACGGGCCCCAGGTACCTAGCTAAATATTCACTAAATACATGCTGACCAATCAGGCATTGATGTCGATACAATGTATCATAGTAGAAAGTTGAAATTTTCGTAGCATTTTTAAATTTTCTATTCCACATTTGCTCTGAACATGTAGTCAACTTTTGAAAGTACAAAATCACATGGGCTTGTCTCACTGTGTGTTGAAACAGCGGGTATAAAAAGTGGCCATAAGTATTTTGATAATGGAATGGAAAGTTAGAATAGTCCACAAACTCGGATGCACAGATAAAAGATTCAAATGGACCGCATATCTCATTGCATAATTCACAGTGATAATGGAAGGTATTAATACTTGATGCTTGGTGGTCAATCTTCAAATCCCTATACAACTCAGGGCTCCAGATAAGCTGCGTATTTGCTTAAATACCCAAAAACCCAATTGAGATCAGAAGTAGCGAGTATCAAAAAGCAATACAAATTTTGTGGTACGTTTATCATGCAATAAACAGACCACAAATATAGCATATCTTTCTTATTTTCCATGAAAACATATCTAGGTATTTCACTAGAAATGTCTCCTATGAGACAATTCTAATGAAATGCCAAGACATGTTTTAATTTCGAAGCAAACCATTCAATAATTGCTGTCTGTTGATGCGTAAACAGATTTTATTTTACCCAATTAATATTTTGAAATACCCAATTGCTTCAGAAATGATGGAGTGACAATACTCAATTACTAAATCCTTATCTAGAGCCCTGCAACTGACGTGTAAACATTGACAACAACTCAATATGCATTGTATGTGGCTGTGACTGAAGAAATGGGGCTGTGACACCATTTGTTTGAAAAGATAGTCTTATGCATTGATGTTTAAATAAACAATTTGTGGATCTGTGTTTATTCCGATATTCCATCCAGGGCTCCAGATAAGCTGCGTATTTGCTTAAATACCCAATTAAAATTGCCAAAAACCCAATTGAAATCCGAATTAGCGAGTACCAAAAAGCAATACAAATTTTGTGGTACCTTTATCATGCTGCAGAAAATAATAAACAGACCACAAATATAGCATATTTTTCTTATTTTCCATGAAAACACATCTTGGTATTTCATTAGAATTGTAAACAATTCTAATGAAATGCCAAGACATGTTTTCATTTCGAAGTAAACTATTCAATAATTGCGGTCTGTTGATGTGTAAACAGTGGTGTGATTTTATTTTACCCAATTAAATTTTGAAATACCCAATTGCTTCAGAAATGATGGAGCAACAATACTCAATTACTAATTCCTTATCTGGAGCCCTGTCCATCAATTTTCATAGCTCGAGTTATAGATATGTGGCTGTGACTCTAGAAATGGGAATTATGGGCTTTGCGACTAGTGTAGATCCAGATCAGCTTAGTCTAATCAAGATCTCCACAGTTCCATATTCCATCAACGAAACATCCGTCATGCTTCTAACAATCAAAATATATAAACATCAGGCTACAGCAGTGTGCTACTTCATCATGGGGCCCACTGGTCACAAATGCCATACGCTCCACTTCTACAATCAGACACATATGCCAAATTGACGAAAATCTGGTAAATCTTCTTCTTTTTTTTTTTTCATTTTAAGTAAAAAATAAATACGTATGGCCACTTACTATAGGTCAAAATTCAATGGAGGTCTGCCCCAATGCCGACTTGGCAAGCATGCGACACGATAGTACAAGCTGGCTACATTTGTGGGCCGAGTATGACATAGCCAATCAACAAGAGGCCTCTCGAAATCAGCAGGACACCTGCCAAAGAACAGACAGAAATGGGGCCAGGGCTCAAGGAATTAGTAATGAGTATTTTCACTCCATCATTTCTGAAGCAATTGGGTATTTCAAAATTTTAATTGGGTAAATAAAAATCACACTACTGTTTACACATCAACAGACAGCAATTATTGAATAGTTTGCTTCGAAATGAAAACATGCCTTGGCATATCATTAGAATTGTACTTGGAGACAATGCTAATGAAATACCAAGATATGTTTTCATGGAAAATAAGAGATGGCCGCGGCCCGCATGTTGTCGAGCCCGCCGAGGCATTTGATGGTATTTTCAAAAACTTTAACGCAGATTTCGGACGGACGGACAGACGGACGGACGTTCTTACAGTACTATACTTATGTGGCTTATCACATGTTAAATATTAGCCACATAAAACGATTTTTAGCCACATAAAACGATTTTTTAGGTGGCTAATTGTAACCAACCCTATCCTTTACCAAGTCCATAACCCTGTGGGGCTAGCCACATAAGTACGGACGGACGGACGGACGGACGGACGGACACCGTTTCTGTGAATACTTCTTAGGAAAATTCTTAGGTACAAAATCAAATGGCTCGTCTCACTTCATGCTAGAGAGGGACTGCTGTTATAAATGGGGTACTCACTTTTGTTCAAGAGGCTGCTGCTGGCCAGTGAGGGGAGGCCAAACTGAGACAGCAGTTTGTTGTTGTTCTCCTTCGACTCGGGATCCGGCGTGGCATTCAACGACGAGCCGCTCTCCTCACACAGTGAACTGCTGCAATAATTGATGGGCGTCGTCGTGGATTACACTACCAGATAAGTTTTGTATGTAATGAGTAGTATACCCCCAGATTTAAAACTCAATGCGCATGTTACAGTTACAAATGTAATATTGATTTTCTGCCTTATTAAATAGGGAACAAATGGATAAAAAAAATAATACAAATTTAGAAATTCACTTATTTGAGCTGCAAAAAGCAAACACTGTTTCAACAGCACTTTCACGACTCAATTTGAAAATCAATGTGTATTTTCACATTGTTGTGAGTAATTTGTGTGTAAAATACGCCAATACGCATCTTATCTGGAGCTCTGATACAGTATTGTCTGCCAATGATCTTGGGCACGGGGGCTGCATGGCTTAGTGCAGAATAAATACCGCTTATATTTAACCATTTGAGTCAATTATCATGAAATAATGCACAAGTGATGGGAGTCCTTACGCTAAACAAACGAGTGAGCATAGACCCTATCACGAGGGCATTATATCAATATAATCAGCTCTACTGGTTAAATAAACATTTTCTTAGACAAAAACAATTCCTATTTCACATGATATTGGGCATGGAAGCTTTTTTGCAGAAACTATAAATGATGATGATAAACATGCATATGAAATTTCTTTTCTTGTCAATATCCACAGGTTGGCTCAACAGACAGACAGCAACACGTACCTTACACTGTCCAACAATGGTGGAGTATTGTTGTTCTGTGACATGTTTTCCTCCACCAAATGTAGCGGCTTCCTCACAGGACTTGGTGTCTGTACAACATCAGCGTAGGTTCTCACTGAAATGGCACGGACATCAGAATTTTAACCCTTTCACCCCTAAGTAACTGACGTGAACTGTTTCATGTTAACCCTTAGACCGCTATCTTAATTTTTTTGTCATCTGCTGTTTATTTTCTATTTTTCATTTTTATCACCAAAAACATGCTTTGACAGCACTTAAGAATCATTTCCATTGGAAATGATTCTGAAGTGCTGTCAAACCATGTTTTTATTGAGAACTAAGGCGTTTATAATCTTTTATAAGATATAAAAGCAACAGCAGACGACAATTGGTGTGAGTAGCGGTATAAGGGTTAAGTTTGAGACTGTTCCATTATGCAGAAAAAGTGGTCGTTTTGTAAAAATTTAAAAATATCCACAAATGGTGCAGATCTTGATAAAACGGCTCATTACGAGTCCAGTCACCGCCACATACATGTATTAGGAAAGAGGTTTCTCATGTTGAAAGGGTTAAATGGGCTGTCAGTTGACAATGTTGATGTTTGTGAATGTGACCCGTGTAGCCCGAACCAGGCTGCGCTGATCAGGGTGGATTATACCAGAGCTCCAGATAAGGTGCGTATTAGCGCATTTTACACAATTATTTTTAGCTGAATATGCATTGATTATTAAAAGTGTGAGTAACATACAACATACGCACAGCAATGTGAAAATATGTATTGATTTTCAAATTCAGTAGTGAAAATACTGTAATAAATTTGAAAATTCACATAGTTGAACTGCAAAAAGCTTTTTGAGGCTCAAATAAGTGAATGTTTAAATTTGATACATTTTTCTATCATTTGTTCTCTATTTAGTAATGAAGAAAACCAATAATCAATTTGCAAAAGTAAAATACGCAATGATTTTGAAATCAAGGGGTATAGTACGCTTTAGACACAAAGTTTATCTGGAGCTTTGTTATATTACACTGTTATCTACTAGATGTAGAAAAAAATCCTTGTTGATGCCGCCAATAAGCAATTTAGATCCCGCTCTGGCTACAACAGTGTACCAGCTGATCATGACTGGGCAAAATCAACTCAATAAGGCATATTTGTCAAAGTGAATCACATATGCCAAACATCCACCCCTCCCCACCCCCACCCAACAAATCCACAGGTGGAAGACTCGGACCTAGGATCCAATAATTGGTTTGTTACCATTTGAAACACGTTACCCCACCCACCCATTTTCATACACTATACATTACAGTCTTTTCAAGGTGGGATTCAGATTTGTTAAACACCACAAATTTTTCTGCTGATTTGCATCCAACATTTGGAGATAATCTTCTGTGAACTTTACTTTCGGATTTCCTTTGTTACATTTGCAGAATGATCAATAATGGCATCACGGGAAAACTAAATTAGTTCAACCAATCAGGTGGCAATGCGAATAGCTGGTTGTGTGGGATTCTTTCGGACAGAGAAATTTCTCTGTAACTGTGGTAGCTAAAATGTGTGTAACTAACAATATACTAAATACAAATGTTCAATGTGAATACATTTGGGGGCCTGAATCCATTATCTATTGCCAGAGATGTAAGTCAGCAGAAAAATCGAAACTTGTGTATGAGCGAGCCCGAAACTATAAAGCCTGTCTAGGGCATTTTCTCCAACTCTTGTCTACCTTGAAAAGACAATAATGTATAGTGTATGGAAATGGTAGGGTTGGTAACGTTTTTCAAATGAGCCAATTATTTGGTCCTACTGTCTGTTTCACGAAAGCTGCCCAAATTTTACGCCCATATAAACAATTCAAAAACAATTTTTTTCTCGATAATATTAAATGTTATCAAAATTTAAGAATGAGCCTTCTTTTTATTTCGTGAAATTTGGTCAAATATTGATTTTATTGCGAAAAAAAATGTCCCCATGTTAAATCCCCATAGTCATAGACATCTTCACGGAGTCTATGGGGATTTAACATGGGGAAATATTTTTGAATTTAAGAAATACTGGACCGATTTTTAAAATTTAACTTGTTTTCTTAGTTAGATCATATCCAAGCTATCTAGTCCGGTTTCGGAGTCAATTTCCAAATTATTTCGTTTTTTGACTCCTCCCACACTTCCTTTATACCTCTTTTTCCCCCATGTTAAATTCCCATAGAGAAATAAATTTTTCGCAATAAAATAAATATTTGACCAAATTTCACGAAATAAAAAGAAGGCTCATTCTTAAATTTTCCTTTAATTTAATATTATCAAAACAAATATTGTTTTTGAATTGTCTATATAGCCGTAAAATTTGGGCAGCTTTCGTGAAACAGACAGTAGGTCTTCCACCTGTGGACAAATCAGTACGAGCTTTCAGTGAAACGCCTGTTATGCTTCCATCAAATAGAGTAGTTTGACAGATGTTTCATTGTTGGCATGGCGAACTCAGATCCTGATCAGGATCTACACACACTGGTTGCAAAACCCATGATAAGCCCCATTTCTCCAGTCACAGCTACATATCAGTACCTGTATATGATGAGGTACACTCTGTGGTCTGTTTCGTCAACTTTTCAGAATCTGCTTTTGACTGGCCGCCACTCCAAGCGGTTGACTCTGACCCCACACAAGTAGGTTTTCCAACACCGGTAGGGCTGACCACACCAGTAGGGCTGGGGATAGTGGAGGATGAATCACATGTGTTTGATTCGGACACAACATTGTCTGTCTGGTGCAGTGGTATATGTTTACTCTGGGCTACCGTCGACGACGAAGATAAAAGGTTTGAGACAGCTTCATTGAAGGAACTCAAGGATAAGTTTTCACTAATTTTGAGAAATGAATCACTCACAATACTGCTTCTCGAAGTGTTTGCACGAGAACTATCCGAGACATTTTGTGAATCACAGATTGTTGTTTGGGTACTGTTTAAACTTCCGGAAGACTTGTTCACTATCGTGCTTGTGTCGGAATCATTACACGGATCACCTTTGTCGTTCTCTTGGGGGCTTTTAACTGAACCAGTCTGTAGTCTATTTTTAGCACATTTATCACAGTGTGTATGTGGATATTTATCATCAATATCAAACTTGTTGTCGAAATTTGAACTCTGTTGAGTTCCCGTTGAGCATGTGCAGACATGGGACTCCCAGTACGAAGGATCTGTAGAACTGGAATTGTCTTTTGGCACATCTTCCGACCACACATGATTTTTTATTTGTGTCCGACTGGGAAAAGTTGATGTACAATTTTGCGACTTGTTTGAGTCACTATCAACTGTAACAGATGACACGGAATTCTCAGCAATTTTCGGCAACTTCAAATCAAACGTCTCGTTTAAGTTGTGCAAAACCTTTGACTTACCTGCCACCACTCCAACACCACTATGAAGTATCGAGAATTTCTTGGACTTTGTTATTGTGTCATTCAGTTTAGAAAACTTAGAACTGGTCAGCTCTTCCGAGTCTGAACTCGACACATCAAGCTGTGTGTTTCCTACAGTATTCTCCAGACTATTGCAGGTACCGGTGAGGGAGCAAGTACAGGTACGGGAATTGGCACACATGGTTCGCGAATTGTTATTACTGTTTGTCATACTTGAATTCACAGTCTTTATTGCACAGGCCTCAGTAAATATCTGTGTTCGACTAGAATTTGGGTTTGCAATGTTGCGTTTCACTGGCACGTGTTTGTTGCTGCTGTTCTGTGGTCGGCTGCGGGAGTGAAGCGGCGCTCTGTTGTCGACCCGGGCAGGCGGCGTGGTGGCCAACATACGCCGGGCCTTGATCGGTGGCACGCCATCCGCTGGGAACAAACAAGAACGTCACATTTTTAACTGCACAAACAAACATTGTAGATCCAGACCCATAGTAGCATTCTCTCCATCCACAACAGTGCACAATGCTGAAACAATACACCTTTCTTGATTAAGGGACAAGTCGAAAATGAACACGGAAGATACCATTTTATATATTTAGGGGTTAACAGGTTAAACAGTAAACGCAAGTGTGGCCAAACATTTAAATTCCCAAATTGTCCCCTGGGCATGTGCAAACATTTACTACTTTTCCAGCTAAACTTTCAACTTTAACCCTTAGACCGCTATCTTAATATTTTTGTTGTCTGCTGTTTATTTTCTATTTTCCATTTTTATCATCAAAAACATGCTGTGTCAGCACATTAGAACAGTTTACAACATGATTTGACAGCACTTCAGAATCATTTCCATTGGAAATGATTCTGAATAGCTGTCAAACCATGTTTTTATTGAGAAATAAGGCAAGATATAAACGCAACAGCAGAAGACAATTGTTGTGAGTAGCAGTCTAAGGATTAACATTGGAAAATCAAACTACCAATACACACATTTGTGGCTGTGACTGAAGTAATGGAACGTATGGGGTTTGCGACCAGTGTAGATCCAGATCAGGCTGTGCGGATCAAGATCTGCACTGTTCAGCATTCCATCAATGAAACACCTGCCATACATGCTTCTGACAAGCAATATAGATCGCTAGCAGGCTATAGGGGGCCGTTTCACTAAACTTTGTACAACTAAAATGTTTGTAAGTGCAAAATTATGATAGTCTGTAAATTTCACATTAACAATGTTTTCTTGCAAACAAATATTGGATTTACATTTATTGAGCATAGGCTGCTGCTTATGCAGCCTATGCTCAATAACTGTAAATTCATCAATTGAAATTTCCAGACGATTCCAAAGTTGCACTTTAGTCGTACGAAGTTTAGTGAAACGACCCCCAGGAGTGTGCTAATAGATCAGGACCTACACTAATCCCAAATCCAATAAGCCCTTCACCAGCCACAGCTACATTTCTATGTGTAATCACACTGTATGGACGGACGGACGGACAGACTCCCGTGACGAAAGTAACAGAGCTCCAGATAAGGAACTTATTTTAGCAGAATATGCTGTTAATAAAGTGGGAGTACAAAATACTCACAGCAATGTGAAAATACGCATTGATTTTCAAATCGAGTAGTGAAAATGCTGTAATAAAGTATAAATTTACTTAGGTGAGCTGCAAAAAAGCAAACAGTTAGCTTTTTGCAACTCAAATAAGTGACTTTTTAAATTTGTTTTATTTTTTATCCTTTGTTCCCTATTTAACAAGGAAGACAATCAATACAGTATCCGTAACCATTTGTCAGGATAACCCCCGCATCGGGAATTTTCGTAAACTGCATTTGTCACTAATCACGGAAAATTTCACGGCCAGTTTCCCGGACATTTTTTGATAAATCTGGTTTCACAGCACAGCACAGCACAGAATGGAATGGTGCTTAACGGCCCATCAACACAAAAGAGTATCATTTAGGGCCAATCCCCCAGCGGGGGAAGATTTCCAGGGTCGAGCCTGGAAATATTCCCCCCTGGGGAAGAATTTCCTAGGAAATTCTCCCCCCCCGGTGGGGAATATTTCCAGGCTCGACCCTTGGAAATTCTCCCCCCCACTCAAATGTTTGTGTTTGAATGCTACAAAGCAGAATTATTTCCCACCAAACATGTGCACATAGGCACGCACAATGTATGCCATTTGGTAGTATAAGAAAGGGGAACATAAGAAATCACCTCCATCACACCCCACCCCAATCTACCATATGCATAGTGTAAGTCCCTTGATAGACAAGAATATCACAAGATTGGGGGAAGATTTCTGATCAAGTGAAAATGTTTGTGTAGAACAGTTAGCATGTGACGCATATTGGCGGGGGGGGGGGGGGGGGGGGGGGGGATTTTGCTAGGAAATATCCCCCCCAAACATCTACCATATGCATAGCGGATGTGAATGCCTCTTTGTAGACAAGAATAACCCCCCTCCCTCATGATGAAATAATGTATGTTGGTGTAGAACAGATAGCATTTGGCATGTATTGAGGGATGATGGGGGGGGAGATTTTCCTAGGAAATATCCCCCCCCCCCAACCAACTACCATATGCATAGCGGATGTGGATGTCTCTTTGTAGACAAGAATAACAAACGATTGGGGGAGTATTTCTGATGAAATAATGTATGTTGGTGTAGAACAGATAGCATTTGGCATGTATTGAGGGAGGGGGGGGGGGGAGATTTTCCTAGGAAATATCCCCCCCCCAACCAACTACCATATGCATAGCGGATGTGGATGTCTCTTTGTAGACAAGAATAACAAACGATTGGGGGAGTATTTCTGATGAAATAATGTATGTTGGTGTAGAACAGATAGCATTTGGCATGTATTGAGGGAGGTGGGGGGGGGGGGGGGGGGAGATTTTCCTAGGAAATATCCCCCCCCCCCACCCAACCAACTACCATATGCATAGCGGATGTGGATGTCTCTATGTAGACAAGAATAACCCACGATTGGGGGAGTATTTCTGATGAAATAATGTATGTTGGTGTAGAACAGATAGCATTTGTCATTAACTCTTGGATTTGTATAGTATATACCATTGTTACCATATTGAAAGCAAATGAGACGATTCTAAAGCACTCCCAGCTTGCCATGTATATGGAGAAATAAGAAATGTACCCCCAAATTACGCTCGGCTACCCAGTTGTGTAATTCCCAATAAACAGAGTGCAGATGACATGGGATAAAGGCCCCTAAGTATTTTGTGCCACTGTGGAACTTTCTCGATCAGCTGGAGCGCTCTTTTAAGATCAGAATGTGTTTTTTTTATTGACATTGCAAATAGTGCAGATTCGCAAGGGGTATAGCAAATAGTGCAGATTCGCAATGTAATCTGAGTCTACGGTCTACACTGGTCGCAAAGAGCATATGACACATTTCGCGTGTGCTGTGTAGTTACCGCGAGCTGCTACAATAGCCCACAGGCTAGTCACGAGTTTACAGCCTCGTTAAGTAATTATCAGATTATCTCAATTAATAGGTCGGTGGGTTCACAAATAATGTGCCGATTATTTTATTTCCGTAATTGTTACGTACGTGTATAATTAAATTGTGAACCATGCTATTGTAATGAGTTTGTAAAACAGCAAACATGTCTCGTATTTAGGTCGAATAGATTCTTAACTTTGTAATGTCGCTTATGACGTTAAAAAAACACGCCGCTTAGCGCATTACACGCATGCATAGCGCGTAATTTGATCAATTTTGTTATTTCTTCCACACAAATGTCAAGTTGGGAGTCCGTTCGAATCGTCTCATTCTCGTGGCTCCGCATTTTGGGAACCAGAGCTGAACAATACTACCGGGAACCAGTCTATTATAAACACGGTGTGATTTTGACACCCGCTTGAAACAACAACATTGAAATTGGGCGCGGTGTATTTCTTGGATGACATCCTGACAGGTGACCTGTGTTTCCGGTTTTCCGGGGTTATTTTAACACTGAAATATGGTTTTGGGACTTGAAATGGCGTCCGGATTACGGAGTAGAGGGGTTCCGGAATAGAGGGGTAGAAATTAATGTGTTTATATAGCAGAATATTCGGGACGCGGTAGTATGTTCGGTATAGCGCGAATTCCGGTATAGAGGGGGTCCAGTTTGGAGGGGTTCCACTGTACCATATTACCATATGCATAGCGGATGTGGATGTCTCTTTGTAGACAAGAATAACCCACGATTGGGGGAGTATTTCTGATGAAATAATGTATGTTGGTGTAGAACAGATAGCATTTGGCATGTATTTAGGGGGGGGGGGGGGGGGCGGGGGGGGGGGGGGGGAGGGGGGGGGGGGGGGGGGTGTATGGGGGGGGGGGGGGGGGATTTTACTATGAAATATTCCCCCCCCCCCCCAACCAACTACCAAATGCATAGCGGATGTGGATGTCTCTTTGTAGACAAGAATAACCCACGATTGGGGGAGTATTTCTGATGAAATAATGTATGTTGGTGTAGAACAGATAGCATGTGGCATGTATTGGTGGGGGGAGATTTTGCTAGGAAATATTCCCCCCCCCCCCCCCAACCCCCCCCAACCATCTACCATATGCATAGCGGATGTGAATGTCTCTTTGTAGACAAGAATAACCCCCCCCCTTCCTCATGATGAAATAATGTATGTTGGTGTACAACAGATAGCATTTGGCATGTATTGAGGGAGGGGGGAGATTTTCCTAGGAAATATCCCCCCCCACCCTAACTAACTACCATATGCATAGCGGATGTGCATGTCTCTTTGTAGACAAGAATAACCCACAATTGGGGGAGTATTTCTGATGAAATAATGTATCTTGGTGTAGAACAGATAGCATGTGGCATGTATTGAGGGGGAGGGGGGAGGGGGGGGGGGGGATTTTCCTAGGAAATACCCCCCCCCAACCCTCTACCATACGCATAGCAGATGTGAATGTCTCTTTGTAGACAAGAATACCCCCCCTCCACTCATGATGAAATGATGTATGTTGGTGTAGAACAGATAGCAATATCATTTGGCATGTATTGAGGGAAGGGGGGGGGGGGATGTTTGTGTAGTAAACAGATAGCAATAGCATTTGGCATGTATTGAGGGAGGGGGGGGGGGGGTGGGGGGGGATTTTCCTAGGAAATATCCCCCCCAACTACCATATTGCATATATCGGTAAATAGAAATCCCTCTACCGCCCCACTGGGGGGGGGGGGGGGGGGGGGGGGGGGGGGGGGGGGGGGGGGAAGATTTCCTAAGCTTAAGCCAGGGGGGGGGGGGGGGAGATTTCCTGTTACACCGGCTTACCTCCAAGCGGTACCGAGCTGAAACCCTTATTTGGAGTTGGTGCAGCGGTCGGAGGTTTGGACTTTGCGACAGTGGCTGACACAGGACATCGATTGGGAACACTCGTTTTGGCTTCGTTTCTTGTCAGCATCTCGCTACCTTCAAAACAATTTTGGAATGAATGCCAGTGTGTTAGGTTTACCTTTCAGAGCACGTTATTCTCATGTTTCGATGCGCAGGCTGGTCTGGGTCTACACTGGTCACAAACACCATAGGCCCCATTTCTCCTGTGACAGCCACATTTCAGCTAAAGAATTTAACACAAATGCCAATAATCAGCATGCGCCGGCATATCAAATAGTTTTCAATACATGGTGCCATTATTAAAGCTAGACCAGGGCTCCAGATAAAACATTTGTAATTGAGTATTGTGACTCCATCATTTCTGAAGCAATTGTGTATTTCAAAATTATAGTTGGGTAACATAAAATCTACTACTGTTTACACATCAACAGAAAGCAATTATTGAATTATAGAATTGTCTCCTTGGAGACAATTCTAATGAAGTACCAAGATGTGTTTTCATGGAAAATAAGAAAAATATGCTATATCTGTGGTCTGTTTATTGCTTTCTGCAGCATGATAAATGTACCACAAAATTGTTATTGCTTTTTGATACTCGCTACTTCTGATTTCAATTGGGTTTTTGGCAATTTTAATTGGGTATTTAAGCAAATATGCAGCTTATCTGGAGCTCTGTAGAAACTTTCACAAACATTGATGGTAAACCGAGAACACCATGTCGTCATGTACCGACAAAGGAATCTAGGCTGGCTCTCAGGGTTAAACTAAAGGTAGTAGCCAAAATTATCGGAGAAAGTGAAAATGACAATAACAATTTATGAAAGGTAGCTGAGACTGTGTCGCAACCACAGTCGGACCAGGGTCTGATCTGCTCGCCATTCCGTCAGTTAGACTGGCATATCTAGGTTGGTGTAAAGGTTTCAAAATGTGCCAACCAAATCATATAGCATTACTTACTACCTACAAAATGACCAAAATGGTGGACGAATTGACCAGATAGAGGACGATTTGACTTGCTGACGATTTGGTAAGGCCATGCCATTGTTTTTCTCTGTTAAGCGTCCACCTGGACAGCCAAAACCTACATATGTATCCGGTAAAAACAAACAAGGCTTTGAAAAAAAACGAATGTAAATTTATGTTAAAAACTTCCTCAACCCTTTGCAGTGTGCAAAGGGTTGAAGTTTTTAACATAAATTTAAATTGCCGCTAGATAATAATAAAACAGTCTATTAAACTTATTAAGTGTAAATTCATGAACGGATTTAAAACTTAGACAAGTCCCAAAACAATTTTCATATTACTTCACCAGTAAATAGTGTAAACTAGCATACACAGTTTGTTTGTTTTTTTCATAGAACCACTCTCTTTTTCATACAACCTAACCGCATGCGGACGCTTAACAGAGGAAGAACTTGCTATGGTCTAAGTAGACGATTTGACCTGATACAAGCATACTTACTACTTGCAGCCAAAGAGCTAGACACTTCCACAGACATAGATGGCAGATCAAGGACGTCGGCGAGCGTGTATCCTCGCGTGAAGCCCGCCTCGGTGGACTGGTCATCCCAACTGAGCTCAAGTCCGGCTGCCCGGCGCTGTATAAGGTCGTACTCCGTCTGAAGGTCGGAGGTCAGGAAGTTGTGACCTTTGATGATGTAGTGTTGCCACTTGATCAGCTTCAGCAGCTGCAGCACCAGTCTGCCGTGAGGAATTTATTGATTGATGTTTTACATCAAGGTCATATACATCAAGGTCATATCACTGGTGGCAATTGATCAACTGATGCTCAAAGTTATTTTCTTGAGGTTTTTGTTATTTAGAATACGCTGATTAGTTGTTTACATTTGATTGATTATGGGTCTATGTAAAGATCACAGAGCTCCAGATAAGCTGCATATTTGCTTAAATATAGGAATGAATGGCCTTTTTGTGGAATTTATCGGGGTATAAACTTTGAAAAGTCGCGGGAATACTTGACGAAGGCCGGAAGGCCTCGTCCAGTATTCCCGCGACTTTTCCAAGTTTATATCCCCGATAAATTCCACAAAAAGGCCATTCATTCCTTATAATTCCAGCATTTGAAATAAATTCATCAAGAAAATGTGTTTATTTTCCGTTTTCTTAATTATTTTAACTGCGCCTCATGGTTACGGAAAGTAGTTTGGCGTGGGAGTTTACTGGGATATAAATTTTGGACAGACTTGCTACGGGCCAATCAAATGTTAGGGAATTGTGTAAATATTTTTGTGCTGGAATTATTACCCAATTAAAATTGCCAAAACCCCAATTTAAATCAGAAGTATTGAGTAACAAAAAGCAATGACAATTTTGTAGTACCTTTATCATGCCGCAAAAAACAATAAACAGAACACAAATATAGCATATTTTTTTCTTATTTTCCATGAAAACACATCTTGGTATTTCATTAGACATTTAAAGGAGACAATTCTAATGAAATGCCAAGTGTCTTGACATGTTTTCATTTCGAAGTAAACTATTAAATAATTGATGTCTGTTGATGTGTAAACAGTAGTGTAATTTTATTTTACCCAATTAAAGTTTTGAAATACCCAATTGCTTCAGAAATGATGGGAGTGTAAATACTCAATTACTAATTCCTTATCTGGAGCCCTGGCTCATATACAGATGGGGCTGTTGTGGGAATTGATTGATTGACTGATTGATTGATTTGGGGTTTACGCCAAGGTCATGTAGATTGGAATTTATTGTTTGATTGGAGGTTTAGAATTTGCTAGGAATATTAGTGCACATACATGTATATGAAAAGTTGCATAAATGTTGATAGGATTAAACTGCTTGGATGGGGTATTCTGCTTGAGGTTTGTATCACCATCAGTTTACAAAATGTATTTTTCTATTAAATTGGTTGTTAAGATCAACTGTCTCACCTCTCGTTATGCTGTAGCTCCCTCTCCTGAGAGCGGACGGCCTTGCGGATGTATCGGAGTTGTTGCCGCGCCCCCTCCAGCTCCGCCCTCATTGTGTGTACCTGCACGTTCAGGCTCACAACCTGCAATGTCAGGCCCATAGATGATAGATCAGGGCTCCAGGTAAGGAATTAGTAATTGAGTATTGTCACTCCATCATTTCTGAAGCAATTAGATATTTAAAAAAATTTAATTGGGTCAAATAAAATCACACTACTGTTTACACATCAACAGATAGCAATTATTGAATAGTTTGCTTCTAAATGAAGATTTGTTTTCATGGAAAATAAGAAAAATATGCTATATTTGTGGTCTGATTATTGTTTTCTGTAGCATGATAAAGGTACCACAAAAGTGTTATCGCTTTTTAATACTCGCTACTTCTGAATTTAATTGGGTTTTTGGCAATTTTTATTGGGTATTTAAGCAAATACGCAGTTTATCTGGAGCGCTGATAGACTCATGGAATACAAATAACTGCAATAAAATCAATATTTGATGGAATTTCATCAAAAAATAAAACTAGACATTATATGTTTGTAAAACATGGAGATGCCCGTGTTACAACTTTTTGACGTAAATGTACACATACGGACGGAAACTCAAGAGCAACACAATATGCCCCCTTGCTATCGCATATGGGGCATACAAATTGTACTTATATTTAAACATTTTTTAGATTTAATGTGTTTAATGGCTATATGTTTATCGGCAGTAAAACGTGGAACAGATAGTAGAGCTACAATGGCCATGTTACACCTGTTGCAAGATTCCTTTTCCATACCTCTGGCAGCTGAGAGTCGCTGTCTGCTGTCTGTGCGGCCAGCTGTGACTGAAGGTCGTGAACCCTGCTGGCACTCTCCTCCACCTTGGCCCGCCCGTTGTCCGTGCTGATCTTCATACAGGCGGCCCGCTGCTGTAGGCCCCGCACCAAACCCTCCACCTTCACTACGTCCTGTATACACACATGAGACACGCCATGGGATTTTGTACTTCGAACATCCGAGTAATTTCATTAATACGTTTGCAAAATTTACAATATTTTCTGTAAATTGTGTCGAAAGTTTACTAAATTTTCAGAGTACATGCGGCTGAAAATTTTGTCAACTTTTGACTTAATTTATGAAACATTTTGTAAACATTTTGGCTGTGATAATGTAATAAATTCAGTATAATAATTCTGCATACTCTTAATCATCAAATATATGCAATCGTTAGTTCTATATAACATAATGCATTTCGGGAAAAATAAATGATTACTCCATCAAAGTATACTTTGCTAGATATTAAAAAGTATACTTTGCAATTTTGATGAAATCGGCTGCTGGTATTGAAGTCCAGTGCTCTAACCTCTAGGTCACAATCCATCACCATGATGATCAGGATCTAAACAGATCACTACTGGTTAATGTATTTTGAATTAAAACGGCCAACAAGGAATTCCTACAGATTACGAGCAGAGACTGAAAAACTTGAGTAAAATACACTAGCCGGGTATTCTATTTATCAGGTAACGGTTTATGCTGCAAATCATTTTCATTGAATAGAAAGTGAGATTACACTGACGAAATATCGTCAAAATTCTTTGCAAACCATCTTACAGCCTTGGGATTCCTACATGTTTCATAGCATTGCCTGAAAAAAGTGAAAGTGAATGGTTTAACGTCCCACCAACAGCTAGGGTCATTAGAGACGGGACCACAGTTTAAAGTCTCATCCGACAGACCAGTGGGATGAAAATACTATGCAAGGTTTGAACCCACAACCTACGGATTGGAAGTCAGGTGTTCTAACCCCTATCCCACAATCCATCTATTAGCCTTGCCTGATAAACTTTGGTATCAAAAGACACTATGCTAGTATTCTCTATGTGCCCATTAGAGACTGATGACAAAACCAGTGAAGGTCATCATGGTTACATGAAGGTCAAACGGTATATGTTGGTTTCTAATGTACACCACTAGTTAATTTCTGCAAGCTTATAGTTATAGTGCTATAGTAGCTAAGGAACAAACTTTAACAGACAGGATGGTTGGACAGACGGAAAGCGCCATACCATAATGCACGGCCCTAATTCTCAAAAGTGTAAAAAAATTACTGCTGAACAATACTTAACCCTTTCACCCTTAAGTAACTGGAATGGATTTTGATATGTTAATTTTCCGATCCAATCCAATCATCAAAAAATAATTTTCAGACTAGTCCATTTATGATAAGGGTGTGTTTTTGTTCTCATAACTATGAAAATTACTTGAAACCAGATGGCCGCGGCCCGCATGTCGAGCCCACCGAGGCATTTGATGGTCTCAGAGTGTATTTATTTGAAGTTTGATGCCCAAAAAGCATACAAAGTTTCAAGTAAATCTGACATACGGTTACAGAGATAGTAGGTATGTGAAAACTTTAACGCAAATTTTGACAGAAACTTTAACGCAAACTTCTAAGTCATTTGACCTTGACATAGGGGCACAGGGGCCGCACGAGTGGGACACATAATGAATATATGGATGATGACTAATAAGCATATGAAGTTTCAAGTCAATGTGACTTAGGACTGCAGAGATATAAGGTATTTAAAAACTTTAACGCAGATTTCAGACGGACGGACGGACGGACGGACGGACGGACGGACGGACGGACGACCAATAGTGAAGAAGGGACCATTTCCATTGTTCTAGATCAAAGAGATGGCCCCTTGTAAAGAATAGAATAAGGGGTCATACGGAATAAATCAAACGATTCTTTTGTGTTAGGCTCCGCCCCATGGCCCCTTCTACACCCTTGGTTGCTCGGACGGGACGCACGGACGCACGGACACCCGGACATCATTGTGATCACTATGTCTCACTTTCCGCAAGCGGGCTCGACAAAAAGTGAAGATCAGGATCTGCACTGTTCGCCATTCCATCATTCTGACAAGCAATATAGATCATTATCACGCTACAGGTGAGTGCTATTTGATCAGGAGCTACACTGGTCACAAATACCATGAGCTTCATTCCTCCAGTCACAGCTACATATAGAGAATCAACATTACCTACTTACGTAAAATTTGTACCGCTTCCGAGCCAGGCCTGATAAATAGATACTGTATGTCGATATGAACCCTTTCAACACCACAGGTCTGTATAGTCGTATTGGCAAAAAGTGTAGATCCAGATGAGCAGGCTCGTGACGAGCCGTCTCATCAGGATCTACACTTTTTGCAAGTAGTTTTCCTATTTTTGAGAACAAAAACAACCCCTTTTCATAAATGAACTAGTCTGAAAATGATTTTATGATGATTGGATTGGTTGCAAAATTAATATATCAGCATGCATTCCAGTTGCTTAGGGGTGAAAGGTACATGCCCACTCAGTAGGCACAAACTGTTCTTTATATCAGTGACATCATCAGAGACATTTTCTGGCAAAATAAACATTCATTCACCATTACCCCACGTATTGATTGGCGGTATTATACATTTTATATCAGACGTAAATTTCCACACTGATATCGGGGGCGATAACCGTGTTTCCTTAAAATGTTAACGGACATTACTATTTGTTCTATGTATGTGTTTTTTGATGTGCAATGATCATACTTTATAATCTGCAGAAATATCGTTTTTTCAGGCGACACATTTAATTAGTATAAATAAATAAATATCATGCCTCATTTGCATATGAAAATAGCCTGATACCACTGTGAGTCACAATCAGTAAAATAAACATTACTAAATGATTATATCTGTATCTATAGGGTACTTTTTAGACACAATTACACACTTATTATTCCTATAAAGAACTATTTGTGCCAACTGAGTGGGCATGTACCTTTAAAGGCCCTGAACGGCTCAGTATTGCAATTTTCCGATTTTTTCAAACACAAAAACATGTTTGGCAACTGATTTAGTACACAAAACTAACATATACTGCCTAATAGATACATCTCAAGTCTTGAGATTTACATCTTAATCGCAATGTGAAGACACTCAGTGCAAAATGTCAATATTGACAAATTAATTTCCGTAACCCAACGGCTTCGGCTCGGAAGCGAGTCGATAAACTCCGGCTATTGGAATTCATCGGCCGCAAATCAGGGAGTTGAGCAGTTGACCCGAGCTTCTATCGGAAAATCGATCGGACTTTGAACATGCACATGCTGTTTGTTTATCAACAAATAATGATATTTTCATCGACTACAAACTCATTTTTGTACCAAAATGAATGCAAACAGTTTCAAAGTATGTGTAAATAGAAACCTGTTGGGATTTATGTGTGGAAAAACCCAATAGGAGGCCAAATTCGGCAACTTGAGCCGCATTGGGGCTTTAAGGGTGAAAGGGTTAAGTTTATCTGACAGGTGAAGCAACTCTTACGGTCCTCGAGGAAGTCCAATGGTGTCCGAGTCGAGCCTGATAAGAGGCGAACAATGTACCTGAAGAAAAGTACGGCTGACCAGTCGATGTAGAATATATAGATGCAGGATGGGGAACTCACCTGTCGAGTGCTTGGTTCACTGAGGGTGTTGAGTCGCGAGAGACACCGCTCGCGCCGGTATATCTTCCACTGGACTTCCCTCAGCTCTATCTCCTGCCGTAGCTGCTCACACCGCACACCGAGGTCGGCCCCGTGAACACCCTCTATCTCCGTCAACCATCTGCCCAGTAACAGTGACAAAGGCAAGTGAACAAGGGCGAATACACCAACCCGCCGGCGCTAATCTTGCCAATAGTTGTATACAGTCGAACCTGTGCTAAAGGCAACCACCGAATAGTAGTTACTTGTCCATAGCAGCCACGGTTTTATTTTCCCAATTGTTCAATTACTACATAAATGAACTGAACAAAGACCACCTGTGATCAAAGGCCAGCCGTTTCTCTTCCCAATGGCTGGCCTTTATTAACAGGTTTGACTATGTGTTTATAAATTCATTTGACCTTGGGGCACAGGGGCTGCATGAGTGGGACAGAGAATGAATATATGGATGATGACTAATAAGCATATAAAGTTTCAAGCCAATCCGACTTACGGTTACAGAGAAAGTAGTCAAACTTGCACAAGCGACCACGTGCATTAAGCGACCACTTTCAATTCCCCCGACCATTTGGCCTATATAATGACAGTATATTAAACAACTTTCCCTTAACGTGACGTGACCACTGGCCACTTATTTTGTAACCAAAAGCAATGGTCGGTTGTACTAAACGACCATTAATTGACAGGATGTCACTTTCTTCAGGTTAAATTAGCCTCCAGTGTGTGACAAACAAAGGAAACAAATCCCCTGTCACTGTCAAAGTGTGAATGGTGCATTGTTTATGATTATTGACCTGAAACCTCGTTCTGATTCGCTCGTTTCCTTAGTGATTCCTTAGGGAATCAAGCCATCGTCGCTTAGCACATGGGAACAACAGGACCAATCGCTTAGCACATGGGAAAACATCTACGTATTTCACTCTGACATTTAAAACAATTAATTTTGTTTGTTGTGTACAGAATACGCAAGCATTTTTATTTAACACGATTCCAATTTTCTTGACGCGTAACGATACTGGTATATACCGAACACTGCGTTAATAAATCATTATTCTATCAGCTGGTTCGGTTGTCAGTCAACGGGGCGAAACACGTCTGGTCCAAAGTGATCGCAGTCACTACTGCCTATTTGAGATTTCAGCTGGGCCATTTTATTTCGCAATAACATTCAAATTCTTTCATCTATTTAGATAAAATAAAGCCTGAATAATTCAGAAAAGTGCACAGTAAACATTACTGGTAGTATTCTAAAGTATTTATTTCTATGTTAATGTTTAATATTCGCGATTTCCTGATTCCAATTATTAAACCATATAACCAGACATACCAGTACCCGGATTTCCATTTTTTGTTTGTTTTTGTGTTAAAGAGACCATTTTTGGTGTCTCCCTTGGGTGGTCGCTTAATACAAGTTTGACTGTATGTACATGAAAACTTTAATGCAAATTTTGACAAAAACTTTAATGCAAACTTCTATTAAAGTCCTTTGACCTTGGGACCTTGACCAATAAGCTTACACCGTTAAGCAATTTTGACTTACGGTTACAGAGATAGTAGGTAAATGAAAAACGCAAATTTGGACAAAAACTTTAACCCAAACTTCTAAGTCATTTTACCTTGACCTTGGGGCACAGGGGCTGCATGAGTGGGACACAGAATGAATATATGGATGAGGACTAATAAGCATATGAAGTTTCAAGTCAATGCGACTTAGGACTGCAGAGATAAAAGGTATTTAAAAACTTTAACGTAGATTTCGGACGGACAGACCGACGCACGGACACCCGGACGTCATTGTGATCACTATGTCTCGCTTTCCGCAAGCGGGCTCGACAGAAATTGATTTCCTACGCTAGCTTAGATAATCTCAGCTATACGGATGCCTTTTACTCTTTCATCTGTCTTTTATATTTTCTGCATCCTTCTAGCCGAGACACAGTTGTGTAATTGTTTGTCACAATAACAGCATATTCTCAATGATTCTGTACAACCATCTGATCATGTAGTCACGACATACATTTTCAAATACAAATATGTAACATAATAAAACACATTCATAATTTTTGTTGATCACCAACCAGACCAATATTCACCTTTTGTAGCTTTCATTCGGCACGGTAGTGCTGGGAGCAGACATCCGGCCGTCATCAAAGTCCGACAGTTTGCCCTTCAGCTCAATAATCTGCAAAACATTAACCCGTCCACTGCAGATACAATTTTTTTGTCTCCTGTTTATGTTCTATTTTACATTTTCATCATTAAAAACATGGGTTGACAGCACGTTAGAATCATTTCCACATTTCCAATGGAAATGATTCTGAAGTGCTGTCAAACCATATTTCTATTGAGAATGAAAGGTTAATATATGGACCACTGTGGTGATATTTTATGCCTTATTACAAACTGGATGTTATAAAATTGATTTCCAATGCTAGCTTAGATAATCTCAGCTACACGGATGTCTTACTATTTCACCTGTCTTTTATATTTTCTGTATCCTTCTAGCCGAAGTATCTGCTGTATAATTGTTTGATGAAGGTCACCAATGTCAAGGTCACAATATGACAAGTCCACAATAATTGATAGGAAGATCACGGTCACCAAGGTGAAGGTCACACAAATGACACTGTATGGATTGGTGAAGTTCCGACTAACGGATCAGGAGATATTCAACATTTGGACATACAATGTACATCCAAAATTCTTGACATGAAAGTCAAGGTCACCAATGTGAGAAAGCAATTGATGTGAGAAAGTAATTGATGAAATATGGTAATTATCTGACTAACGGATCAAAAGATATGCGAAATTTGGACTATGTCCAAAATTTATGTCCCGCAAAGTTTCAGGTCACCAAGGTGAAGGTCACCGGAATGACACTGGATGGATAGCTATCAATGGGAGAGATATGGGAAATTGGGATATGCCCATTAGTATATAGTATCAGTACCAGACTTGCCTCCCATATCAACTCCTCCACAACCTGCCCATATTTGGCCACATGGAAATCCAGTACCAGACTTACCTCTCTTCTCAACTCCTCCACAATCTGCCCATATTTGTCCACGTGGAAATCCAGTACCAGACTTACCTCCCTTCTCAACTCCTCCACAATCTGCCCATATTTGGCCACATGGAAATCCAGTACCAGACTTACCTCCCTTCTCAACTCCTCCACAATCTGCCCATATTTGGCCACGTGGAAATCCAGTACCACACTTACCTCCCTTCTCAACTCCTCCACAATCTGCCCATATTTGGCCACATGGAAATCCAGTACCAGACTTACCTACCTTCTCAACTCCTCAACAATCTATCTGCCCATATTTGGCCACATGGAAATCCAGTACCAGACTTACCTCCCTTCTCAACTCCTCCACAATCTGCCCATATTTGTCCACGTGGAAATCCAGTACCAGACTTACCTCCCTTCTCAACTCCTCCACAATCTGCCCATATTTGGCCACATGGAAATCCAGCACCAAACTTACCTCCCTTCTCAACTCCTCCACAATCTGCCCATATTTGGCCACGTGGAAATCCACATTCAGGACGTTCTTCTTCAGCTGTAAATCATGGAACAAAATCTTAACCCTTTCACCCCTAAGTAACTGGAATGGACTGTAATACAGTCGAACTTCGATGGGTCGAACCCTGGTAAACTCGTCAGCCATGCTTGCCTCGAACTAGCCTTTAGGTCCCGGCAGAATTCCTATATAAATTCGTTAAAACTACCCGGTATAGGTCGAACTTGTGAAAGTCGAACAACCCTCAATGCCTCGAATCGCTGTCACGCCCGGTCGTGTGTAAATCCACTATAAACACCACAAAAACTCGAACATGTCAGACGATTGTCTCCAGACTAGTTGATTGACTTTCACACCTATTGTTAACCGGTTGTCAAACAAATCTCAAGTGGTCATTTGAGCGTATACAATAACGGCAGTCGTGACCAGCATACGTGGTAATTATGCATTGACCAATGTCGGCGAAGTTGTTAGTTAATTAAAGTGGTAATTTATGGGACATGTGAAATTAAAATATCGCTCAGTTTTAATTAATGACCCAAGCATCTGGCCTTTTAAGTTGTAAATCAACATGAACTGTTTTTACTATGATCAGTAATGAGTGTGATGTGTCATCCGATTTATTCGCCATATAAGCAGGTGAAGCGGAAGACTACGAAGCAAGGCGAGATAACAGACTTCTTCAATACCGGACGTGTATAACTTTCATGTATAACTTGTACTGGGTTCCATGTGATAGTAAATTATGATATGCAGTGAATGTGGTTCCGGGTCCGAAGTAGTGAGGGGTGGGGCGACTGGGCATGATCGTATCGACGGGGCAATCAAGTCCGCCAATTGTATTTCGTAATCATTTTCTGTTGTTCTCATGTTCTATTGCTGTATAATGGCTATGTAAATAAAAACACACATGAGTTTGCTGCTTTCTTTATTTTATTAAAGCCTGTTTCTGTTAATAAACGACTGTGACAATCAACCTTAAATGCAAATGTAAGCGCATGTATATGAAACAACGTGTCGTAATGACGACTTGTTTCACTTAGTACACTGACCAACTCGTCGATCTGTAATGGTTACAGTAGAAAATCCCGATGGGTCGAACAACGGATGGGTCGAACTAAAACTTAACCCCGCAGGCTGTTCGACCCATCGAAGTTCGACTGTATGTTGATTTTCCAACAAACCCAATTGTCACAAAAAGATTTTCAGACCCGTCCATTTATAAAAACAACACAAAAATTACTTGCAAAAGGTGTAGAGCCTGATGAGACGGCTCGTAACGAGCCGGCTCATCTGAATCTACACTGTTTGCAGACGCCATAGAGGTTTGTAGTGTTGCCAGGGTTAAATGCCTGAATGAGTACTCTGTAAATGCTCTGAAGTTTTTTTTAAATAATATATTTATTCCGCACTCAACATCAAAGAGATGGTTTGATTTGCTGATGAAACTGTTTGATTTAGAATTCAATTTTAGTGAATGTGCTCAGAGAGATTTATACTGTAACAACACTCATTACTAAACGAATGAACAATTTAGTCGCTTAAAAAGTGGAATAGTTTACCATCTCAGCTCATATACAGACAAGACAGGCATAGTAGTTAAAGCTGTGCTGAAAACTATTTGGGGGTACAACTTGACACCTAACTATTTTGATCCATTTTCCCATTTACTTTAAGCACATACAAACTCGCTCTGAAATAACATTTAGTGATATGTGAAACATTAAACAAGTTCCGGAACTCGTATTAAAACAATATTTTTCAAGATCTTATAGTATAGCTCCAACATGCTCTGCTAGATTGTCATTCAACGACAACTTCTGAAATTTCTATCCGACCTTTTTATATTTTTCCTCCAGACATTTAACAATAAAACACCTGGAGCCGATTTCACCAAATTTGCAAAGTATACTTATCTTCCTAAGTTTGAGGGAGAAATTTATTAATTTGTATTATACTGAATTTTGGCTGTGATAATGTAATACATCCAGTATAATAATTCTGCATACTTTTAATCTTCAAATATATGCGGTCGTTAGTTCTATATGAAATAATGAATTTCGGGGAAAAGAAATGATTATTCCCTCAAAGTATACATTAATAGCTAAATAAGTATTCTTAGCAATTTTGGTGAAATCGGCTACTGGGCAGATGGTGCAACATGAAGACAAGACTTACGTCTAACTTGATGCTCTTTGCCCTGTCAGCGTATCGGAGTGTGTTGTACGTGTCTTCATACGACATCATAGACGGACTAGCGACAGATATAGCAACATGGGCACAATGGCGAGAAAGGAGGTCGTATGACGGTTCTGTACACAGACTGATTCGGACTATAAGTATTTACCATTCTATGTATGGACCATACAGCATTTGTATTGTAAATCCCTATCCTGGTGCATGTTCAAATAGTCAGATTATGATCCAATAAGCTAACAGGAACTGGCATCATTAAACAAAGCTAATCCCCTTGTTGGCAGCCTTAATGAAAACAAAATCAAGTCCTCAGTGACCTTGACCATGGGAGGTCGGATGTGGGTCGTATGCAAAACAAAGCAGCATTCCTAGACACACATTGTGGCCAAATATTGTCCAAAATGAAAGGTGTTACTAATGTACGTACGCACTCATGTACGTACATACATGGACTGACACTATATCCCTCTATCAGCAGGGGGTAATAAGGCTGCTTCAGTGATTTAATGGCAAACAGTGTAGGTCCTGATTACATGAACACTTAAAGTACACATTGTCAAGTTCCTGTCAAGCAGAGGCCTGCATGAGAATAATTTCTGAATGCAATAATGTTCTTAAAACAGTCCATCAGCAAAGAAGAATTATGTTAATGGCCAAACCCTGAAATACTCCAGATTCAGTGAAGACTGATTTAATACCCAAAATTCTAGATAATGATGAAAAAGCTGTATGGGTCCCCAGCTGAGAAAAAGCATCTTGGATCATTTGCGACCAACATACAGAGCTCCAGATAAGGGGCGTATTGGCGTATTGGCGTAGTTTAGCTGAATACGCATGGATTATCAAAAGTGGGAGTACAAAATACGCACAGCAATGTGAAAATATGCATTGAATTTCAAATTGAGTAATGAAAATACTGTCATAAAGTTGAAAATTCACTAAGTTGAGCTGCAAAAAGCAAACACTGTTTGCTTTTTGCAGCTCAATTAAGTGAATGTTTATATTTGTTATATTTTTTTTATCATTTGTTCCCTATTTAGTAATGAAAAAAATCAATAATCCATTTGTAAAAGTAAAATACGCAATGATTTTGAAATCAGGGGGTATAGTACGCTTTAGACACAAAGCTTATCTGGAGCTCTGAACACAGCCCCAGAGATGCGCAGTCTGATCTGGGGCTATGTTGTTCGCCATTCAGTCAGTGAAGTATGCTTACTACCAACAGCAAACTGATTACGGTACATACGAATCCAATAGTGGACCAGAATCAGCGATTTTCACAAATGTTGTTAAGGTCCCTTTTCTCGGTTGGTGGTCCATATACTAGTATAATCATATGTGGATGTGATTGGAGAAATGGGGCTTACAGGTTTTGCGACCAGTGTAGATCCAGATCAGCCTGTGCATACGCACAGTCTGATCAGGATCTGCACTGGTCACCATTCCATCAATGAAAATCATGTGTTTATAACAAGCAATGTAGATCGTTATCAGGCTACACGAGTGTGCTGTTTGATCAGGAGCTACACTGGTCACAAATCCCATAAGCCCCATTTCTCCAGTCATAGTCACATGTGACGACATTGTCTGGTACCTGATTGCGGCAATCATGACGGTCTGACAGTTTCCACCGAGGGAATCCTTCAGTAACCGTGTCAGCTTACTGTCCCGGTACGGTATAAAGCCCTTTGTCTGCAAAGATACATAGGTGGACGGATTAGCTCAGTAGGTAGAGCATCAGACTGCGGATTGGGAGACCCCGGGTTCGATTCCCACCTCGACCCGCTGTGAATGGCCGATTTGGCCTTATCCTTTGGCAAGACAACTTCGAGCCAGCCTAGTCCTATCAGATGGGAACTTAAATAGTCGGTCCCGACATGCACGGTCATTGAGCCAGTGCCGTCGTTAAATCAAAGCATTTACATTTTAGCCAGATACAAGACCCAGGAGTTGAGGTTAGATACTGTTTAGTTTTCTCATTAGTCAAAGGAAAAAGTGAAAATTGCATCCCATGGGTTTAATGTCCCAGTAACAGCTAAGGTCATACAAAGATGTGACCTCGGTTTTAAGTCTCATCCTGAAGACTAGTGTATGGAAATACTATGAAAGTGAATGGGTTGAACGTCTCAGCAAAAGCATATAGAGACGGGACCACAGTTTAAAGTCTCATCAGACAGACCAGTGACCAGTGGGATGGAAACACTATGTATTTTTGATGCCAAAGGCAGGGATTGAACCCACGACCTCCGGATTGGAAGTCATGTGTTCTAACCCCTAGGCCACAACCCATCCAATACTATGAAAGAATTGTTCACGCCTATGGCAGGGATTGAACCCACGACCTCTGGCATTGATGTCCAACGCTAAACCATTATGCTATTGACCCATCCCTGATTTAACAACAGGGGCCCGTTCACTAAACTTCATACAACTAAAATCCAGACCAGATCGCCCAATAATTAGAATATAATATAAGAAATTTATTTCGTCTTTACAATTTCGGTAAATACTTCTAGCGTAGGCCCAAATCAGATCGCCGCATGGTTAGAATATACATGAATTTTCTTTTTTCTTTCCAATTTCGGCAAATAAGGTCAGCGTAGCCCCAGATCTGATCGCTGCTTGATTAGCAGTCTCGTCTGAGTCTACACTGTGCTATGTGTTTTATTATTGTATAATGTTCATGTATTATTAATGAATAATTCCAGCACAAAAATATTTACACAATTTGATTGGCCCGTAGCAAGTATCTGTCTAAAATTTATATCCCAGTAAACTCCCAAGCCGAACTACTTTCCGTAACCGTGAGGCGCAGTTAAAATAATTCTTAAGAAAACGGAAAATAAACACATTTTCTTCATGATTTTTTTTCAAATGTTGGAATTATAAGGAATGAATGGCCTTTTTGTGGAATTTATCGGGGATATAAACTTGGAAATGTCGCGGGAATACTGGACGAGGCCTTCCGGCCCGGCCTCGTCCAGTATTCCCGCGACTTTTCCAAGTTTATACCCCGATAAATTCCACAAAAAGGCCATTCATTCCTATATTAATTAATAAAAGATATACCACCATATTGACTTTGCTCATTTTGTTGCTTGCCATGAGAATATACATGTACACATAACTATCAAAATTACAGGACAATATGGCAAAACTGTGATCAACTAGGTAATAAATTGTAATTACATGGTTTGGTCACACTTTGCCATTTAATCCTATTGTTAAGCCTTTGCCATTGTTCAATTACAATAATGTCCTATATTGCATCAATTTACCGAAACATCCAAACCATTCACACTATAAAATCAATTTACCGAACTGGTCATTTACCGAGTGAGTGAGTGAATAGGGTTTAACGTCCGCTTTTCTGACATAGAGGTACAAGCCTCAGGGAGTCTACACGCAGACAGGTCAACGGGGAACGGGGTCGTGTCCCGTATCCACCTGTCCGAGGGGGGTAAATCCCAACTTCAGAACTCAATATTTACAATCAAAATATATATTCAGTCCTGAAATTAGAACAACCTGATCTGGTGCCAGGCCCTCGCCACACCAGCATCATTTATCCCATCCCCTAAAAGTAATAGGATTAGCACTAATCTTACTTTTATATATGGGGCATAGCCTGACTCAACTCTCACATACAAGAAAGCCAAAAATGTACATGAGGGCCAAATCCGGTATAGTGGGTTCCGGAAAGTATGAACCCAATCGTTAAGCCAGTTTAGTCGCCTTTTACGACAAGCAATGGCTACTGCAGCACTATTCTCAGGATCAGTTGATCCCGCCCCGGTGCCTGCACGGGGCGGTCATTTACCGAAACGTCCGAAAATCGGACACACATATTGACAATGATGTGCTCAACGCTGAAATTGTCATCGTAGGATGGAAGCCGACAAGAACTTGTGTACGGCAATTGATTGCATATTTTGAGTACAGAGGCCATTTCCCGCCATACATTACTGCCGTTTTCCGGCTAATGCATGGTCAGCTAATAGAATAATTGTGAAACAACTCGTTATTTGAACGGGAATCAGCGACCGTATGTGATCGTATATTATAGGAATGAATGGCCTTTTTGTGGAATTTATCGGGGTATAAACTTGGAAAAGTGGCGGGAATACTGGACGAAGCGATCAAAAATTACAATTTTCGAAAAAAAAAAAAAAATTCTCGAAAATTGTAATTTTTTCTCGTCCAGTATTCCCGCGATTTTTCCAAGTTTATATCCCCGATAAATTCCACAAAAAGGCCATTCATTCCTTATAATTCCAGCATTTGAAATAAATTCATCAAGAAAATGTGTTTATTTTCCGTTTTCTTAAGAATTATTTTGACTGCGCCTCACGGTTACGGAAAGTAGTTCGGCGTGGGAGTTTACTGGGATATAAATTTTGGACAGAGACTTGCTACGGGCCAATCAAGTGTTAGGGAATTGTGTAAATATTTTTGTGCTGGAATTATTAACGTAATACACTACTCAAGTAAATATGTATCATCAAATTGTACTACAAAACACGTAAGCATGAACATCCGACCGTGATATACCATGTACTAAAATACCTACAGATTCCCTAGAAACATGTCTATTTCGATCTGACACTACCGCTTTATTATATGAACTTCTACTGCTATAAAGTTTCTCCAAGTTTGTGGGTTGGTCAAGAAATTAGCTTTGCAACCAGGGTTCAAACCTTGGTCAGTTTGCCGTATCAATGTTTTATGGGAATGATTATCGGCAATTCAGTAATTCGTTGACAACTACCTTGCTGGTATATTTTGGCGCCGAATTGTCAGGAAGGTGCAATAAAACCACGAGGATTCGTGCAGGATTTGTCTCTAGAATTTTGAGGTAGAGTTCCCATTCATGCGGTGCCATGCAAAATAAGTGGGAGAAAGTCACGTTAACAACAACCACATCATTTTGTTTACTTTGATATTTTATTAGACCATGTAGGTACAAACTGTCGGGGGTGTCAAAACCTTACTCAACTAGATTGGTAAGTAAGCGAGGCTTACGGAATACACCCCGCGTGGGCCCAGGTACCCCTAAAATATGTAAAAATGTCCAAGTGTGTGGGCTTGTGACCTTGACTCTGGGCTTAGCGGGAGCGGCATGAACATGAATTTGTCACAGGGTGGTAGAGGTCCATTGGAGCAATGCGTGTGTGAAATGTGAAGCAAATCCGAGCAAGGAAATAGAAGTTGTAACCGATTTCTCAGATGTTAAGTTTTGTAAAGAGACTAAGTATGTGACCTTGACCTCGAGATCAGTGGGAATTTATCACAGCATGATAGTAGAGCCTTAGAGGAATGCATGCATGAAATATTAAGAATTTTCGATGAAAGAAATAGAAGTTATAACATATTTCTCTGATGTTAAGTTTTGTAAAGAGACTAAGTATGTGACCTTGACCTTGACATCAGCGGGGGTTGACCAGTCGTAGATTTGTCACAGCATGATAGTACAACCTTAGAGGAATGCACAAGTGAAATATTAAGAATTTTCAATGAAGGAAATAGAAATTATAACTTATTTCTCTGATGTTAAGTTTTGTAAAGAGACTAAGTATTTGACCTTGACCTTGGGATCAGCGGGGGTTGGACGGTCACGGTTGTGGATTTGGCACAGCATGGTAGTAGAGCCTTACAGGATTGCACGTGTGAAATATTAAGCATTTTAGATGAAGGAAATAGAAGTTATAACATTTCTCTGATGTTAAGTTTTGTAAAGAGAATAAGTATTTGACCTTGGGATCAGCGGGGGTTGGACGGTCGTGGATTTGGCACAGCATGGTAGTAGAGCCTTACAGGAATGCAAGTGTGAAATATTAAGCATCTTAGATGAAGGAAATAGAAGTTATAACATTTCTCTTAAGTTTTGTAAACCTTGGGATCAGCGGGGGTTGGACGGTCGTGGATTTGGCACAGCATGGTAGTAGAAGGAATGCATGTGTGAAATATTAAGCACTTTAGATGAAGGAAATAGAAGTTAGAACATATTTCTCTTGATGTTAAGTTTAGTGCACACACGGACAGACAACCGCACTCCAGAATACACGTTGTGGGGTGTATAATTAATGATGTCCGAATGTATAAATATTATGGTAAGTGGTTAATATACAGTGGATATACCTAGGTTCTGGATAATAAGCCTTCGTTGGCCAGTTACTAGAGCTATACGCATATAAAAACAATTATTCAAAACTTTTTAAAACAATACACTTATCGTAAAAGTGATGTGAAACCAGATTTATCTAAAAATCGCGATTGTTTCCATGTCGTCCATTTTGTTAACGTATCATCCAGGCGCTTGTAGAAAATAGACTGTGACCTTAGAGTCTGGATTTGTGTTGTCGGATTATACTCATCCTGTATTGCGGCGCACCATCGGATCAGTGTAAAAAATGGTTATCTAAATTATCAGAGGAGTGTACAGTAAACAATTTTCCACCATTTCCTTTGCCAGTCATAAATGACAATAATATTATCACAAGGCTAATAATCATAATGCAAGATGCTTTCAGATCACGTTTAATTTTCATTTGTGGTACCTGCTATTTTACCATATTCATTATGGTGCACACTACAGGAAGGATTTATACAAAAACAAGATAATAACAATCTACAAACTGTAGACTATTATTTTGAGCATTTTTATGATCAACAGAACAATAAATTATATTAAAAACACAGAGTTTATATCTACATCTGTGTAATCAAATATAATTCTGTGTTAGTTTTTTTATTGTTTTTCATATAAGACCCCCCAGTATAATGAGAAGCTCTATTCTGGTAATTTGACAGCTACCAGTCTGTGTTTACATGACATTGACTTCTCAAAATGGCTAAAGAATCCAGTGACGCAGACTGACAGAACCATGCTTTGTAAATCTTTTTGAATAATGATGTTTATGAGTGGACAAAAGTGGGAATAGTTGAAATACAACATTTTGAAGGTATTCTAACACATTTGATTAAAACCTTACATGACTAAGGGCGATGTGGAACATTTTTCTCCATTTGACAGATAAGTGTCTTCTTCAAAAAATGTCAGGGAAAAATATCGTGTAATTTTCTGTGAATAGTGACAAATGCGGTTTACAAAAATTCCCGACGCGGGGGTAATCCCGACAAATGGTTACGCTAAGTTAAATAATGTTACACAAGTGTGCTATTTGACCAGGAGGTATCATCAGGTGATTATCAAAAGGAGTACAAAATACTTGCAGCCATTTGAAAATACGCATAGTTTTTCAAATTGAGTAGTGAAAATACTGTAATAAAGTTGAAAATTTACTTTAGTTGAGCTTCAAAAAGCAAACAGTTTGCTTTTTGCAGCTCAAATAAGAGAATTTTTTAATTTTGTTATCATTTGTTCGATATTTAATACGGAAGAAAATAAATAATACATTTGTAAAAGACATATTGAATTTGAAATATGGGGGTATAATACTCTTTAAATTATCTGGAGCTCGGCGTTTCACTGTACCTTGTTTTCTGCGAGAGCGTTGATGACGTTGCCGAGTGCCAGTAGAGACCGGTTGATGTTCGCACCCTCCCGCAGCCGGGAGCCATGATTCTTGGTCACGGTGGCGCGCTCTGAGCCGGCTAAATCCACGAGGCAAAGTTTGGCCACCTTCACTTCGGCAGAAATATTGGCTGTTCTGTCCTTCTGTCGGATGAACACCTGTAAACAGAAGTTATATTAACCCTTACAACGCCAAATAAAATTCCATTTCCTGATGTTTATATCCTTGAAATGTTGTTGTTAAGGAATATGATAAATAAACAGAAAGCAAATATGGATGATGACAATTAAGTACAAAGTATATAGTTTCAAGCAAATAGTAGTCAATAGCTGACAAACGCAAATCTTGGAGAGACAGGCGGATATTGTGGCGACTATATGTACGAAAATCCAGAAATGGTTTTTGGGGTACATATATTCTTTTGTACCAATTCACACACCATCCACAAATGGTGCAGATCCGTATTAGAGTCGTTTCATCTGGATCTACACGATTTTGCAAACATTAGGATAGGGGTCTGCATGTTTATTGATGAAAATATGTTTTGACAGCACGTGAGATATTGGAGACGATTCTCTTGTGCCGACAAAGCGTGTTTATTTTGTTCACAAATAACATAATTATATGGCTGTGGCCCGCATGTCGCGCCCACCGAGGCTTTGATAGTATAAAAACTTTAACCCGGGCGCACGTATGTACACCAATGTGGCCGCCCTTTCCGCAAGCGGGTGCGATAAAAATGAAAAAGAGCAGACGACAATAATCATTTCGTGCCTTGACAGGGTCGTACCTGGAAGACAGCGTGTGACCGTGAAGACTCGGCATTGGCATCGGTGGGATGCTGGGTCCTATGTTCGTTGCCAAACTTCAGCATATAGAGTAGCTCGTCCGCTGTCTGGGGCTACAATATAAATGCATGCAATAAAACTTCACCATGGTAAGGTTATGGTGTACTGAACCATCCATTCAATAACATGCTGTAGCATAAACCGTTGCTATAACTAGCAGAGCGTATTGGCGGATTTTACGCAATTATTTTAGCTGAATACACATTGATTATCAAAAGTGGGAGTACAAAATACGCACAGCAGCATTAAAATATGCATTGATTTTCAAATTGATTAGTGAAAATACTGTCATAAAGTTAAAAATTAACTTTAGTTGAGCTGCAAAAAAACAAACACTGTTTGCTTTTTGCAGCTCAAATAAGTGAATGTTTAAATTTGTTATATTTTTTATCATTTATTCCCTAATGAAGAAAATCAATAATTCATTTGTAAAAGTAAAATACGCAATGATTTTGAAATCAGGGGGTATAGTACGCTTTAGACACAAAGTTTCTCTGGAGCTCTGAACTAGATTACTGAATTTGGAAACTCAGAACTTTAACTTCCATGGCATCATTGACATTGCCGTTACAATTGTCAGTTTTCTGTCAAATTGCTTAGATACGGCAAGGCTCCAGATAATGAATTAGTAATTGAGTATTTTCAGCCCATCACTTCTGAAGCAATTGGGTATTGCAAGACTTTAATTGGGTAAACTAAAATCACACAACTGTTTACACAACAACAGACAGCAATTATTGAATATCATGCTTCAAAATGAAAACATGTCTTGGCATTTCATTAGAATTGTCTCCTTGGAGACAATTCTAATGAATACCAAGATGTGTTTTCATGGAACATAAGAAAAATATGCTATATTTGTGGTCTGTTTATTGTCTTTTGCAGCATGATAAAGGTACCACAAAATTGTTAATGCTTTTTGATACTCGCTGCTTCTGATTTCAATTAGGTTTTTGGTAATTTTAATTAGGTATTGAAGCAAATACGCAGCTTATCTGGAGCTCCGATATTGCTTATTGATTTCAATATAAAACTAAGCAACAAAACGACAATCTCTGCCAACTGTAACGCTAATAATGATAATTTAACAAGTTCGGTAACCTATTTATCACGCTGATCTGTAGACAAGGAACATTCACACTCATGCCAGCTTAGATGCAAGTTTATCAAGTTTGACGCAGAAACAGTGATCAAGTCTTGGAATTCATATTAAATGATTCCTGGTCGATGTCAGATAAACTTGACACGAAACGACTGGGTATAACACGATTTAAATATTTTCTTGCAACCTTTCTTATTTATTCCACAAAGTACATATTGACCACTTATATTATATGGTGTTACCACTCGGCGAGACGGTTCCAATGAGTGGTAACAACATATAAATTCATTCATAAACTAGATTGGTCAGTAAGCGAGGCTTACGGAATATACCCCCCGCGTGGGCCCAGGTACCCCTAAAATATGTACAAATTTCCAAGTGTGTGGGCTTGTGACCTTGACTCTGGGATTAGCGCGAGCGGCATGAACGTGAATTTGTCACAGGGTGGTAGAGGTCCATTGGAGCAATGAGTGTGTGAAATGTGAAGCAGATCCGAGCAAGGAAATAGAAGTTATAACCGATTTCTCTGATGTTAAGTTTTGTAAAGAGACTACCGTATAACCTCGAATTAACGCCCCCGGAGGCGTTACATTTTACAAAAGGGGGGGGGGGGGGGGCGTTTATTAGCCAGCAAAAAAAAAAAAAAAGAAAAAAAAAAGAAAAAAATTACCAAAGACCGCCAATTTCAAACACAAATAAGGATTTAAGGATTATTTGTGTTTGAAATTGGCGGTCATTGGTAAAATTATTATTATTTTTTATAGGGGGGGGGGAGGGCTTTATTAGCTGTAAGAAAAAAGAAAAAAGAAAAAAAAAAGAAAATTACCAAGGACCGTCAATTTCAAACACAAATAAGGATTTAAGGATTATTAGCCAGTAAAAAAAAGAAAAAAAAAAAAGAAAAAAAAAAAAGTAAAAAAAAAAAAAAAAAAAAAAAAAAAAAAAAAAAATAAAAAAAAAAAAGAAAAAAAAAAAAAGAAAAAAAAAAAATTACCAAGGACCACCAATTTCAAACACAAATAAAAGATTTAAAGACTAGTGTGTTTGAATTATTTGCGGGGGGGGGTGGGGGCGTTTATTAGCCATTAAAAAAAAAAAAAAAAAAAAAAAAAAAAAAAAAAAAAAAAATAAAAAAAAAAAAAAAAAAAAAAAAAAAAATTGTTTTTTACCAAGGACCGCCAATTTCAAACACAAATAAGGATTTTTTATTTTTTTTTATTTGGGGGGGGGGGGGGGGGGGGGGTTTGGGGGGGGGCGTTTATTAGGAGGGGGGCGTTAAGCCAAGGTTATACGGTATGTATGTGACGTTGACCTCGAGATCAGCAGATCAGCGGGGATTTGTCACAGCATATGAAATATTAAGTATTTTCCATGAAAGAAATAGAAGTTATAACATATTTCTCTGATGTTAAGTTTTGTAAAGAGACTAAGTATGTGACCTTGACCTTGGGAGCAGCGGGGGTTGGACACTCTAGATTTGTGACAGCATGATAGTACAACCTTAGAGGAATGCACAAGTGAAATAATAAGAATTTTCAATGAAGGAAATAGAAGTTATAACTTATTTCTCTGATGTTAAGTTTTGTAAAGAGACTAAGTATTTGACCTTGACCTTGGGATCTCTGCGGGGGGTTGGACGGTCGTGGATTTGGCACAGCATGGTAGTAGAGCCTTACAGGAATGCATGTGTGAAATATTAAGCATTTTAGATGAAGGAAAGGAGAAGTTATAACATATTTCTCTGATGTTAAGTTTTGTAAAGAGTATTTGACCTTGACATTGGGATCAGCGGGGGTTGGACGGTCATGGATTTTGCACAGCATGGTAGTTAGAGCCTTACAGGAATGCATGTGTGAAATATTAAGCATTTTAGATGAAGGAAATAGAAGTTATAACAATATTTCTGATGTTAAGTTTTGTAAAGAGACTAAGTATTTGACCTTGACCTTGGGATCTGCGGGGGGTTTGGGGGTTGGACGGTCGTGGATTTGGCACAGCATGGTAGTAGAGCCTTACAGGAAGGCATGTGTGAAATATTAAGCATTTTAGATGAAGGAAATAGAAGTTATAACAATATTTCTCTGATGTTAAGTTTTGTAAAGAGTATTTGACCTTGACATTGGGATCAGCGGGGGTTGGACGGTCATGGATTTTGCACAGCATGGTAGTAGAGCCTTACAGGAATGCATGTGTGAAATATTAAGCATTTTAGATGAAGGAAATAGAAGTTATAACAATATTTCTCTGATGTTAAGTTTTGTAAAGAGACTAAGTATTTGACCTTGACCTTGGGATCTGCGGGGGTTGACGGTCGTGGATTTGGCACAGCATGGTAGTAGAGCCTTACAGGAAGGCATGTGTGAAATATTAAGCATTTTAGATGAAGGAAATAGAAGTTATAACATATTTCTCTGATGTTAAGTTTTGTAAAGAGACTAAGTATTTGACCTTGACCTTGGGATCTGCGGGGGTTGGATGGTCGTGGATTTGGCACAGCATGGTAGTAGAGCCTTACAGGAATGCAGTGTGAAATATTAAGCATTTTAGATGAAGGAAATAGAAGTTATAACAATATTTCTCTGATGTTAAGTTTACAGACTAAGTAATTGACCTTGACCTTGGGATCTGCGGGGGTTGGACGGTCGTGGATTTGGCACAGCATGGTAGTAGAGCCTTACAGGAATGCATGTGTGAAATATCAAGCATTTTAGATGAAGGAAATAGAAGTTATAACAATATTTCTCTGATGTTAAGTTTATCCGGACGGACGGACGCACGGACGGACGGACGGACAACCTGACTCCAGTATACCCCCCCTCAACTCGTTGCGGGGGGTATAATAAAGAGTAATATTCTCTATTCCTGTGTCTGAGAGAAAACACTGCACAACGTAGTAACACATGTCAGTACCTTGTGAAGGGAGAGACCGGGCACGACTACACCATTGTGTGGATCCTCACGGACGGGCAGCGAACCTCCGGGCATCAGCAGGTCCCGAATCCCTTCATTGTACACCTGTAATTGCCAAAATTGCGATTAAGTAAACTTATCTTGCTTTGCGAGAGTAATTATTTATTTGTACTGAAATGTATTATTTCTTATAAAATTAGAAATGTGGCCTGTCGGCACACAAATGCCCCCATTGGCAGCCAAAGAAAATGAGGCACATTTGAACACTCAGAGGGCCAGAGAAGCGTAGATTTACCACAGCATGAAAGCAGACCATCAGAGCAATGGGTGTGTGAAATATCAAGCATATCCATGTAAAGAAAGCGACATTATAAGACAGTTACACGAGCTTTGAACGCACCAAGTATGTGACCTTTACCCTGGCTTAGCAGGGCAGAACAATCGTGGATTTTTCACAGGGCGGTAGAGAACCATTAGAGCAATGTGTGTGTGAAATATTAGGCAGATCCGTGTAAGGAAACTTAAATTATAAGACATTTACCCGACCGTTAAGGTTCGAACGCACCAAGTATGTGATCTTGACCCTGCAGTTAGTGGAGGCGGGACGATTGTGGATTTGTCACAGTGCAGTAGAGGACCATTAAAGCAATGTGCGTGTGAAATATCAAGCAGATGAGGGCAAGGAAACAGAAATTCTAATGCACCGAAAATAGAAAGGACACATCTGATTGGTCAATTGAAATCACAGCCTATAAAATATGAAAAATCACAGCATATAAAATCTTCGTTTTACCAGTCTGTGTTTTACAACTTGACAGATTTATGTAACCCTACGCGTTTTTGTAAACAATGGCCAGCGGCGGGGAATGCAAATATTTCCAAATTAATTTCGGTACATTTTCTGTTATCCATTCTGCCATATTGACCTGCACAACCCAAAGCGGAAAACAGAATCTACCAACGACTGACAAACGTGACTTCAGTGTGGTTGCCCTTCAACAAATTCCAAAAAATATTACCCCACCCGCTCAAAATACAGAAGAATTTAATAATGTGCTCAAATGCAAACTCAATATGCCAGTACCAGCCTATAACCGTACGAATTCCAATGTGCGCATACAGGACTATACATAACTAGATGGCCGCGGCCTGCATGTCGCGCCTTCTGGCGAGGCATGGACACTAAAAAAAAAGATATAGTATAACGAAAAACTTTAACCAAAAAACTTAACCAAAAACTTTAACCGGACACACGTACGTACGTATGTCCGTCCGCACGTACGCCAAAGTGCCGACTATATCGCGCTTTCCGCAAGCGGGCGCGACAATAAACTGTATTGCAGATGGGTAATCACCTGAAGTAGGCGTAAATCCAGGGAAACCCTAGGCCTGTTGACACAGCAAGTTGTTGACATTTCCTTTGTAAAATAACACGAACCCAAAGCAGAAATGTTGGCATTTCTTTAAATGAATAAAAGCAAATAACAGTTGCAACTACACATATAAAAGCAATACAATTGCTAAAATAAACATTACAGTTGAATAAATGTATAGATGTCTTAGAAAAAGTCCTGTTAATCTCTATTTTAAATGGGAATATTCTTCGGCGGAGTTACATTTCTTCAAATTCATTTGGTGTGAGGCGGTTATCGATGACGACAACAACCTGCTGACGTAATGAAAAATATCACTGTTCGTGATATGCTACAACATTGCAGAAAGCAGGGAGCACACTAGGTGCATTAGAATGGGGATAACCATGCTTTGTTTTTCGATTTGGAGCAGTATGTGTGAGGTTTTGTGGTCTGAGAATCATTTTAACTGATTCACAGACCATAAAACCTCCCACATACCGCTCCAAATCGAAAAACAAAGCATGGTTATCTCCTAATTATAAGACATTTACGCGAGCGTTAAGGTTTCGAATGCAGCAAGTATGTGGCCTTGACCCTGGGTTTAGCGGGGGCGGGACGATCGTGGATTTGTCGCAGGGCAAATCTACACTCGTCGCAAAACCCATAAGCCCCATTTCTCCAGTCACAACGAGAAATAATGAAAATTACATGAAATACCTCGAGATATGATATGGCGACGTTGCACGTCTTGGTGTCCTTCATTTCGTCGATGTATTTGAACAAGTCAACCATGGCGAGGTATATAACGCCCGGTTGATCCTTACTGCCCAGCATTGTGTGGGTCTTACCCGACCCCGTTGAACCATAGGCAAATACTGAAAACAATTTATTTATTTGTCGCTATGATTGGAGAAATGGGGCTCATGGGTTTTGCAAGCACTGTAGATCCAGATCAGCCTGTGTCGCCGCAGTCTGATCAGGATCTGCAATGTTTGCTGTTCTATAAATGAAACACCCGTCATGTTTATAAAAAGAAATGTAGATTGATATCAGGCTACAGGCATGTGCTAGTTGATCAGGAGCTACACTGGTCACAAATCCCATAAACCCATGTCTCCAGTCATAGCCACATTTAATGATGTTTAATGGCCCGTCAACAGCGATAAGTCATTTTAGGCCTTCAAATCCCATATTTCATCTGTTGGGAAGGGGGGCTCCCCAAATCATAACTGGCATACTGGATAATAAACAAGAACTGCGTCTGTCGAACGCGGATGCCACCTGCAGCATATTTGAGAAACTGTGACAAAGTGGTTAACCAAAATTGTCTTCAGTAGCCCTGTGAAGGTGAAAAGGCGAAGGTGATATTAGTGTTGGCAAAGTAGGTGTAGCATACATGGAAACGAATAAAGTATTGAACTATTGAAGCAATTAAGCAACTTATGTAGGATGATATGAAAGGCCAATTAAGCAACCTAATGAAACGCATAAGCAACTATTGAGAACATTAAGCAACATGTAGATGATATGGCCAGTTTGAGAAACTGTGACAAACTGGTTAACCAAAATTGTTAAGTCATTTAAGTAACCTGGTGAAGGTGAAAAGGCGAAGGTCATATAAATTATGAAAAGGCAGGTGTGGCACACATACCAATGAATGAAGTGTTGAAGTATTGAAGCGATTAAGCAACTTATGTAGATGATATGGCCAGTTTGAGAAATCTGCGAATGGTTAACCAAATTGTTAAATCATAAGTTAACCTGGTGAAGGTGGAAAGGCGTTAAGGTCATTAAATTATGAAAAGGCAAGGTGTGGCACACATAACCTGGAATGAAGTGGTTGAAGTATTGAAGGCGATTAAGTCAATATAGATGATAAAAGGCGTTTGAGGAAACTGTGACGGAACTGGTTAACAAAATTGTTAAGTCATTTTACCTGGTGAAGGTGAAAAGGCGTGTATATAAATTATGAAAAGGCAAGGTGTGCAACTACCAATGAATAAGTGTTGAAGTATTGAAGCGATTAAGCAACTTATGTACATGATATGGCCAGTTTGAGAAACTGTGACGAACTGGTTAACCAAAATTGTTAAGTCATTTAAGTAACCTGGTGAAGGTGAAAAGGCGAAGAAGGTCATATAAATTATGAAAAGGCAGGTGTGGCAACACATACCAATGAATGAAGTGTTGAAGTATTGAAGCGATTAAGCAACTTATGTAGATGATATGGCCAGTTGAGAAACTGTGACGACGAACTGGTTAACCAAAATTGTTAAGTCATTTAAGTAACCTGGTGAAGGTGAAAAGGCGAAGGTCATATAAATTATGAAAAGGCAGGTGAGGCACACATACCAATGAATGAAGTGTTGAAGTATTGAAGCGATTAAGCAACTTATGTAGATGATATGGCCAGTTTGAGAAACTGTGACAAAGTGGTTAACCAAAATTGTTAAGTCATTTAAGTAACCTGGTGAAGGTGAAAAGGCGAAGGTCATATAAATTATGAAAAGGCAGGTGTGGCACACGTACCAATGAATGAAGTGTTGAAGTATTGAAGCGAATAAGCAACTTATGTAGATGCTATGGCCAGTTTGAGAAACTGTGACAAAGTGGTTAACCGAAAAGTGTGACGGACGGACAGACGGACGGTCCAAACACTATATGCCACCCGTTTCTTCGAAACCCGGTGGCATGAAAAAGAACCAGAAATGAGGTAAAGCCACAAAACAAAATGGCTAAGTGTTTCAGCGACATTTCAAAGGTGAATATATTGAATATATTACATGTTGGAGAAACTGTTACAAACTTTTTGACGTAACGAAATGGCAAAATGTTTCAGCAACATTTTGAAGGTGACAAAGGTCAAGGTCGTGTTAATGGTGGCGCGAGTGTGTGGCGAATGTTCAGGTTATTCAAGTGTCCAAGTATCGAAGCAATCCGTTGCATAATATTGAAGATATTACATGTTGGAGAAACTCTTACAAACTTTTTGATGTAAATGTACACTGACGGACAGACGGAACCTCAAGAGCAACGCAATATGCCCCCCCCCCCCCCCCACCCCCCCCCCCCCCCCCCCCCGCCCTTGCTATCGCATAGGGGGCATAACAAGCCAAAATGTACCTGAGGCCAAACCAGGGATATTGGGATTCCGTTGAAACCCACCACTAAATTTACCCTTCACATGCCCACGACTTGAAACAAACGACAGGTGTGTCATTGATGGAATAGTGAACATTGCAGATCCAGATCAGACTGTGCAGATGCACAGGCTGATCTGGATAAACACTGGTTGTGAAAACCACAAACTCCATTTATCCAGTCACAGCCACATTTGACTTCAAATTTTGGGTATAGTGCGACAACCTGAGATAGTGCCCTATGAGCTGTGACAGTTAATCATAATACTGTAAACCCAATTAAATTTTGGGGCTACTAAATTTCGCAATTTTCGAACCTGGCCATATTCACGACGATTATCGTTCGCAGTATGATGATGTGCGTTATTAACTATTGCGACCCATTTTGGAAATAATATGTTTTCATGGCCATTTTTGACCCGGAAACATAACTGTTGAATCAATTTTGTCCTTTGATAAACTCGTCCGCAAACCAACTCCAAACAGTGGACAAGTTTGTCAGCGAATGAAACGGTATACACTGTACATTGCACTGACCTCGCTGTGTCAATCATAATCCTCCATTTAACTTTTAAGTAAATCAACGATAGTTGCGTCCGAGATATGTTCACCCTGGATATAAATAAACAGCTTAGTACTGATTCGCATTGTCCGTTGATGTATTAATCAATGGCCATTTTTGACACGGAAACATAACTGTTGAATCAATTTTGTCCTTTGATAAACTCGTCCGCAAACCAACTCCAAACAGTGGACAAGTTTGTCAGCGAATGAAACGGTATACACTGTACATTGCGCTGACCTCGCGGTGTCAATCATAATCCTCCATTTAACTTTTAAGTAAATCAACGATAGTTGCGTCCGAGATATGTTCACCCTGGATATAAATAAACAGCTTAGTACTGATTCGCATTGTCCGTTGATGTATTAATCAATATTTTGTTGAGTGAATTTCGAACATTGTAAACCAGGACGATAATCCGCAAATTGTTCTTCTAGACTTCCCGCTGATGTAATAAGCCACGATTTGTCAGGATAGCGGTCCCATTCTGAAAACACAAGCCGTGGTGTACAGGGATTCCACTGGGGAAAATAAAAAAATCGCCACTTCAAAAAAAATAAAACAATTGGCAATAAAAAATTACAATTTTCGGGAAAAAAATAAAATAAATCTTTTGGATTTTTTCCCCCCGAAAATTGTAATTTTTTATCGCCAATTGTTTATTTTGTTTATTTTTATCGCCAATTGCGAAAGTGGCGATCGCCAGCGGAATCCCTGGGTGTATGCACGAATGACATCCGCAATCGTGTGTATTAATTTTTGAATTATCGGTATGACTAAATGCCCAAGGCGTCGACTTTATACTTGCTTCAAATTCACACCGCGGCATCTCTTTGAACTCGACAACACAACAAGCTGACTTGTCACAGGCGTGTCACTTTAGACCAATCAGAGTTGGTTAAACAATAGAAGATAATGGTGCTGAAATTTATCCCGAAGCTGTTTTGTACGAGTTTTCAAACTGTTCATATATTATAGAATTACATTACCGGTATTTCTACTGGAATACACGACACAGAACACGTATCTATATAGTTCATTCAAAACAACCACGATTACCTAGTGTCACCAAATGACACCGAGATATATGGGAAAGGTAAATATAATTAACAAGAAATGTGTCTGTCGAACGCGGATGCCACCTGCAGCATATTTGAGAAACTGTGACAAAGTGGTTAACCGAAAAGTGTGACGGACGGACAGACGGACGGTCCAAACACTATATGCCACCCGTTTCCTCGAAACAGTTTCTCAAATATGCTGCAGGTGGCATCCGCGTTCGACAGACGCATTTCTTGTTTTTATATATTTTGCAGGAAACAGGGCCCACCCTTATTATTATTAAATTATACCTACCTGAGCAATTAAACCCATCAAGGAGACCATTCAGAATAGGTCTTGTAGTTTGCTCATATACGTCGCTAGTGTTTGAAGTGGGACCATACACAAAGTCAAACGCAAACTTGAGATCTTTATTTTGTCGCCTTCGTAGATCCCTCATTCGCTTTCTCCTGTTCTCACCAAAAACTGGCATGTGTTGTTCTTTTGGATCAAACACCAAAACATGCTCGTTCATAACCTACAACAGGAAATTTACAAAGCATAATTATAATTCACCTGTTGTGATTAAGGATGGGGGGAAATACCAAAATCAGAACTGAATATTAACATAAACAAGAGGGCCATGAATGGCCCATGATGGCCCTAATTCGCTCACCTGACTCCATGGACACCAGAGGAGAATGTGACATTGAGTTCAAATGTGTTTAAAAAAAATTGTGCTATTTTTAGATGGCGGTCATCTTGGATTAAGCGATGACTCATTTTAACAAATCTGAAAATGCTTCACCCAAGGATCTTAACTTACTATGAAGTTTGGCCAGCATCGGCCATGTGGTTCCTGAGAAAAAGACGTTCAAAATCTTGAATAAATGGACCTTTTGGCGGCGATCATGGATGACATAATCATCCGATTCCGACAAATATTGCACCAGAGCAATCGCCTCATTGAAACCTTCAATTTGATATATGACATGAGCATATTCGGTCAAAAATAAAATTTGACACCACGGGCCACGCCCATTTTTGACCCCGTGGTCACCATTTTCACAACTTTGGAAGAGCATTGTACAATAACCATTCCTACCAAGTTTCGTCGAAATCCGGCCAGCGGTTCATAAGAAGATTTTTTAAGAATTTGTGCTATTTTTAGACGGTGGCCATCTTGGATTAGCGATGACCTCCATTTTAACAAATCTGAAAAGGCTTCACCCATGGACCATAACTTTTAAGTTTGGCTACCATGGGCCAAGCGGTTCATGTGAAGAAGAATTTTGAAATCTCTAATAAAAGAACGACCTTTTTACCTTTGGCGGCCATTTTGGATGACATAACCATCCGATTTCGACAAACCAGAGTGATCGCCTCGTTGATACCTTCAATTTGATATATGACATAATCATATTCGGTCAAAAATAAAATTTGACCCCACGGGCCACGCCCATTTTTGACACCGGGGTCACCATTTTAACAACTTTGAAAGAGCATTGTACATCGATCATTCCTACCAAGTTTTGTCGAAATCCGGTTGGCAGTTCTTGAGAAGAAGATTTTTTAACCATTTTCACAACTTTGAAAGAGCATTGTACAACAACCATTCCTACCAAGTTTCGTCGAAATCCGGCCAGCGGTTAATAAGAAGATTTTTTAAGAATTTGTGCTATTTTTAGACGGTGGCCATTTTGGATTAGCGATGACCTCCATTTTAACAAATCTGAAAAGGCTTCACCCATGGACCATAACTTTTAAGTTTGGCTACCATGGGCCAAGCGGTTCATGTGAAGAAGAATTTTGAAATCTCTAATAAAAGAACGACCATTTTACCTTTCGGTGCCATCTTGGATGACATAACCATCCGATTTCGACAAAAAATGCATCAGAGTGATCGCCTCGTTGATACCTTCAATTTGATATATGACATGATCATATTCGGTCAAAAATAAAATTTGACCCCAATTTGACCCCACGGGCCACGCCCATTTTTGACCCCGGGGTCACCATTTTAACAACTTTGAAAGAGCATTGTACATCGATCATTCCTACCAAGTTTTGTCGAAATCCGGTTGGCAGTTCTTGAGAAGATTTTTTGAACAATTTGTGCTATTTTTAGTCGGCGGCCATCTTGGATTATGTAATGACGTCATTTTAACAATTTTGTAATCCCCTTACCTAAGGATCATGACCATGAAGTTTGGTGACTATAGGCCCAATGGTTACCGAGAAGACGTTTGAAAATGTTCACAGACGGACACATTGCGGTAACAATAGCGCACATGGAGCTTCGCTCAGATGAGCTAAAAAGGTGAAGGTCATGTTAATGGCGGCATGAGGGTGTTCCGATTGATGACATGTATCAAGTGTCCAAATATTGTAACAATCCGTTAAGTAATATTAAAGCTATATCGTGATGAAGAAACTTGTACAAACTTGTACAAACGTGTTTCCGCAAAATGTGAATAGAAAAAAGGTCAAGGTCATGTTAATGATGGCATGAGTGTGTTCCCAATGCCCACATGTATCAAGTGTCTAAATATTAAAGGAATCCGTCAAGTAATATTAAAGTTATAGCATGACGACAAAGCTTGTACAAACTTTTTGACATTTCAGAAGACGACGATGCAAAAAGCGGCGACTTCTGCTAAAGCAGGCGCGACAAAATTATTTAAGTTTAAGATTTTGGTTGAAAAAAATATTCTTAAATGATTTTACTTTTTTTTGGGATAGCATGGCACCACCAAAATCTGGCAAGGTGTGGCACCATGCTAATATAGGCTAGGGGAAACACAGCGTCTGTTTGTTTGTTTATTGGTGTTTAACGGCCTATCAACAGCTAAGGTCATGTAAAGTTTAACCCTTAAAATTCAGGAAATGAAAACTGTCGTCTGCTGTTGTTCTAGGTTTTTTCTTTCTCACTGAAATCTTGATTCTATGATTCTGAAGTGCTGCCAAACCATGTTTTCATCGAGAAAAATGGATACTAAAAACTAACCAGTAGACGGCAAAAATTTAATTCAGCCATGTAAGGGTTAAAAGCATGAGCATGAAGTACCTGGACAACATTCTTACTGCCCTCTTTTTCGCGGGTGTTTTCAGGTCTGACCCGTACTGCGACCCTAAGACTGCTGGATTTGTCACCTCCCGATGGCGGACTGTGTTGCCGTTTACGGCGATGTGGTAACGGCATTTCTGTAATGAAACGTTGGCGCAAGTATTGTAAAACAAACTTACAAGTGGTTGGGACTGGAGAGATATATAAATGTTGCTTATGATTTTAACAATAGTAACATGCAGATAAATAACGGATACAGAAAATCATGGTAGGTTTGTGAACACAATCCGATCGCTGGGAAGTGTCTCACCCACTAAACAAGGCAATCGCCATGAAGGTCAAGGTTACAATATGAGGAAGTCCAAAATTATTGATACGAAGGCTGAGCTCCAGATAAGGTGCGTATTATACGCACTTATTTTAGCAGATATGCATTGATTATCAAAAGTGGGAGTACATTGATTTCAAATTGAATAGTGAAAATACTGTAATAAAGTTGAACAATTACTTAGTTGAGCTGTAAATAGCAAAAAGAAATGTGCAGCTTAAATAAGTCAATTTTAAATTTGTTTTATTTTTGTATAATTTGTTCCCTATTTAATATTAAAGGAAGAAAATCAATAATAACTTATCTGGAGCACTGCGACGGCCAGGGTCACCAAGGTTAAGGTCACACAAATGACACTGGGCAGATAGCCAGCCATCAAAGTGAGAAAGCTATTGGTGATGATTGGTAATGATCCGACTAACAAATCAGGAGATATTCAAAATTTGGACGTACATACAAAATTATTGACACGAAAGTCAAGGTCACCAAGGTGATGGTCATGGTTACCGGAATAACACTGGATGCATAGCTATCATCGTTCGTTATCTTATATTTAAGGGTAGGAATTGGCTCGCAGATCTTCCAAACCCGGGCATATGAGCCCAGAAAATTTGTCACGCCAATGACCATGAGCCCGTTTTCCTTTCCGAATTTATTATTAGTTGCAATGCAGTCAAAATGTGTACTTTAAACTAAGGAGGTAATGAGTTAATTTAACCTAGCTAGTTCATTATCCTTCTGCACTGTGCCAGTATGTCAAACCGTGTTAAGGGCTGAGCATGAGTGCAGGTAGCTGCACGTTTTCTGCTTTATAGGCAACAGGTTGCACTATATCGCTACATAAATGCGTAATAGCATTTACATTTCCCACACTAAAATATAGAAAAAATCAGCAGTGTGTTCAACATTCATACTTCACTTATATTGTTATTGAGAGACAATTCTACAATAGGACACAACAATATTACCAATAAACTTACCTAATAAAATGTGTATTAGCAAAATTCTTAGGTCACTCTCCACGAAGTAGAAAGAAAACAAAGAACGCTTCAAATGCACATTTGGAAAGACTACTCAGTCATAACGCTTATGTAATGAAATGTAATTAGAGTTATGTACTCAGAACTAGAGTGCATATATATATGGAGACTCAGCCGTAATAGTGTTATTCTATTATGTAATGATGCTATTAGAGGGTTGGTCAAGGCAAAGCAGATCAAGGAGTGAGTTATGCAAGATAAGATATATTTTATTAATTAACCGCCTAATAACCTTAATTTAAAACACACATTTTGACTGCATTGGAACCAATACTAAATTCGGAAAGAAAAACAGGCCAACGGCCATTGGCTGGACACATTTTCTGGGCTTATATGCTGGGAGGTCTGTGACCCAATTCCTACCCTTAAATATAAGATAACTAACTTTATATAGCGGACGATTTTACCAAATAGAGGACAAATTGACCAAATAGTATGAATGGCGGACCATTCTGGAAGTCGGCGTGACGTATCACTAGTCACAGGACCCGATATGTTTGGGGGTTAGTCGATTCATTTTGCTCTAAAATACATCATTTTTATACCAGAATTTTCGAACTACGAAAATAGTCCAAAATACTGAATGGTGATAAGAATATTTTTTAATGAATTTAACTTTATAAATGTGCATTTAAATTTGATTTAGCGATTGGAATTTAGTTGTTTGAAGTGTTCAAAAATGATTAAATTATATAGCAAAATATGTTAGATTTCCCCCTGCGCTGCTCGACAGTGGAGATAATTAGCCCCAATTCTCATGGATTCGTGACTTCTCATTGATTCGTGCCCCTAGAAAACAAGTGAATAAGCATATTCTAGGAATAGTGTTAATTGAAAATGATCTTAAAAAGGTATTTCAAGTTGTTTCCCACGGTTTTATAAGTTACAGTTACATACAATTGTGATTTACTACCTATTTTGTCATTTTTCTACATACTCCCTTAATCTGAAGAGGGTCTGTTCGCGAATGATGCATAAAATGTGATACATGTTGATTTCTAGATGAATCTGGACTTCACCATATTTACATTTGATGCATCTAGGCAGCAACACTTCTTTATTGTACGAGTGATTAAGGAATGTCGCTCAAATGTGCAGAAAGTTGTAGGGCACGAACCTGATGAGAAGTTTCAAGATCAATTAGGCGACTTGGGTGGGTTAATTCTAGGGACTCTAAGACTTGCATAAACAACAATTTTGGTGAATTCCTTATGTGCACTCATAGTCAAGTGTTTGAAATGTATGTTGATGTGTATATTTTCAGGAATTAATCAGAATATAACACACAATATGAATGTATGTGCTTAGGGACACGGATCCATGAGAATAGGGACTATAACTGGCAGGTGAGCAAAATGGACGAAGTCCGACTTCCATAATTTGACCAAATAGCAGAAGATTTAACTACCGATATTGGATTTTTTTTAGCGAATAGCGAACGATTTGACTTGCGGACGTTTTGGTAAGCGGGCGATTTGACCTGTAGCCTATTTCATCAACATTGCAAAGTATACTTATCTAGCAAAGTATACTTTGAGGGATAAATTTTCAATTTTAGGATAAATTTATTAATTTATATTATACTGAATTTATTATATTATCACAGCCATTTTGGCTGTGATAATGTAATAAATTCAGTATAATAATTCTGCATACTTTTAATAATCAAATATATGCAGTCGTTAGTTCTATATGAAATAATGTATTTCAGGAAAAACAAGAAATGCGTCTGTCGAACGCAGATGCCACCTGCAGCATATTTGAGAAACTGTGTCAAAGTGGTTAACCGAAAAGTGCGACAGACGGATGGACAGACGGACGGTCCAAACACTATATGCCACCGGTTTCTTCGAAACGGGTGTCATAATAAATGATTACTCCCTCAAAGTATATATTGCAATGTTGGTGAAATCGGCTACAGATACGACAGATACCGAACGGGTTTGGGGGCGAAACAATTATTTCTGTATTTAAAAAGCAAACACGTTTTCGGAAGTTTTTCCAGAAGAAAACTGATCGCTACAGGTAGAGTGATTAATGGTTTATGTTTCGTCGGACATGAGAGAGGTTGTTTACTTCTATTGCGTCGTTTATGCTTCTTTACACTTTCGTGTTTTGTTTCTTGTTTTGAAGTATTCAAACTACCCTCGCTAAAATGTAAGCTCAATTTTTATTGGCTAATTTCACTTCCGGAAATATTGGATAAGGGACAGGTTTATTCACCGGAACTCATGCACTTATTTTATAATACCTATGTTGATGGTAAATGTATCAAATTAAAGTTATGTCTCTGTGCTTCAATTTGGTAGATGATATGTATGCAATCAATATAAATATTCATTGGAAGTTAGCAAAAATTTGCATTGCTTGTCACTGGTAAAATGGAGCGTAGAATCTCCGGAACCCACGGAACCGTTCATAGTTTCTAAAGTGTGCTATCCACATTGACAAATTACATATTAATTTCAACATTAGTATATATGCTTTAATTTAGTATATTGATTGTAACTATTAACCGACGAAAAGTTACACAAAAACGGTTTGATTGTGATTTTTACCACAATTCACAGTACCGGTTTCGGCTAAACAGCACGTACAATCCCCGGATTCTTTATAAACCCTTGTAATTTTGATAATGTATACTCAATCATGACCAATAATAAACCAAATAAAATGTATATCACTATGGATTAAATTATAAAGATCGACCAATTAGAAGTTACCAAAAATGGAATTGAAATTAACGAATATTGACCCACCAAAGATCGATCGTTCATTCAGCCGCTACAGATGTATCGTATCGCAAAATTCTATTGCTCATATCGGGTCTCATGTGTATATATGCTGCATGTCTAAATTAAAGTTGACCAATATAGCACCAACTCAGCCTACATATACGTGCAGTCTGATCAGGATCTGTACTGTTCGCTATTCAGTTAGTGAATCGCCGGTCATTCTTCTAATGTATATAACCTTATAGACAATGGACGCAATGGTTCCTTCTGAAACTATGCGTCAGTAACATTTTGACCAGTGTAGATCCTGATCATAATGTGTATATGTGACTGGGGCTGTGAGTGTTTACCAATGTAGTCACAAATCAACCTGCAAATTCGTGCAGTCTGATCAGGGTATGCATGCACTGTCAGCCATTAATTCAGTGAATAACCCGTCTTTCTTCTAAACATTAGTATATATTATTTTCAGGCTGCACGAGTGCGCTAGATGATCATACATTTGATTGGTCACAAAACCCATTTAAATCCATACTTCATCAGTCGTAGCCACATATCCGTAAAGTGAGTATATACTGATTAACAACTATCACATATGAGCTGCAAGACGATATACCACAACGTCTGAATGGCTGTGTAGACCTTGGATATATTTATGTCTGTTGAAATTGGTTGTCAGTAAAGCATTGGTCCGTGACGGTGTAGATCCCGATCATAATGTACAATCTCATCACACGTATCATGAAATCATGATATCCTGCACAGACCTTGCCATTATTATTATACCATAGCAATCATTAGTCCCAGTATTATATGAACAAATGATGACCAGTGTAGACCTTTAACAAATTTAGCGGCCATATCTAATGATGTGAGTTTATTGAGATTGTGTCTCAGATGCGCCGGCGCATGTAGTTTGATCGATAAACTGTGTTCATAGATCGACCAAATTAAATTATATATATACATACGTTAATCCCCTGATTAGATTTACGACGCGTGCCGAAAATTAAAACACCGTTTATTGTGCTGCCCAATTAAATAAGCGTGAGGTGCTATATATCAATCTGGGGGAAACTTTGAAGAAAAGTTACTAAACTGACATTTAAAACCAGTGTATATTATGATTCATTTATAGTCCTCAAATTACCATTCTTGTCGTAACATGTCATTTCATTGCATAACATCGCTCACCGAACGGTGAGCACTCAGATCAAACTACGCACGTGCATGCATATACCATAGATAGTGATGTAGACGATGTCTACACTGGTAACAATATTAATTCGTCCAGTTTTTGTCGCATACTAATGTGGCAATCAACAACGGCGTGGCTGAAAAGTAACGTAATTGGAAGAAAACGTACTCATTATTTTTTCATTATATAGATACCGATTAATTAGAAACTTCAATAAAGTTACTTTAGGACAAAATTAAACAATATATTACTATATTTCATTAATTTACCCCTATGATCCCCATTGGTTATCTTGGGATATTTATACGTTTCGTCTGGAAACAACTACCATTAGGCTACATGAATTCGCTACATTTAATATTCATGAAGTGTCTACATTGTTCTCCATTAAATAATTACAATATGTATGTACGTACGTGCTCGTATGCAATGCCGAATATATACATTCATATCCAGATCGCCTCATTGTAGGTTCGTAACACAGTTTAAATTGTAGTGAACTGTTCTAAACTTATATTATACGCTGATTTAAAAAATAAATCACAAAAACATCGTGTTTCATTTGCATTTATGTTTTATATTGTTGTTTGTTTCAGTGACATTTGTTTAATACCTAGAAAATACACCTTATAGTCAAACTATATCATATGGAATTAGTATACATGGCATGGCAAATAATGCTGTTCTCTCTTACATGTTTCTGATAATCGGCGATCAATTAGACAATAAAAAGGTTAATACTAAGTCGAATATTTGCATGCATTAAAATCTCCAAATGTATCGACCAATATATCAAATTAAAGCTGTGATGATCTGCTATCATTAGAGATATGATATTTCACAATCGTTAAATAAATGTGTCATTTATGAAGAGTTCCATAAGTTCCGGCGATTCTTGTGGTATGTTTGGTCTGATCTGGAACAGTAAAAACAGTATTTTCAATTTAGATTTAAAGTACGTTTTCTTTGACCAAATTCCCAAATCAATATCTCAAATTAAAGTTATAAAGGTAACATTTACTGTAGTATACCTACAATTGCTGCATGTTAATAAATATATTAGTTATTAAAGCTTACATGAGTTCCGGGGATTCTGAAGACCATTTTCGGTGAGAAAATTGAACTGCCAAAATACATTTTCAACGGACAAATTTGTTTCTTTGAACATATTCAAATTGGCAAGAATATATATCATATTAAAGCTAGGAGTAATGCCTTTAATTTGATACATCAGAATCCAAAATCAGTCGTATATTACTTAACTTATGACCGCATTTGTGAGTTCCATTTTCATTGTTTTATCTTATACCAATTCCGGGTAATAAACTGGTAACAACATAGGCCATTTTTCTCAGCAGACTAAACTTACACAGGATATACAGACGGGCGCATGCAATATTTTAAAGATCAGCTATTGGTTTATTGTATGACAAACAGTGAATACCCTGATTGAGATTGCGCCACTGACCGATTGTATGACAAACAGTGAATACCCTGATCAGACTGCACCACTGGCCCATTGTATGACAAACAGTTGTAGCGAAATTGACAAGGCGAAACATCGTCCTGGCTAAGGTAGCTCGTCATTGGGACATTAAACAATTGATTCAGGCTCATTCCCGATAGCCCATGCAATTAACTATCTGTTCTAGCACGCAACCTTCGTACATACGCATATATATATAGCGATTTTGAGGTCATTGATAATTGTAACGAAATTGGATACAACGTAGTATTACAGAATAGAGGGGAAGTAACTCTTGTAAGCTAATAATTAGTGCTGGTACTGTATGTGGGATACAAATTCATGTTTTACGGGGAAAACAATGCCATCCAGCCGTCAACTGTTATCTATAGGTATGCATACATATTTGTACATGTGTCAGTGATGGTGTATTATTAGTTAGAGAATTAGTATGAACCAATTACCGACATGATTTGGACACCACTGAAGTTAAATGTTTTTCTACGTATTGTTCATGCTGTACCAAATACAGCATGCAGGATACAGAGAATCGTCGCATATTCGGGAGTCTGTCATTAGCAAGCGAGAGAGACACTGCTGCAGATATATACAATGGGCAAGCGAAAGGTATTGAAAGGAATACAAGAAGTCGCCTTCTTAGAGGGCTGTGACTTAACGGGGAGCTGGTACATTGACATAGCTACAGGTTCGCTGGAAACTATATCGGAGATAGTTAACTTGATGTATATAATAGCAGCCGTTGTTAAGCCGGGACTCGATAGGAGTTATAACAAGTTGACAGACCGTATGCACAGGGCCAGCTATGTTCGACCTACACAGCATAGCATTCGTCCCACTGCGAGGCGTCCATATATTCATGTCCTAATAACTTTTAATCAAAGTAGTAAATTCCCATGATCACTTTTGCTGTAATCAACACTCATTTTAAACAGTATATATTTGATTCCCACTAAATTAAGACATTGCCTGTGCAGCTGAAGTTCGTAGGAGCTGAAGTTGGTAAGAGTTCATAGGATTTGGAGCTCGCAGGAGTTCATAGGAGCTGATTGGAGTTCATAGGAGCTGGAGTTCGTAGGAGCTCATAGGAACTGAAGTTGATAGGAGTTCATATGAGATCATGTGTATAGAAGTTCGTATTAGCTCATAGGAGGTCATAGGAGCTCACACGAGTTGGAGCTCATAGAAGGTCGTAGGAGCTAATAGGAGTGAAAACTCATAAAAGACGTGTATACACTTGTTGTATAGTGTTGTAGAGAACGTAACGGTGCGGCAGACACGCTACCAGTTGTTGTGTTGAGCGATCGAGCTCGCAGCCAGTGCCGTACACGTTACACAGTGAATACCCCGATCAGACTGCGCTATTGGTTTAATGTATGACAAATAGTGAAGACACTAGTCTGTCTGCGCCACTGACTGATTGTATGACAAACAATGAAGATCCTGGTCTGATTGTGCCAATGGCTTATTGTATGACAAACAGTGACGATCCTGGTCTGATTGCGCCAATGGCTTATTGTATGACAAACAGTGACGATCCTGGTATGATTGCGCCAATGGCTTATTGTATGACAAACAGTGATGCTCCTGGTCTGATTGTTCCAATAGCTTATTGTATGACAGTATAGATCCTGATCTGATTGCACCAATAACTTATTGTATGACAAACAGTGACGATCCTGGTCTGATTGCGCCAATGGCTTATCGTATGACAAACAGTGACGATCCTGGTCTGATTGCGCCAATGGCTTATTGTATGACAAGCAGTGAAGCTCCTGGTCTGATTGTTCCAATAGCTTATTGTATGACAGTGTAGATCCTGATCTGATTGCACCAATAGCTTATTGTATGACAAACAGTGACGATCCTGGTCTGATTGTTCCAATAGCTTATTGTATGACAGTGTAGATCCTGATCTGATTGCACCAATAGCTTATTGTATGACAAACAGTGACGATCCTGGTCTGATTGCGCCAATGGCTTATCGTATGACAAACAGTGACGATCCTGGTCTGATTTTGCCAATGGCTTATTGTATTGACAAACAGTGAAGATGCTGGTCTGATTAATTGTGCCAATGGCTTAGTGTATGACAAACAGTGAATATCCTGATCTGATTGCGCCAATGGCTGATTGTATGTCACACAGTAAAGACCCTGATACGACTGTGACTATATTGAGAAACGGGACCAATGGCATTTTAATAAGCCATTAATTTAACGAGCTCGAAACTATATCATAAAGTATATAATTTATATGAGACGCGCAATGTGATTTGGTACCTTTGGACAGCTGCGATTTATCAGGAACAGTATTTAAAGTTGATAAAAAAAATGTGGAATTATATTTTTCCGCATGTACTGTGATTTTTTGAGTCAACTTCATAATTTACATAATTTTGTTTTTTTGTAATTATTTTGCATGAAACATATGAGTTTTCCAAATGTACACAATCACATAGCGTGTGTCATATGTAAGTTGAATTGTGTATCGAGCTGGTATAACGGCACGCGACATCGATACGCGAACTACGGCTGTGGATTTCGATGACACCCACGGGCGGTATTATACACATAAATGATATCTGAAATGTGTACGTGGAACATCAAAATCAACACATTATCCATCTGGTACGCCCCTGTAGTAAGTTTTATTCATTACCTTCAAGCAATTTCACATACATATGTATTATTGGTTACTTCCTGATTCCACACTCATGAGTGTCCAGTATTCATGATTCTCCTACTTTTAATTTCCACATGCATGGTCAGTGATACATTACTACGGTGCTATAATCTTTATCAAGTTTACGCTACTTATTGAGTTAAAAGATTAACAGACAATTAAAGACCTATATATGATGTTTTATGTGTTTGTGTTTAAGTTGTTTTTTTAAATTATCCCTTCTTCTTTGATATGTCATTGATCTTGTTTAATATAATACCAAGGTTACAACAACAACAACAACAGTGTCTGAAAGTGTTGAAAGCTCCCACACTCCAAATTAAGTATTATTTGATATTTTCCTTAATATGCAACGGATCTTGATGAAATATGGCGCAGCAAACGCGTCTTCATGAGCTGCATTCGGTGGTTCCAGGAGTTCGGCACATATACTTATGTCGTTTTTGCGAAGAATCAATTTCCATGTCGATTCTTCGCAAAAACGACAGAAGTTTGGGCCAAAGTACAGATACCACCAAATGCAGCTTAACAAGACGCGCTTGATGCGCCATATTTCATCAACATCCGTTACATAACAAGGACAAAATAAAAGAATATGTACTTTTAATCGGAGGGCTTCTGGAAGTTTCAGTACTTGTTGTTGTTGTTGTAAATACAAGTGATCATGCATACACCTTGAATACTAGACACTCGAAAGTATGAGACTCATGAAGTAAGCAGAAATATAAAATGTGCATTGCGAACTGAGATTGCAGACCCTGATCAGACATGAATACATGTAGACACTGAATTTTGTTGTCAACATTTATTAAAATATTAAATACAAACTATTCTAAACATTAACGTTCAGTACTTTAGTAGTAACAAAATAGTATTGCATTAATTTTTTTAATATATTTATGACGATTTTATAATAAATGTAATTTACTATTTTTCTCCAAAAATCCCAATTCTACATGTACATGTAACTCTACAATCAATCACTATCTATATAGTTTAGAAGTGAAGAAATAATAAGAAAAAAAAACCAGATTAGTTAATGAAGAAATGAAAAATAAGGAAAATAATGAATTGCAGATAAGACATAAGACAATTAAGAAATTAATTCTGATTATATCAATATTTCACTATTTTCCTTCATAATTCACAATACAAAGTTGAAACAGAGCATTGTCCCAATTTCCCCCAAGGCTATATGCTTATAACAACAATAGTATACCTGTACACAATTCCTGATTCTCCTACATTGAAATTAGCCCCAAATTAACAAAAGTAGGAGAATCAGGAAGACACCGTATTATTGCACATTATATATATACGGAATGTAACAATAATCAGGGGCGGATCCAGCATTTGGGAAGGGGGGGGGGGGGGGGTGTGTACTATTTTTGAGCTCCACGGAGTGAAGCGAGTGTGCTAGGGGGGTCTGTTAGTGCCATGATTAAAACGATACTTTGTTGTATAAAAAATCTGAAATCAACACTATTGTCTCAACAACACTTATATAATCCAATGTTATCAGCCATTATGCCCCATTTTCCATCATTATCCACACGTATACAACACTTTATATTAAAAAAAGAAACAAAAACATAAACCTTAATCGAACCATTAATCATCAGTCAACCCTGCAATAATTACAATGCATGTATTAATAATCCAGAATTATCTTCCGACTTCACAACATGACCATTAATTATCTAAAAAACAATCACAATTTTAGCAACCATGCACCACTCGAATAAAAACTACCCATATTCATAAAACAAAAATTATTGCCATTATCCACAAGTAAACCGCAAATAATTATTATTGGCCCACACGTATGCAACATCATATATTTATACTCTAAATTTGCACACACAAAACGCCCCATTTTCCACCATTATGCACACGTATACAACATTATTATTATATAAAAAAAAAAAATGATATCTTTTCCAATTGTGAGTTTATATGTTGCGGCACGTATATATATATATATATAGATATACTGTCATTTCGGTTAATTCTGCGCATCGGCTAATTCGCAATTCAAATTTTAGCGTTGCGTACGTCATACTAAAATATGTGGATTTTGGAATAAACAACCTGATTAATTGCTACACTGTGGCACAATTTTATCACATTCCGATGGCTTTGGTAAGAAGTTATTCAGCCTTAACTTAACTGTTCAACTAAGAAACTAATCTGTCATGATGTCACTGAATAGTTCTATTTCAAGTTTAATACCAATTTTTCTATGCTGATCAAGTATGATGTTTGCCATTTTTGTTTACACTACCAGATGCGCAGCATTAGCAGAAAGAAATGTTACGTTGCAAACACGCATGTGATGTCATGCATCACACAATTTACGTCACTTACTGACGTCAGAATGTTATGACACTTTATCTGCACAGACTTCTTCGAACTTCGTTGAATATTCAGGGAATTTTGACTGAATATGGGCATGTTAATGACATTTGAATGTGTTTGGAACGCCTTATGTACGCAGAGTTAGCCGACACTATTGTACATAAAACTGGAAGTCTTCCAGTATGAACAAAAACATTATATCGTAAAAAAAATACTGTTATTCAACATAAAATCTGCAAAAAAAAAATGAAGTTCAATAACGCCACCAGCGTCAATCATGGTATAAACATATCACCATTATCCATATTATATTATCACAATCCACCATTACGCTACTACTATCCACCATTACGCCACATTTTCCACCATTTTCCACCATTACGCCCCATTTTCCCCATTATCCAAAAAATCTACCATTACGCTATTTAGTGATACCGCTGGATTACAGTCAAACCGGCCCCTGGTCAAAACGGCCCCATGTCAAAACGGCCCGGATTTGGTCAAAACGGCCCCATTAAATTGGTGAAAGAAAATGGTCAAAACGTCCCCCCAAAACAATCAGGTATAATTTTTATTTTATGTATTTATAAGAGTTGTTGATAGTATATAGTTTGTATAATGTAGTATAATGAATAATAATGATAATTAATATAATTTAACAAAACAACACAAAAATTGTGTTATATTACCGTATTTTATCCGTATTCGTTACAAAATATTTTCATATTTTCGTGAAAATCGCTACGCGATGTCACTAGCATGATGGTCAATTATTTTGTATTCATTACGAAGCAGGATTAATCCATTTGTCGATTGGTGGGATAGTATTGCGGCTAAAGTGTTTAGACTGACCTTCGACGCCCTACGCGACCTCAACAGTTCAGAGCAGATCGCCCCACTCATCGACTATGTAGAAAAGAAGGTAAGCATGGTTTCTTTATTCCACCCCCCCCACACCCCCCATCCGTCCGTGTACATTTGTATGTCGAAAAGAAATGAATACATTCGAGTTGTGTATGCTATTTATATATTTTCAGGCTGGCACAGATGTCTGAACGTCCGAGCAGGTGTTGGTCCACTGTTCTACTCCTTGCTGAAGGTCCTGCACAAATAAGCAGGCGAGGCGAACAACGAAGTTAAACTGCAGGCTGCAGAGGAAGACATATCGCAGCATGCAGTCTCGATTTGATCTTCGAGGCATGGGTTTCCTATCTTGTACATAACCGCTTCTTGATGTTATATATCTATATGGGAAATTGCACACACAGTCTGATCAGGATCTACACTGTTTCCCATCTTGTACATAATCAATTCGATTCGATTCGGCTTATATTTAAGGGTGGGAATTGGATCGAACAACTTGCATACCCGGGACATATAGCCCAGTAAAGAAGCAGGCCGATGGTCGTCAGTCTGGTTTATATTTCCAAATTTTGATATGGTAACCTATAATTTGAGGTCTCCTTTAGCACCCATCAGCTTATCGGTGTGTGATACAGTGTGGCTTGGTATCGATAGAGATGATTGAGGGGAAATGTACATAATCATGCACTTGTTGATGCTATATATATATATATGGGAATTTGCACACAGTCTGATCGTAATCTACACTTTTTCCCATTTTGCAATCTATGTATTTTGTTTTTATAGCCATTCTGTAAGATAAAATATGTAATATAATTCTTGCAGTATATTAATATAGCCAGCAAGCACACAACTGAATTCGCAGTCTGATCAAGTACTACACTGTTCGCCAACGTGTTGTAGTCTACATGTGCTGTATTTATTCAAATATATAAAAGGCCATTATTATCGGCTATAACGAGCTGTTATTAATTGTGTTGTATCCCCACTAAAATACAAGGTGTTTTTTTCTTCTTATATTTAAGGGTAGGAATTGGCTCGAGGACCTTCCAAACCCGGGCATTTGAGCCCAAAGGTTGCAGGCCAATGACCGTTGGCCTGTTTGTTTCCGAATTTACTAATATCTGCCATACAGTCGAAATATGTGCATTAGCTGAAGGAGGCAATGAGGCGGTTAATTTAACCTAGCTAGTTCATTCTCCTATCGCACGGAGCCGGTATGTAAGACCGTGAAAAAGGCTGAGTGTGAGTGCATGTGATATATGGAGATTCAGCCGCAACAGTGTTATCCTATATAATGATCATATTTGACGGTTGGTCAGGGCATAACATATCAGGCAGGGAATGATTGATATTTGGTTATGTAAAGTATGATGTAATATGTTTTCGGGCCCAGCTACTGTCGTTTTGCGGCTTATCGTTATATAAGATTTGCTATTATTTGAGTTCAGGTGCGGCGTTTATCTATTACTATTTGATTAGATGACAATGTGTTTCACATATTCTGAAGACGAAAGAAAAAGAGAAGATAATACACGGCGGTATAGAAATTGCCCATATATATGTGAGTGGCCCGTACCATACCGCCGGTCATGGGATACAAGGTGTTAGATAATGGGTTTTTGTCTACATAAAGGTGTGAAAAACATCCATGGTAATTGATAAGATATACAAACCATACACAAAATACAATATTGCATGCATATTAAAGTTCGTTTTCATCAATATTCATAATACAAGGTCATTTATTATTGTTATTTTAGATGAATATTAAGAATATATATATATGTGTAGAAAAAAGAAATATAATAGGGGGCCGTTGTAGTAGGGGCCGTTTTGACAAAATTCCCAAAACTTAGGGGCCGTTTTGACCAAATCCGGGCCGTTGTGACCGGGGGCCGTTTTGACGAGGGGCCGTTTTGACTTGCTTTCATACCACTACCGGACGGGCGCACGATTCACCCAAATCCTCCCCAAATACTCATTTTCACCCAAATCCTCCCCAAATCCTCATGTAATTAATAAGTTATCCAATTAATAAGTTATCCACAGGTTTGAGCCCATAAGCCCATGCAACTTCAGCACACTTTCTCAGCAGAGCAGCCCAGGAGATCCCACATACAGTTCTTCCCCAAGAACCTCTCATCGACTCCCTCGTACAGGAAAACCTACACGCACATGTCGTACATTAAAACCTCTGAAAGTACTGAGTGTAAACATTAATTCTATCGTGGCCCACAGTACTGATCTTAGTAACATGATCGATAGCGTAAACCCTGATGTTATCATAGGGGTCGAAACCAAGATAGATGCCACTATTCACTTGGGGTGAAATCTTACCCAGACAGTACATGGAAAATGTTGTCCGGGTTGAGACAGAAAACGGGGAGGTTGGTGGGGTAATTATTGCCGCAAAAGATGACTTTATTTGCAGCGAGGTCCCCGACCTGCATACAGACTGCGAGATTGCCTGGATGAAAATGGAGGTTACTGGATGTAAGCCACTTTATTTATGTAGCTACTACAAGCCTAGTGAGGGCAACAGCTCTAGTTAGACCAGTTTTCCGAGTCACTTCGGAGATTGGGTATGACTGGTTCCCATGTTATTATTGCAGGAGACATGAATTTTCCCGGATACGACTGGCCAAACAACTGTATAAAACAGAATTGTGGCTATCCCACTCTTACCTTTCAGTTCGTTGACCTCTTAGACGACATGGGCCTGACTCAACTTGTAGACTCACCCACCAGGGGCAACAACATCCTTGACCTTGTTATCACAAACAACCCCAATATAATTTCTTCATGCAAAGTGATCCCAGGTGTAAGTGACCATGATGCTGTCCTAACTGAAATTGACATTAGGCCTATTAAAAACAAGCAAACCCCCCAGGAAGATTGCGCTCTACAGTAAGGGTGATTGGGAGGGACTTAGAAAGCATATTACTACCGGGGTTTGGGAAAGCCTATTGCAAAATTTTGACACTTCAACCCGGTTAACCAATTATGGGTCAATATCACTTCGGAGCTCGAAAGAGCCATCAGCCAGTTCATACCGCACAAAACTGCAAAGTTAAAAGATAGACAACCTTGGATTAATGGTAAAATAAGGCGTCTTATTAGGAAACGGGATAAACTTTACTTTAAAAACAGAGCTAAACCTACCCCTGAAGGTTCAAGTAAACTAAAAACTCTTAAACACCATATACGACACTGAGCAGAGGAGCTTACTGGGAGTATGTTGAGGACTTAATTACTCCAAAAGATGAAAATTCAGTAACTGAAAACTTCAATATTACAAAACGTTTCTGGACTTTTATTAAGCACAAAAAAACAGATGCTATTGGACTTAAATCCCTGAAGAGAAACGGAGTATCTATTACCGATCCAATCTCAAAAGCCAATTTGCTTAATGACCAGTTCCACTCTGTTTTCTCTCAGCAAACTCCCATGAAACTCGTTTCTTACTGCAAATATGTTTCAAACCTTTTTTCCAGAAAAGAAAATAGACATGCCTGAGATAGAGGTAACAGAAAATGGTGTACAGAAACTTTTGCAAAAACTGTCAGAATCCAAGGCCCAGGCCCAGACAATATTACTCCTACTATTCTGAAGCGCCTCTCGGCTGAACTTGCGCCAATTCTTACTCTACTTTTCAATACCTCACTTCAGCAACAGTCCCTACCAGACATTTATTTGGAAACAAGCCAATGTAACACCAATATACAAGAAAGGTGACAAAACGACACCTTCGAACTATCGCCCTGTCTCTCTAACTTGTATCTGCTGTAAGCTCTTGGAGCACATTGTTTGCAGTAATATGATGCAGCATCTCAATAGGAACAATATTCTTTATCCCCTCCAGCATGGCTTTCGGGAGAAGCGTAGCTGTGAAAGTCAACTTATTGAATTTGTTCACGACATAGCCCTCAACATGCAGAGTGGTAGACAGAATGATGTTGTAGTCATGGATTTCGCTTAATAAGGCCTTTGATAAGGTAGCACACAATAGGCTCCTCTACAAACTCTCATCCTATGGCGTGAAGGGATTAGCACTCGGTTGGATAGGATCCTTTCTTAGTGTAGGTCTCAGCGTGTCGTCCTTGAAGGGAAAGCTTCTACGTCCGTTCCAGTACTATCTGGTGTTCCACAAGGCTCTGTGCTTGGTCCTGCGTTATTTCTTGTTTATATTAATGACCTCCCGGAGTACACAACCCATAGTACTGTCCGGCTCTTTGCAGATGACACATTGTTGTACTTAGCTTTACATAGCCCATCTGACTGCAACAAACTTCAAGAGGACCTTCATAATCTCGAGAGATGGGAATCCGACTGGCAAATGTCTTTTCATCCTGACAAATGCGAGGTTATTCACATTACCACCAGGAAGGCTCCTGTTATGCATAACTACTCTCTCCACGGCCAAATTCTTTCTTCAGTTCCTTGTATTAAGTACCTCGGGGTTAACATCAGCCACGATCTGAAGTGGAATAAACACATAAACTCCGTCTCATCTAAGGCCAATTAGACTCTAGGTTTTCTGAAACGTAACCTCAGGATCAACTCGAGCTTATAAATCCCTTGTTCGTCCTAAACTAGAATACTGTTCCACAGTCTGGGACCCCAAGAGTATTAGCAAAGACAATGAGGGTGACTTAACTCTGCATAGGCTTGTACACCAACTCGAGATGGTCCAGAGGAGGGCTGCAAGATGGGTTTCTAACCGTTATCACAACACATCTAGTGTAACCGATATGCTGCACAGTCTGGAGTGGAGATCACTTGAACAGAGGAGAGTCGATGCCAGACTGAGTATGCTGTACAAAATTAGGAACAATCTTGTAGCCATAAATGAGGAATAACTACTTAACACGAGGCATGGTAGACGCCAACACCAATACCGCCAGTTGCGTGCCGACAAAGACTACACTCGTTTCTCCTTCTTCCCTAGAACCGTTGTACAGTGAACCAACTGCCCACTGACACCTGCCTGGCAGAGTCGCTGGATTCCTTTAAGGCTCAGGTCTTGAAGGTTCAGCACTCCAGACTCATTTAATTCTAAACCTTCTTCTTTCTCTTTTTCTTTCTCTCTCTATGCTTCCTTCTACCGTTCCTTGGCCTACTGCTCTATCTAGTCTTTTTCGTTTTTCCTCTGATTTTCCCCTAGCACTCAACTGGTGATAACACTCATGTGTGAGGGTATACCAGTATACCGGCAAAAGCAAAAAGCAAAAAAACCTTTTAATATCGTTCTTAATAAATTATTGAACCTGATTTGAATACGTGTTTATGGTAAAAAGAGTCTTATTTCGATGTTTTAATTTAACTTACGCATTCTAGCAGCTAAGGGAGATCATGCAAAATAAATTATGAGATAAATGCAAGGGAGATAGCCTAAATGTTGTTTGGGAATGAGGATTTGGGGAGGATTTGGGTGAATCGTGCGGCCCTACCGGACTACCTGTAATGTGTCTTTGTTTACTTCCGGTTTCTTAATTGAACGTTTGTACAAGATTACAATAACATTTTTTATTTTGTTGCATAATTTGAAATGTCATTAACAAATATTTCAACATGTCACAACACACTGGCGGAAAGGAAAATAGCGGGAAGAAAAAATTACGCCAAAGTGTGATGGGCCAGTTTTTATCAAATTCAAAGTCGAAGATAAAGGGAGACAACTCAAAATCAGAACCCAAATTGAAGGGAGATGAAAATAAATCAAAATTGGTAAGAAACTATTGACTGTCATATTATATTGGCCGTTAAATTTGAATACTAAGTCGCGCTTACTAAATACGTATCAATAAGACTTCATGTCGTTGTCAGATATGAGGGTTATTAACTACATTCACTTCCTGTTTCATTTTGTCCCCATTCAAAAAGTTATTTTTAGATATTACTGATTGGAATTTCACAATCTTTCATTCTTTATTTAGTCTTCACATTATACATATATAGGTTGCTTTCATGTGCATGTTGTTATTATAATCGGTAACATACTATTTTGATACTGAATATAAATAGTAATCATAAACGACCGGTATTTGGAATTAAAAGGAAAAGTTGGTGATAACTGTGATTTACGGAGGTTTCGCGACCTGCCTGTTCCTCATACACTTCCGCACCTCGTACGTTTTCGCGGCTAGAGGTTTCGCTACTCCCAAGTTAACATGATATAGAGACACGGCATGTTAGTCTAGCTTAAGAGGTGCCATGATGCAGCTTATAATTGAATATATATACTGCAACATTTAACTTTCACAAAGTGTATGTACATATTCGAAACGTAAGGTGAATGTGACTTATTCTCCATAAGTAATGACAATGAATGAAGATGTTTCCTTTTATCTCGTGAAGATATACCGGTATGTGGTTGCAACTGAAGATTTGGATCTATAATCTCTGATCTTCTAACACATTACGAGTGTTTCATTGACTGATTGGCCCTGATCAGACTACACAGATGCGCAGGCTGATATGGGGCTACACTGGTCGCATAGCCCATAAGTCACATTTCTCCAATCACAGCCACATGTTACTCGTGTGTCAGAAATACCCCATAAACAAGTCCAGATCAACCGAACTAGATCCTATATGTATCAAAATATCCGGAAATAAAATAAATGTCCGCAATAGAATATGATTGTGCATATAACCCAGACGTAATACAGTCCATTCAAATGAGACCTGGCATCGCAAATGATATGGTTGAAAAAACAAATACAACTTTCAAATTTCCATATCGCCTAAAACCTAGAATGCATGATACTTCAGTTTAATTTCTCACATTATCATTTCATGCCTACATTATATATACATTGTTGTATATGCTTATCTTATTGCCGATTTTCTGATCTTTTAGCAAACTAGAAATAATGTAACTAATTTTCTATCAGTAATTCTGATTTTTAATATCCTATTAATAATGCATTTATTGAATTAAATTACTGTGCTATTTATAACCTGCGCCCAAAAAATGTAGGTAATTATAACGTTGTTATAACGTAGTACTAATTAACTCAGGTAGCGAAACCTCTACCTGTAGAGTCGCGAAACCTCTAGCCGCGAAAGTGCAGGGTAGCGAAACCTCCGTCATCCATAACCGTTACGGTATTAGCTCAGAGCTCCAGTCCAGATAAGGTGTGTATTCAATTATTTTACGCACTTATTTTAGCAGAATATGCATTGATTATCAAAAGTTGGAGTACAAAATACTCACAGCAATGTGAAACTACGCATTGGTTTTCAAATTGAGTTGTGAAAATACTGTAATAAAGTTGAAATTTACTTAGTTGAGCTGCAAAAAGCAAACAGTGTTTTTTGCAGCTCAAGTAAGTGAATTTTTAAATTTGTTTGAATTATTTTTATTGTTCCCTATAAGGGAGAAAATATATAATACATTTGTAAAAGTAATATACACATTGAATTTGAAATCTGGGTGTATAATACACTTTAGACACAAAACTTACTGGAGCTCTGATTAGCTAGCGAATATAGTCTCGGATAAACAGATCTCTTACTATTTCATCTTTCTTTTATATTTTTTTCTGTATCCATTATATGAGACAGATGAAATAGTAAATAACAGAGCTCCAGTTAAGGTGCGTAATTGGACCAAATTTTCCAGGTATTTTTCTTATTTCTTCACGAAAAATGGCAAGTTGGGATTGCTTTAGAATCGTCTCATCGAGATGATTCTAAAGCACTCCCAACTTGCCAATTTTGGCGAAGAAATAACGAAAGTTTTCCCAAACTTGATCAAATTACGCACCTTAACTGGAGCGCTGAAATAACCTCCATTTATCTGAGACGACCCATTATCTCTGCAACTGTAAGCTGGATTGACTTGAAAAACTTCATATATATTTCTTTATCATTATCCATATTTTTATTCTATAGTCCACCCATGTGGTTTTCATGGCCAAGGTCAACACCAAATGACAAATATTTGTAGGTTAGATCAGGCGACTAGTGGGGTGTATCCACGAGCCTCTACTCAATTGCTGTACTTAACCTAGATGTGCTATAATCATTTATCAATGAACATGACCCAACTCTATCAATAAAACAGAGCTCCAGATAAGCTGCGTATTTGTGTAAATACCTAATTAAAATGGCCAAAAACCCAATTGAAATCCGAAGTAGTGAGTATCAAAAAGCAATGAGAACAATTGTGGTACCTTTATCATGCTGCAGAAAACAATAAACAGACCACAAATATAGCATATTTTTCCATGAAAACACATCTTGGAATTTCATTAGAATTATCTCCAAGGAGACGATTCTAATGAAATGCCAAAACATGTTTTCATTTCGAAACAAACTATTCAACACAGTAGTGTGATTTTATTTTACCCGATTTACAATTTTGAAATACCCAATTGCTTCAGAAATGATGGAGTAACAATACTCAATTACTAGTTCCTTATCTGGAGTGCTGAATAAAATACACCATTTCTTTGGTTTCAACCATCATGAATGTTCTACTGCATTTAATATACATGTACTTTCACAGGCTCAAATATTGGGAGTAAGTTTGATCATGGAATTTGCATTAACTGTACCAATACCAAAATGTGCTGGTGTTTGTCCCACCATGGCCCATTTAACATCCACATTGTCAATATTATCCTGTCAACACAGTGCGTATGTGCCATGAAACACGGTGCCGTGAAACATTTTTGATATCCTGTCAATACAATTCGGAGATGCGGCTGGGGTTATTTTTTGCATTTTAAAGCTATTTGTAATGTTGACGGGATAAATAGAATAGTAGGTTAGTGCCGTGAATGGGAAAAATATCTGGCGCGGCATGGAAACGGGATGTGCTCGACAGAGCCTCGCCCATCCCGTTTCCTGAGCCTTGCCAGATATTTTTTCCCATTCACGGCACTAACCTACTATTCTCTATTTATCTGATTGTCTGTTTGTTTTCACTTCCAGAAGAAACAAGTGCCGAACCTAAAGCGTAAGGTGACAGGAGCTGGGATGTTCTCCTCTCTTTGGACTCGTGGGGCTCATCGTGACACGGAGGAATATCGACTCGGATACCCGGTGATTGTCAGCTATAATTTTTAGCTCGACTATTCGAAGAATAAGTAGAGCTTATGTTGTCACCCCGGTGTCGGCGTCGGCGTCACCGTCACGCCTTGGTTAAGGTTTTTAGTCAAGCTTGTATATGGAATACTACTGGCCCTACACCCACCATACTTGGACAACTTCATCTCCTAGTCATGTACATCAATAACCCCTGATCTATATTTGACCTTGACCTACATTTCCTCTTGAATTACTTGGTTAATTCCCCTTGGTTAAGGTTTTTTGTCAACCTTGGTTGAGGTTTTTTTTCAAGCTTGTACATTGAATACTATTGTGCATCCAGACACCATACTTCGACAACCTTTTCTCATAGGTATGTACATCAATAACCCCTGATCTATATTTGACCTTCACCTACATTTCCTCTTCAATTACTTACTTAATTCCTTTTGGTTAAGGTTTTTAGTCAACCTTCTATATGGAATACTACTGGCCCTACACCCACCATACTTGGACAACTTCATCTCCTAGTGATGTACATCAACAACCCCTGATCTATATTTGACCTTGACCTACATTTCCTCTTGAATTACTTAATTCCCTTGGTTAACGTTTTTAGTCAAGCTTGTAGATGGAATACTCCTGGCCTTACACCAACCATACTTGGACAACTTCACTCCTAGTGATGTACATCAACAACCCCTGACCTATATTTGACCTTGACCTACATTTAACCTTGAATTACTTACTTAATTCCCCTTGGTTAAGGTTTTTACTCGACCTTGGTTAAGCTTTTTACTCAAGCTTGTACATGGAATACTATTGTGCATACAGACACCATAATTGGACAACCTTTTCTCATAGTGATGTACATCAATAACCCCTGATCTATATTTGACCTTGACCTACATTTCCTCTTGAATTACTTACTTAATTCTCTTTGGTTAAGGTTTTTAGTCAAGCTTGTGGATGGAATACTCATGGCCCTACACCAACCATACTTGGACAACTTCATCTCCTAGTGATGTACATCAACAACCCCTGACCTATATTTGACCTTGACCTACATTTAACCTTGAATTACTTGCTTAATGTTTATAGTCAAGCTGGTATATGGAATACTTCTGGGCCTACATCAACCATACTTGGACAACTTCATCTCCTAGTGATGTACATCAATAATCCCTGACCTATATTTGACCTTGACCTACTTTTATCCTTGGATTACTTAGTTATCTCCCCTTGGTTACGTTTTTTACTCAAGCTTGTATATGGAATACTCCTGGGCCTACAGCAACCATACTTGGAAAACCACGCATCTACGTCCAAGGTCAAGGTCACAGTTGAAGGTGAAAGGTCAAACCTATTGAAATTCCCTTCCGCTCTATATCTTCTACACTGATGCATGGATTATCAAATTGCTAACCGCGCACCTACGTCCAAGGTCACAATTGAAGGTCAAAGGTCAAACCTATTGAAATTCCCTTCCGCTCTATATCTTCTACACCGATGCATGGATTATCAAATGGCTTGGCACAGATGTTTCTCATGATGAGAAGGTGTGTCGCAATCAATAACCACGCACCTACGTCCAAGGTCACAGTTGAAGGTCAAAGGTCAAACCTATTGAAATTCCCTTCCGCTCTATATCTTCTACACCGATGCATGGATTATCAAATGCCTTGGCACAAATATTTCTCAGGATGAGAAGGTGTGTCTCGATCAATAACCACGCACCTACGTCCAAGGTCAAGGTCATAGTTGAAGGTCAAAGGTCAAACCTATTGAAATTCCCTTCCGCTCTATATCTTCTACACCGATGCATGGATTATCACACTATGCCCAGGGTCAAGGTCACAGACTTGATGCGTTTGAAACCTTTAACGCTCGGCTAAATGGCTTATGATTAAAAATGCCTCGTTTTCTTTGGCTGCCAGTGGGGGTATTCGTGTGCCGACAGGCCACATTTCTAGTTTCCTTTGGTTAATGTTTTTAGTCAACCTTGGTTGAGGTTTTTATGTAGGCCGGAGCCACCTTCTTTGTCAAGCTATGTGTACATCGACAACCCTCGTAGTCGAGCTATGCTGTTCTCCTACAGCTCTTGTTGTTATTTCTTCTCCAAAGTCGTCCGGCATTGGACTTCAATACCTGAGGCTGTGTGTTCAATCCTCACTGTAGGCGTGAAAAATACTTTCATAGTATTTCCATCCCACTGGTCTGTCAGATGAGGAAAATCATTAGTACCTTAGAAGAAAAATTGCATAATAAATTTGATGGTTATTCTTTTCAGGGCAAGCGTGACAATGAATACTGGAATGAAAACTTTCATTTCTACACAAATCGCAACAAGTCACAGCCTGATGGTGAGTCGAACAAATACTTGTACCACAATCTAATGTAACTGATTTGTGGCTTTGGCTGGAGAAATGGCGCTTAATGATTTGTGACCAGTGTAGCTCTTGATCAAATAGCTGACTACTGTAGCCTGATAACGATCTGTATTCATTGTTAGAAGCATGACAAGTGTTGCTTTAATGTAATGCTGAACAGTGTAGATCCTGATCAGACTGCGGATGCACACTGTGATAGTCTGATCTGGATCTACACTGGTCACAAAACTCAAGACCCATTTCTCCAGTCACAGCCACATTTCAGTTCAGTGCAGATCGTGACCAATGCTAACTCGCAGTGATCCCCAGAGCAAATAATTTCACACGAATGTACCACACAATAACACAATGTGTTGTGCACCACACCCAGCTCCCTGGTTTGAAGGTCAGGGCAGGGCAGGGCAGGGCATTTGTGTTATGTTTTTTGCAGCTCAACTAAGTAAACGTTCAACTGTATTACATAGTGAATAAGTAATACAACACACAAATAAGTGAATGTTTAAATTTGTCTTAATCATTTGTTCCCTATTTTAATAATGAAGAAAATCAATAATCCATTTGTAAAAATAAAATACGCATTTAATTTAGAATCAGGGGGTACATATCTGGAGCTCTGTTTCTAGTTATTATGTGCAATATTTCCTCAATCAGGTGTATGACCTTGTTGCTGAATGGACATAAAACCCCAACTCAATCCATCAATGATATTTCCAGGTGATTTGATTGAAACTATCCACGCGCAGTGGAAAGGAAATTACGCTCTACTGGAGCGGCACCACGGCTATATCCAGTGGCTGTTCCCGATCCGTGAGGAAGGCATGAACTGGAACGCCCAAGCATTGCAACTGCATGAAATTGAGGTACTAAATGTAAATGTAAATGCTTGAATTTAATGACGGCACTGGCTCGATGACCATGCATGTCGTCTCCCAAGAATGGGAGATAGGAAGGAGGTGGATACAGAGGAACCGGCCCCAGGGGGCCTAGCTCTTATTAGAATAGTCCACTCCGGTTCTTTAACCTGACCGACTCTCCTTCAAATCTGATACACGGGACCGCCGTTTAATTTCCCGATCCGAAAGGACTAGTAGAGCAGGAAATACAAAGTATCTCAGAAATACTGACACTCTGGAACTGAACCCTGAATCGAACCCGGCTTGCCAGTGTGGTAGTCGGATGGTGTTACCCCTCGGTCACAGTCTGCTACCATTGAGGTACTATTCGACGTGAAACATTTTAGGGATTCTGAGCAATCTTGCTCAGAATTCCTAAAATGTTTCACGTCGAAATAGTCGCCAGGGGGCCGTTTCACTAAACTTTGTACAACTAAAATGTTTGTATATGCAAACTTGCGATAGTCTGTAAATTTCACATTAACAATGTTTTTTTGAAAACAATTACTGGAATTACATTTATTGAGCCTATGTTCAATAAATTTAAATCCATTAATTGAAATTTCCAGACGATCCTAAATTTGCACTAACGAACATTTTAGTTGTATGAAGTTTAGTGAAACGGGCCTCGGATTCTTCCTGATGAATTCTGCAGCTACATTAACTCTTTGCATGCTAGCGGTGAAAATATCCGCCAAACGAATTAGGAGTATAATTATGTTTTATTTCTCTCTGTAAATATGTCTTGGAATTTCATTAGAATTGTGTCCCCCTCCGGACACAATTCTAATGAAATTCCAAGACATATTCATGACATTTATAAGGAGAAATAAAAGAAAATATAATGAATTGTCATCTGCTATTTTTGAACTATCTATAGCCCACAAATTTCCCAGCATGCAAAGAGTTAATGACCCAATGAGACATGCCATGTGATCTTGCACTTAAGAATATGTGCAATCTCATGAAAATATTTACAAAATCTTTTTTATCAGTTTCTGTAAATATATTTCATGAAAATCGCTCATAGATACAAAATCACATGGTGTGTCTCATATGTGGTTGTGACTGGAGAAATAAGGCTTATGTGATTGGCTCAGGCATTGCAGCTGCACGAGATAGAGGTACACTCTGGCTCAGAACCACTGGTGCTGCACTCCGCGCCTGCGTAAAATGATTCACTTCGAAATAGACGGCGGGTTCCTGATGAATTCCCATTCACCTACATACAGAAGATACTGCATAAACACATTTTCGTTTAGTGACCAGCGCAATAAATTTTTACCAGAAATTTGCGCTGGTTACTACTGTCTGTTCCACGTTTTGCTGCTGACGAACTTTTGGCTATTAAACACATTAAATCTAAAAAAATATTTAAAAGTAAGTACTTTTTCATCAATAACAAAAAAGTCGCCCTCCCAAAAAAATAGATTTTATTGCAAAAAACGATTTTCCTATGGGAATTTAACATGGGGTCTAAAAATAAAAAATAAATTAATATTTTTTTTATTTGTGGACCGATTTTCAGAAGCTAATTTTTAGCTTGACTATTCGAAGAATAGTTGGAGCTTATGTTGTCACCCCGGCGTTGGCGTCACCGTCACGCCTTGGTTAAGGTTTTTAGTCAAGCTTGTATATGGAATACTACTGGCCCTACACCCACCATACTTGGACAACTTCATCTCCTAGCGATGTACATCAATAACCCCTGATCTATATTTGACCTTGAACTACATTTCCTCTTGAATTACTTAGTTAATTCCCCATGGTTAAGGTTTTTAGTCAACCTTGGTTAAGGTTTTTAGTCAAGCTTGTACATGGAATACTATTGTGCATACAGACACCATACTTGGACAACCTTTTTTCATAGGGATGTACATCAATAACCCCTGATCTATAGATTGCCTACATTTGAATTACTTACTTAATTCCCTTGGTTAAGGTTTTTTATCAAGCTAGATGGATACTCCTTGCCCTATACCAACCATACTTGGATAACTTTTTTCATAGGATGTACATCAACCCCTGTACCTATCATACCTTCTTGGACCTACATTTACCTTGAATTATTACTTGGTTAATTGTTTAAGGTAGTCAAAGCTTGTATATGGAATACTCCTGGGCCTACAGCAACCATACTTGGAAAACTTCATCTCCTAGTGATGTACATCAATAACACCTGACCTATATCTGACATTGACCTACATTTAACCTTGAATTACTTACTTAATTTCCCTTGGTTAAGGTTTTTAGTCAACCTTGGTTAAGGTTTTTATGCAGGCCGCAGCCACCTTGTTTGTCAAGCTATGTGTACATCGAAAAATGTTTTGTTATTATGAAAAAGTACTTGTATTTAAATATTTGTAAGATTTAATGTGTTTAATGGCCAAAAGATTGTCGGCAGCAAAATGTGGAACAGACAGTAGTAAGAATTAACAGTTTGAAACATTCCTAGTACTTCCTTCAAGGGAGCATTAATCTCTTATCATTATGGTAATCTACCATTAATCTGGACCACACTGTAGGTTAGTTACAATAATTTGCCTACGATATGTTATCTAGGGGAGAATATCGCAGTGAGGTAGAAATTGTATGTACCAAAGCCATTCTTTTGTATGCAAATTTATGCAGTTCGCATATGAATGGCCCTGAATTTATGTATTTTAACCCCATAAAGGCCCTCAAATTGCCTTACATTTGAGTCAGATTTTTCTATATGAACCATTGGTATTGCTCAGAATACTGTCCCCAATATTGTGACATAACGCCATACAAAGTTCTTCCCCTGTTAAGCGTCCGTGTGCGGGTAGGTTTTGAGAGTGGTTCTATGAAAAATCAAACTGTGTAAGCTATTTTACACTATTTACTGGTGAAGTAATATGAAAATTGATTTGGGACTTTTTTAAATCCGATCATGAATGCACACTTAATACGTTTAATAAAGAGTGTTTTCTTATTTGTACACTGCAAAGGGTTGAGGAAGTTTTTAACATAAATTTACATTCGGTTTTTTTCAAGGCCTTGTTTGTTTTTAATGGATATGTAAGTAGGTTTTGGCCATCCGGGTGGACGCTTAACAGAGAAAACCAATGGCATGGCATAATGGTGTAGCCACTGATCAGCAGCTGTTGCGCACAGGCTTTATTGGAGAATAATGGCCCAACCTTGGTATTATAATACGTAAATCATTTGAAATATCTTTGATTTGTTTGTTACCATTAATTGGGATGAGCCGTGGCCTAAGGGATGTGGCATTGGACTGCAATACCGGAGGTTGTAAGTTCAATCCTCACCCTAGGCATGAAACTTACTTTCATAGTATTTCCATTCCACTTGTCTGTCGGTTGAGGCTTTCAGCTGTGGTCCTGTCTCTATATGAACTTAGCTGTTACTGGGATTTTAAACCTATTCACTTTCACCTTTTGTTGATTATTATAGGAATGAATGGCCTTTTTGTTGAATTTATCGGGGTATAAACTTGGAAAAGTCGCGGGAATACTGGACGAAGGCCGGAAGGCCTCGTCCAGTATTCCCGCGACTTTTCAAGTTTATATCCCGATAAATTCCACAATAAGGCCATTCATTCCTTATAATTCCAGCATTTGAAATAAATTCATCAAGAAAATGTGTTTATTTTCCGTTTTCTTAATAATTATTTTAACTGCGCCTCACGGTTACGGAAAGTAGTTCAGCATGGAGTTTACTGGGATATAAATTTTGGACGGAGACTTGCAACAGACCAAGCAAATGTTAGGGAATTGTGTAAATATTTTTGTGCTGGAATTATGTGCCAATGTTAGCCAAATGTTGGTGCATAATACACATACTTAATTATTGTGATGCAGACAGCCAATCAAAATCCTTATGTGTATTGTCAGCCAACTGTTGGCACATAACACACTTACTTAATTATCGTGATGCAGACAGCCAATCAAAATCCTATATTAGAACACATGGTTCAGTATGACCTTTTATGGCATTGGGTTACATGATGGCATAGCTGGGTTTTCGTGTGAAAACTACAACTATTATTGCGTTTGCCTTTTTTAACAGAAAATCAAGTCGAACCGTCATGCTATAAAACGTGTGTTAAAGTCATACCAGCTGATGTTGGATTTCTACGGCATGGTGTTGGCTGATGAGAAAACTGGCGTCATTGAACGAGCCGACAACTGGAATGAGAGATTTCGTCACCTTAACAGGTCAGTCACACTGGCTATGCATGATTCAATGTGTCAGGCCCCTGTAGCGTATTCCCTGTAGGGATATTCCTCCGCGTGACCATCAATGCCATGTCTTGTTTGCTATTTGTGTACTGGATGATATCTGTAGCCTATTTCACCAACACTGCAAAGTATACTTATCTAGAAAAGTATACTTTAAGGGAGCAATTTTCAATTTAAGGATAAATTTAATAATTTTTATTATACTGAAATTATTACATTATCACAGCCATTTTGGCTATGATAATGTAATAAATTCAGTATAATAATTCTACATACTTTTAATCATCAAATATATGCAGTATATGCAGTTGTTAGTTCTATATGAAATAATGCATTTCGAGAAAAATAAATAATTCCCTCAAAGTATACTTTGCTAGATAAGTATACTTTGCAATTTTGATGAAATCGGCTACTGATTATACAGTGGAACTTCTCAAAACGGACACCCTGGGGACCAGGGGCCCATTTCACTAAACTTCTTACGACTAAAATGTTCGTAAGTGCAAAATTACGATAGTCTGTAAATGACACATTAACAATATGTTCTTGTAAACAATTATTGGATTTACATTTAATGAGCATAGGCTGCATATGCAGCCTATGCTCAATAAATGTAAATCCATCAATTGAAATTTCCAAACGATTCTTAATTTGCACTTACGAACATTTTAGTCGTAAGAAGTTTAGTGAAACGGCCCCCAAAACCGGACACCCTGGGGAGACGATCCACTGCTAATTCATATTGTTTGTGTGCAGATATAATTGTTACTTGTTTAGTACTGTTGTATTCCATTGAGAAAAAATACAGTGGATCCTCGCTATACCGGCTATCCTAGGGACCTCTCAGGGTGTCCGATTTACAGAGATTCCTGGGTACTTTTAAGTTATGTTTGTGGGTAGAAATACTCACTTCTGTGGATCCTCGCTATACCGGACACCCTGGGAGGGCCCAGGGTGTCTGGTCTACAGAGGTTCCACTGTATTACTGGTATATGTGTACTGCTACATGTAGATATGTCTTCAGACAGATTTGAGGTCATGAAAATACATTTTTGTTACGTAACACAGTGTTGTACCCAGAGCGAGCCTGGGGGACATTTTCCCCACCTCAAACTACCCCATGTTCCTTAACCCATTACATGCGGAATCACCTTAACGGGTATGAATTTTTGTTAATTTTTTTTTTTTCTCAATGAAAGTATTTTTGTTTTTTCTCAATGAAAGTATATATTGTGACCACTCATTTGAACCGTCTCGACAATATAGACCCTTATCATTCTACATGAAAGTGTAGATTGGCACGCGGCTACACTGATAGCAAAGACTATGGCATATGGCAAGAAATATCTTTGCTATCTTCCATACTTTGGCATATGGCAAGAAATGTCTGCTATCAGCCATACTATTACATATGGCAATACATTTCTTCGCTCTATCAGCCATACAATGGCATATGGCAATAAATTTCTTTGCTATTAGCCATACTATGGCATATGGCGAGAAGTGTCTTTGCTATCGGCGATACTATGGCATATGTCGAGAAATGTCTTTGCTATCAGCCATACTATGGTGTATGCCGAGAAATGTCATTGTCATCGGCGATACTATGGCATATGGCGAGAAATGTCTTTGCCATCAGCCATACTATGGTGTATGCCGAGAAATGTCTTTGCCATCGGCCATATTATGGTGAGAAATGTCTTTGCCATCGGCCATACTTTGGCATATGTCGAGAAATGTCTTTGCTATCGGCCATACTATGACATATGGCGAGACATCCGTCATACATTTACTATGGCGTATGACGAGAAAAGACTTTGCTATCGGCAGCGATAAACGATAACAAAACCATCACACTTACTTGTGTCATTTAGATCTTACCACAACTACTTACGAATCACCCGGATCCTGAAATCGCTTGGCGAATTTGGCTACGAACATCTGAAGGCGAACTTTGTGCGGTTTGTTCTCAAGGAGGGCATTTTGGAGAATACCCTGCCAAACCTGGTTGACAGTTGCGTCAAGTACTGGATTGGTGTTCTCCGCAACGATACAGAACGTGATGACATGTTTGAGTATTATGAACAGTTGTCTGAGGTTCCCGAAGGTGATAAGAGGCCGAGAACGCGGTCACCGTCTCCGGACTATATTTCCATGTATTCTGCCGGAGCTACAGCGAGGCCCAAGCAGTCAATCAAGAAAAAGGATGAATTTTCTGATGAAGATGATATAACTTTGGAATATGCGATGAACTTAATTGATAGTGACACTGATGATGATGACGATGAGAAAGGAGCAGCAAAACGGAAGCCTGGACAAAATATTAGAGTTGATCATGATTTATCAGATTCTGATGCTGATGAGTTTAAGACGCCTGACACAGTCGATAGTGTTGAAGCTGACTACTGGAAGACAGAATTGGAAGACGTAGCACCTTCATTAGAGGTCGAACAGTCATCGGACATGGTCTCAGACGATGAAGGGGTTAAATTAGTAAATGATGATGTAAAGGAGGAAAGTATAGCAAGTAAAGATGTCAACGATGACCTTGTAGTAATTGACAATGTCGAAGCTGATGATAAAGACAAGCAAGTAGAATGTAGTACTCGACAAGATGATAACCTGGAAAATACAGATGGTACAATTGATGGTGTACAGGGGGAAAGTACAGCAAATGAAGATTCTAATGATGACCATGTAGTAATTGACAATGTCAAAGCTGATGATAAAGACAAGCAAGTAGAATGTAGTACTCGTCAAGATGATAACCTGGAAAATTACAGATGTACAAATGATGGTGTACAGGGGGAAAGTACAGCAATGAAGATTCTAATGATGACCATGTAGTAATTGACAATGTCAAAGCTGATGATAAAGACAAGCAAGTAGAATGTAGTACTCGTCAAGATGATAACCTGGAAAATACAGATGGTACAATTGATGGTGTACAGGGGGAAAGTACAGCAAATGAAGATTCTAATGATGACCATGTAGTAATTGACAATGTCAAAGCTGATGATAAAGACAAGCAAGTAGAATGTAGTACTCGTCAAGATGATAACCTGGAAAATACAGATGGTACAATTGATGGTGTACAGGGGGAAAGTACAGCAAATGAAGATTCTAATGATGACCATGCAGTAATTGACAATCATAAAGAGGATAAAATAGAATGTAACAATGGTCAAGTGGTTAACGTGGAAAATAAAAATGGTAAAATTGATGTGATAGAAAACACCAAGGCCATAGAAGATAATGATAGTCAAGCATGTGACAATAATAAAACTGAACTTATAAATTGTGATAAAGTACCCAGTCCCGTGAAGCAAACTGACACTGGGACAACTAAAGATATCACTATGAAGGCTGATGGAACCGAAATTGGTACAGATGGTGATAAAGATATGACGTGTAATCACACTCGTGTGACTCCGGACAAAACTAACACCAAAGAAGAAGAGAACCGTGATGAAGAGGACATGGACACATAGGAGCTAGGTCAGTAGCCGATTTCATCAAAATTGCAAAGTATACTTATTTAGCAAAGTATTCTTTGAGGGAGTAATCATTTATTTTTCGCGAAAATGCATTATTTCATATAGAACTAATGACTGCATATATTTAATGATTAAAAGTATGCAGAATTATTATACTGAATTTATTAGATAATGTAATAAATTCAGTACAATAAAAATTAATAAATTTCTCCTTAAATTGAAAATTTCTCCGTCAAAGTATACTTTGCTAGATAAGTATAATTTGCAATCTTGGTGAAATATATAACCACATGTATATGCTGTAAAAAACAAATTTATCTAAATCTGGTCCAGAATTATGTGGACTTCGCAATATTTATATTTTCTCACAGGCATTCTCAAACCATCTACCAGTCGTGCTTGCCAGAATGTTTGGAACTGTACACTATTTAGGGCCCCGTCTGTCCGTCCGAGCTTACAAATGGATACATCCGTGATTTTATGTGGCTAAAAATGGGTTTATGTGGCTACTTAAGTATCCATTTGTAGGAACGTCCGTCCGTCCATTTATTTTTTGAAAGTTTTTGTAAAAAGTTTCTCAAATCACCTATAAGTTCTGTTTGCCTTCAGCTAATATAATATATTCAAATTGCACACCTGCATTACTATTAAGTAACTATGGATCGTTCCACATTAATGGTACATGCCCACTCAGTAGGCACAAACTGTTCTTTATAGGAATTAAATAAGTGTATAATTGTGTCACTATTCCACCAATTATGATATACATTTGTACTCATTTTAATATTTATTTTACACTGATAGTGACTCGCGGTGGTATCGGGCTATTTTCATATGCAAATGAGGCATGCTATTTTTAATTATTGATAATTATTGACTGAATTTCTTTTTTTTCTCAACAGATTGTAAAGTATGATCATTGCACACCAAAATATTAATACAGATAATAAATAATAGTGTCTGTTAGCATTTTAACACGGTTATCGCCCCTGATTACAGTGTGGAAAAATATGTCTGATATAAAATTTATAATAATTCCAATCAATACGTGGGGTAATGGTGAATGAATGTTTATTTTGCCAGAAAATGTCATATCTACAGCATATACAAAACTATCTGTCTCCCTATATTATAACATACTGAGTGGCCATGTACCTTTAATACAATTATTCTCGCTCGCTACTAATCATACGTCCGTCTGTCTGTCTGTTTATTTATTCAAATTTTTTTGTAAGAGTTTCTCAAATCACCTATAATTTCTGTTTGCCTTGTGCTAATATCTTCATATTGCACACATGCATTACTTAATAACGATACATCCTTCGACAATAATACAATGACCTGCGGTACTGATTGTACGTCCGTCTGTCTGTCTGTTTATTTATTGGAAGTTTTTGTAAGAGTTTCTTAAATCATGTATAATTCTGTTTGCCGTGTGCCAATGTCTTCATATTGCACACATGCATTACTTAGTAAAGATACATCCTTCCACAATAATACAATTACCCTAGCTACTGATCGTACGTCCGTCTGTCTGTTTATTTTTTTAAAGTTTTTTTTAATGCTTCTCAAATTGGGGCCCTAAGTGCGTCGACAGACCGCATTTTCAGTTGTACATGTATGTGTATGTGGCTGTGTATGTGGCTGTGATTGAGGGCTTTCGGGTTTTGTAGACAAGGGTAGATCCAGGCCAGCCTGTGTATCTTTACAGTCTGATCAGGATCTGCACTGTTCATCCGTCGTGCTTCAAGCAAACAATATATCTTTTCATCACGCCAATTGAGTGTGCTATTTGATGGAGCTACACTGGCCATCAATCCCATAAGTTAATTTCTCCAGTTACAGCCACATGTATGGTCAGCCTTGATTACATTTTTGTTGAGCCCGCTTGCGGAAAGCGAGACATAGTGCTCACAATGACGTCCGGATGTCCGTGCGTTCGTCTGTGCGTGCGTGCGTCCGTCCATCCCAAATCTGTGTTAAAGTTAAAAATGCCTCGGCGGGCTCGACATGCAGGCCGCGGCCATCTGGTATACCTATTCCATTACATGGTTCCACAGCTACTGGATGGTTTGTTTGAAACTGGTTGAATGAATTGGAAATTTGCATTAACCCTTTCAACACTACAGCTTTCTATATCGGTGTTAGCAAACAGTGTAGATCCAGATGAGCCGGCTCGTAACGAGCCGTCTCATCAGGATCTACACTTTTGCAAGTAATTTGTTTTTAGAATTTTAGAAACAAACACCTCCTTTTCATAAATGGACTAGACGGAAAATCATTGTGTGCCTACTGGATTGGTCGAAAAATTGACATAAAAATCCATTGCAGTTATTTAAGGGTGAAAGGGTTAATAGAGTTAAAGTGCCTTGTATCTCTGCTAGATCATCAATTATTCATATGAAACTTCAAATGTACATTATATTTATCACCATCCATGCATTATTTCTGTGGTACCAAATTGATCTAGAACATGTCTACATAATTCTGGACTACCCTTGAAAATTAGAAACTTATTTAAGGCCATGCCATTGTTTTTCTCTGTTAAGCGTCCACCCGGCTAGCCAAAACCTACTTGCATATCCGGTAAAATGCCTTGAAAAAAACCGAATGTAAATTTATGTTAAAAACTTCCTCAACCCTTTGCAGGGTCGAGGAAGTTTTTAACATAAATTTAAATTGAAGTTTTTAACATAAATTTAAATTGCCGCTAGATAATAAGAAAACACTATTCATGAACGGATTTAAAACTTAGAAAAGTTCCAAATAAATTTTTATATTACTTTACCAGTAAATAGTGTAAAATAGCATACACAGTTTGTTTGTTTTTTCATAGAACCACGCTCAAAACTTATCCACACGCGGACACTTAACAGAGGAAGAACTTGCTATGGCCTAATTAGGGACCAAGTTATTGAATTCAACCAAATTCTGGAAATATTATAGGAATGAACGGCTTTTTTGTGGAATTTATCAGGGTACATGTATAAACTTGGAAAAGTCACGGGAATACTGGACGAAGGCCGGAAGGCCTTGTCCAGTATTCCCGCGACTTTTCCAAATTTATATCCCCGATAAATTCCACAAAAAGGCCATTCATTCCTTATAATTCCAGCATTTGAAATAAATTCATCAAGAAAATGTGTTTATTTTCCGTTTTTAGCCAGGTTTTTTGAGAGAAAAAAATCCAGGCTATTGGATTGGCGAAAGCCGGGCGGGTGGGCGCGGGACGGGCGGCAGGCGGCGTCCACAATCAATGTTAAGTTTTTGTGTTTGAGTCCATTTCTTTGTTACTGTACCACCTAGGACCACCAAACTTTCACAGCTTCATAATCAAGGGGTGCCCACCACATATCACTATCCAACATGTTACTTTTTTTTAACTTGACCAATTTTTTCCGCGTAGTCGACTTAGCCATTTTCAATGTTAAGTTTTCGCGTTTACAATGTTAAGTTTTCGTGTTTAAGTCCATTTCTTTGGTACTGTACACCTAGGACCACCCAAACTTTCACAGTTCATAATCAAGGGGGGGGTGCCCCACCCACCATATCACTATCCAACATGTTACTTTTTTTTAACTTGGACCCATTTTTTTCCGCGCAGTCGACTTAGCCATTTTCAATGTTAAAGTTTTCGCATTTTACAATGTTATGTTTTCGTGTTTAAGTCCATTTCTTTGGTACTGTACCACCTAGGACCACCAAACTTTCACAGCTTCATAACCAAGGGGTGCCTACCACATACAACTATCCATTTTTACCTTCACCTATTATTTCTACGTAATTGACTTAGCCATTTTCAACGTTAACTTTTTAACGTACGTCTAGTTAAAAGTTTTTTGGTTAAAACTTTTTTGTTATACCATATCTCTGCAACTGCTTCGCCCATTACCTTGAAACTTCAAATGGGTGTTTATCATCATCCATATTTTCATTCTAACCCCCAACCGTGCGGCCCCTGTGCCCAATGTCAAGGTCAAATTACTTTGATTTTTATTTGTTAAAGTTTTTTAGTGTACTATATCTCTGCAACTGCTTCACCCATTACCTTGATACTTCACATGGGTGTTTATCATCATTGTCGCACCCGCTTGCGGAAAGCGAGATATCGTCGGCATTTTGGCATACGTCCGTCCTTCCGTCCGTACGTCCATGTCCGGTTAAAGTTTTCTCGTTAAAGTTTTTCCATCTACTATATCTATTTTTTTATTGTCCATGCCTCGCCCCAAGGCGCAACATGCAGGCCACGGCCATCTAGTCTACAAAAAGTGGGTATAATTATGTTATCCAAGTGTCTATGCTTGGAAAAAACCTGGCCTTCGTGGCCTTCGTGGCTTTGCCTCGTTTCTTGTCTTAAGAATTATTTTAACTGCGCCTCACGGTTACGGAAAGTAGTTTGGCGTGGGAGTTCACTGGGATATAAATATTGGACAATCAAATGTTAGGGAATTGTGTAAATATTTTTGTGCTGGAATTATCATACATTACACGCTACCCAGTGATTTACCGTTATTCTGAAGTGATTTATTTCCCTAAAGGAAATATTTCCTCCTAGACGTTCGCATGATGTCACGTTTTGACACCATTTCCGGCGAAGAAACAAGTGATACGCTAACGTCAAAATTGGCCAAACGTTATAACTGATCTAAGAGCAAATTTCACATTTTTCGAAGAGCATGTAATATATAATTTTATTCCACTAACATTTTGAAATACCAGATTTATTTCCTCACTCGTTTCTTTGTCAGATGTCCAGATGTCTCGTGAAATAAATCCGGTGTTTCAAAATGGTAATTGAATGAAACTATGTATATTAATGCCCTTTGTTGAGAATAATATTTGGATTAACTCTGAGGATGCAATATCCATCGATATTGTTTTCGAGGGGAGATAATCAACAATATTCCCCACCACCTCAACCAAGGCCGGTATTAGATATGTTAATCTGAATACAAATATGATGACATCGCAGTTGCCATTCAAACAGGAACAAAATGGACAAAACAGTAATGTAATAAATAGATAATGTAATAAATTCAGTATAATAAAAATTAATAAATTTATCCTAAAATTTAAAATTTCTCCCTCAAAGTATACTTTGCTAGAAAAGTATACTTTGCAATGTTGGTGAAATAGGCTACAGGTAAAATAAATTTGAAACTTGACATTATGTTTGTAAAACATGATTATGCGCCCTTGGCGTACTTGACTGTAAACATGGCTAAGTGTTTCAGAAACATTTTGAAGGCAAAAAAGGTCAAGTTTATGTTAATGGTGGCATAAGTGTGTCACATATGTTCAGGTGTATGAAGGTCAATATCAAGGTCATCCTTCAAGTTACATTGAAGTTATGGCACGATGGAGGAACTCTTACAAACATTGCGATGGGTGGTGGTCGGGCGAATGAGACGGCGTAAATTAACGGTATGGGTTCCTCCTTATAGGAATCACGATTTGCCTGGTTTGGCCCTCAGGTACGTTTTTATCTTTGGCTCTTTAGTTACCTGGGAGTTGAATTGGGTTATTGCCCATTATAAAAGTAGTAAGATTATTACTGATCCTACTGCTTTTGGGAGGGGTCAAGTGATTCTGGTGTGGCGAGGACCTGGCATCAGATCAGGATTATTCTGATTTCAGGGCTGAATATATACATGTAGTTTTGTTATTGTAAATATTCAGTTCTGATTTTGGGATTTTCCCCCCATTTGTACATGTACTTTTCTATATTTTATTGTGCGAAATATAAATGCTATTACTCACATTTTTACCGTTGACTGTGGTGTAGTGATATAGTGCAAGCTGTTGCCTATAAAGCGGAGAACGTGCAGCTAGTGTGTGGCATCAATCACACAAAACCGACATTGCCTCGTCTCACTGAGCTCCAACCAATCAATATGGACCATTGTATGGCAAGCTAATCACTTGCCATTGTGACAATTGCTCACAGTCTGATCCACAGGTGGAAGACTCCGACCTATGACACCAAAAAAATGCCTATTAAAAAAATTTCATTACCCCACCCACTTGGTCTCGTACACTACCATCTTCTATTTATAAATAGAAGATGGTAGTGTACGAGACCAAGTGGATGGGGTAATGGGATTTTTTTAATAGGCATTTCTTTGGTGTCATAGGTCCGAGTCTTCCACCTGTGGTCTGTTCAAGCGAATGAGACGGCATAAATTAACGGTATGGGTTCCTCCTTATAGGAATCACGATTTGCCAGGTTTGGCCCTCAGGTACGTTTTTATCTTTGGCTCTTTAGTTACCTGGGAGTTGAATTGGGTTATTGCCCTTTATAAAAGTACCGGTAGTAAGATTATTACTGATCCTACTGCTTTAGGGAGGGTCCAAGTGATTCTGGTGTGGCGAGGACCTGGCATCAGATCAGAATTATTATGATTTCAGGGCTTAATATATAGTTTTGTTATTGTAAATATTCAGTTCTGATTTTGGGATTTTCCCCCCATTTGTACATGTACTTGAACATGTCCATGTACTTGTACAGGTAATTTATGGGATTTAGTACTAAACCCATTGACCCGGCCTTAAATGACCGACCGTAGCTGTTGATAGGCCGTTAAGCCCCAACAAACAAACAAACATTGCAGCCTGAATGACCACGGATGGATGTACGGGTGGATTACAGAACATCAAGAGCAAAGCAAGTTCCCCCCACTTGCATGTGGTGGTTGACTGGGAGTAATATGATTATTCCTAATCCTATTACTTTTAGGGGAAGGGGCCAACTGACTTTGGTGTGGTAAGGACCTGGCATCATCTTCGACTATTCTAATTTCATGACTGAATATATATTATTTTCTATGTAAATAATCTGTTCTGATTTTGGGAGTTTCCCCCAATGCAGTTGGTTAAATACGGGATTGAACCCGTTGGCCCGTCCTTAAATGACCGTAGCTGTTGATAGGCCATTAAACACCAATAAATCAAATTATTCAGTTACCAGAAACCTAAAAATCAGCTAAAAAAAAAAAAAAAAAGTGCACTCTTTACCTCGGTGCCGCAGAGGTTGATTGTTTTTTAATAACACTTCAGTAGCAGATTTCATCAAAATTGTAAAGTATACTTATCTAGCAAAGTATACTTTCAAGGAGTAATCATTTATTTTTCCCAAAATGCATTCATATAGAACTATATAACCACTGCATATATTTGATGATTAAAAGTATGCAGCATTATTATACGGTACTGAATTTATTACATTATCACAGCCAAAATGGCTGTAATAATGTAATAAATTTAGTATAATAAAAATTAATAAATTTATTCTTAAATTGAAAATCAAAGTATACTTTGCTAGATAAGTATACTTTGCAATGTTGGTGAAATAGGCTACTCGGATTGAAAGGGGTCAGTGGAAGAAGGGGACTTTATGGCCCTCTTCTTTTGGGGAGGATAATGTTTCTCTAGTATTACCCGCTGCATTGTGAAGCAGGTGTCGTGTTAGAATACTTTCTAATGCACTCTATAAATATCACGCAATCTGATTGGCTGATGGTCATACATTACAGGTATATCATTGTTGATGAACGGTCGCACATTATTTCAATATGTATTCCTACGCCAGTAGTAAAGGAGTGCATTAGAAATAGGTTAACCGCATTGTAATTTTCAAATTTGTGGCGTATATCAGAAATTCTAATGCACCGAAACTAGAAAGCACGCATCTGATTGGTCAATTGAAATCAGAGCCTATAAAATATGAAAAATCACAGCATATAAAATCTCCGTTTTACCAGCCTGTGTTTTACAACTTGACATATTTATGTAACCCTATGCGCTTTTGTAAACAATGGCCAGCGCGGCGGGGAATGCAAATATTTGCAAATTAATTTCGGTACATTTCGGTTATCCATTCGCCATATTGACATGTACAACCCAAAGCGGAAAAGAGAATCTACCAACGGCTGACAAACGTGGCTTCAGTGTGGTGGCCCTTCAACAAATTTCTAAAAATATTACCCCACCCGCCCAAAATGCAGAAGAATTTAATAAAGGGCTCAAATGCAAACTCAATATGCCAGTACCATCCTATAACTTTACGAATTCCAATGTGCACATACATGAGTAATACATAATAAACTGTATTGTAGATGGGTATTCACCTTAATTAGGCGTAAATCCAGGGAAATCCTAGGCCTGTTGACACAAGTTGTTGCTGACATTTCCTTTGTAAAATCACACGAACCCAATGCAGAATTGTTGGCATTTCTTTAAATGAATAAAAAGCAAATAACTGTTGCAACTACACATACAAAAGCAATACAATAGTTAATATAAACATTACAGTTGAATAAATGTATAGATGTCTTAGAAAAAGTCCCGTTAATCTCTATTTGAAATGGGAATATTCTTCGGCGGAGTTAAATTTCTTCAAATTCATTTGGTGTGAGGCGGTTATCGATATGACGACAACAATCTCCTGACGTAATGAAAAAGATCACTGTTCGTCGATATGCTACGACGTTTATAGAAAGCTGGGAGTACACTAGGTGCATTAGATGGGGATAACCATGCTTTTGTTTTTTTCGATTTGGAGCGGTATGTGTGAGGTTTTAATGGTCTGTGAATCAGTTTTAACGGCTCCGCTGACGCGTCGCCGTAAAACTGATTCACAGACCATAAAACCTCCCACATACCGCTCCAAATCGAAAAACAAAGCATGGTTATCCCCTAAATGATAGGTCGGAAAACATGTTTAATGGCGACGCGCTTAAACAGATTTTCCGACCTATCATTTTCTGATATACGCCGTAAATTTGAAAATTACAATTCAGTTAACCCTATATTTATCATGTGATATGAAATATTAATGGTAGGCGTAGAATTTGCTGTGAGGTGTAAGTATATGAGAGCTCCAGTTAAGGTGCATAATTTGACCAACTTGGGGTGAATTTGTTTTATTTCTTCATCAAAAATGGCAAGTTGGGAGTGCTTTAGAATCGTCTCATTGAGACGATTCTAAAGCACTCCCAACTTGCCATTTTTGATGGAGAAATAAGAAATTTACCTCCAAATTACGCACCTTAACTGGAGCTCTGTATGCACAGTATTGCCTGCATGATTTCTGAGGAAATAACTGGCTTTTATGTGTACATGTGACTGGAGAAATGTAGCTTATTATCCCCTCGTTGATAGGCAAGAGGGGTTATAGCCTCTATGTACATGTATGTGCGTAGTATGTATTCTAGTAACACCTTTCATGGTTTGATAATTTATGAACTGCCTCACCAATTTGAATAATATTTGATCACAATTTGTGTCTAGGCATGAATGATGCTTTGTTTCGCATACACCACACATCTGAACATCCAAGGTCAAGGCCACTGAGGATTTATGTTCACCTTGTTTGTAAGCTGTAGGGTAAATGTGTTAATGTGGTTTTTTGTTTTTTAATAACTGCTAATGATAATAGCTGCTCAGGTTCGTTTTTATCGTGTGTTACCTGGAAGTTGAGATGATTATAAAAGTAGTAAAATTATTACTGATCCTACTGCTTTTGGGAGGGGGCCAAGTGATTATGATGATTCTAGTACTAAGCCCATTGACCCAGCCTTACATGACCGTAGCTGTTGATAGGCCGTTAAACCCCCACCAACAAATACATAATAATAGTTGACCACAATGTGTGTCTAGCGATGATGCTTTGTTTTGGCATATACATGTACCCCACAACCAAGGTCAAGGTCACTGAGGATTTTTGTTAATTGTATTATTAAGGCTGCCAACAAGGGGATTAGCTTAGTGATAAATTGCCTTGTTTCATGTGTGGTCAGTCTAGCATCTGTAGCAAACTTCTGCAGCCTGAAACATGACCACTGTCTCACTCACTGACTGAACAATGAACTTTCTCAAGAGCCATACGCCCAGGCAATAAATGTGGCTGTGACTGGAAAAATTGGGCTTGTGCGTTTTGTGATCAGTGTAGATCCAGATCAGACTGCACTGTTCGCCATTCCATGAAAGAAGCACCCGTCATGCTTCTACCAAATTATATAGATTGTTATTGGGCTACATGAACGTGCTATTTGATTAGGTACTACGCTGGTCACAAATTGCACAAGCCCCATCTCTCCAGTCACAGCGACATATTAGATTGAAGATCAGTAAATTCTTCTGATTTTTGGCTTTGACTGGAGAAATGAGGCTTATGGGATTTTTGACCAGTGTAGCTCCTGATCAAATAACACATTACTGCATAATGCTGATCTGGAAGGATACATAAGCCCCATTTATTCAGTCACAACCACATTTATATTATGTATAATGAAATCCTTAATTGTTGTTCTCTAATTCGTGCCATATTTTTGTGTCATTTATTGGTATTATGGCTAGTGATTGGAATCTACATTGGCCAAATGGGGTGGAAAACAGTTTGGCTAAGTTGTATCTATTTTTAATTCTCAATCTGGGTTTACACTCATAGCTATTCGTGGTTGGTTGGGAAATTTCACGATGGGTTTCATCCTTGATAGAATCCCAATATCCCTGGTTTGGCCCTTCGGTACAGTTTTGGCTTCCTTGTTACTTGACAATTGAATCCAGTTATACCTATTATAAATGTAGTAAGATTAGTTTTTCTAATCATATTTCTTTCGGTGACAGGTGTGGTGAAGACCTGGGGGCCGTTTCACTAAACTTTGTACGACTAAAATGTTCGTAAGTGCAAATTTAGGATTGTCTGTAAATTTCAATTGATGGATTGACATTTATTGAGCATAGGCTGCATATGCAGCCTATGCTCAATAAATGTCAATCCAATAATTGTTTACAAGAAAACATTGTTAATGGAACATTTACATAATTTTGCACTTACGTCGTAGGAAGTTTAGTGAAACGGTCCCCAGGTACCAAGTTAGGTTATTCTAATTTCATGACTGTATATACATGTACATGTATTTGTTTTCTGTAAATATTCAGTTCTGATTTTGGGATTGGGATTCAACGTGAAATATGGGATGCTACCCTGTTAACCAGGCATAAAATGATCGTAGCTGTTGACAGATAGGCCATTAAATGAATACACTCATAGCTATGTTATAAGGAAACATGTGTCAGAATTTTCAGAACATTCCACAGTAATGTATGTGAATAATGCCTAATTTTACCATGCTCCAGGTAAGGAATTAGTAATTATGTATTGTCACTTCATCATTTCTGAAGCATTTGGGTATTTCAAAATTTTAATTGGGTAAAATAAAACCACACCACTGTTTACACATCAACAGACAGCAATTGTTGAATAGTTTGCTTCGATATGAAAACATGTCTTGGCATTTTATTAGAATTGTCTCCTTGGAGACAATTCTAATGAAATACCAAGGTGTGTTTTCATGGAAAATAAGAAAAATATGCTATATTTGTGATCTAATCATAAGTTTGTTGTTGCTTTTTGATACTCCCTACTGCTGATTTCAATTGGGTTTTTGACAATTTTAATTGGGTATTTAAGCAAATATGCAGCTTATCTGGAGCTCTGTAAGCCACAGACGCACTATTCCAATGATCAAGGCATTCGTTGATAAAGGCATTGGTCTGCAGCATTGGAATTGTGGGTTGTTGGGTCGTTAAACACCATTCAACTTGTTTATTATGTATAGGAATTAGATACACGTTTAATTATGTTGGTCGTTATTATACGAAGTATGTCGAGGGGTATATAGTTTTCGTCATTCCGTCCGTAAGATTTGCGTTAAAGTTTTCGGGTTCCCATTATCTCTGCAACCGTAAGTCAGATTGACTGGAAACTTCATCATCCATATTTTTATTACCAATGTGGGTTTATGCCAAATATCTAGGCCAAATAACTGGGGATCCTGCTCACTTGCTCGATATATTATTGTAATATGATTTATGTTTTTTTGTGGCTGTGACTGGAGAAATGGCTTATGGGTTTTGCGACCAGTCTAGATCCAGATCAGCCTGTGCATCCGCACAGTCTGATCAGACTCTGAACTGGTCGCAGTTCCATCAATGAAACACTCTTCATGTTTCTAACAAGCAATATACATCAGGCGACAGGATTGTGCTGTTTGATTAGGAGCTACACCGGTCACAAATCCCATAAGCCCCATTTCTCCAGCCACAGCCATTTTTTTCTCCTATTATCAAATACATTACAGGAATAAACAAATATTGTTGGAGACTTCATCGGGGTATAAACTTTTAAAAGTACAACTTTTCTGGTGGCTGAAGGGAGGATTTGTGCCTTTTTTAACTGTTTTATTCTGTACATTTCTAAAACAGCATATTATAACTGCAATTGTGAGAATATAATTGCCTCATCCTCATTAGTGGAAATGGCAGTCACGTTTCTGTCATAGGCGTCGTTCAAGGAGGCAACAGTTATGGATGTACGTCAAGATTTTGCATATTCCTGATTTGTTGGTTTGATCTTTACCAAACTTCAGTAACTTCCTCACATTGGTGGCTAACTGTCATGTCACCCATTTGGGTGACCATTGACCTTCATGGTTGAGACTTGTAATGCCTCCGGTCTCGGTAGAGCCGGAGGAATATGATGTTTGAACTGCGTGTCCGTCCGTCCGTCCGTCTGTTCGTCCGTCTGTTCGGCACATTAAGAAGTCCTCATTAAGAGTTTCTCAATTACGTCACAACTTCTATATCCCTTTAAGGATTGTTTAAATATTTCAACACAGCATACCTGTAGACAAATGCCACACCTCCATGCTGCCTTAATATGACCTTGGTGGGTGGCAGGTGGGAGCATGCGATGGGTAATTTAACGATTGGGGTTCATCCTTACCGGAATCCCGACTGGAGATCTGGTTTGGCCCTCACATACGTTTTTGGCATTTTGTATGTGACAGTTAAATCTGGTTATACCCCTTATGTGGGTTGTGGTCAGGCGAACGAGACGGCGTAAATTAACTGTAGGGGTTCCTCCTTGTAGGAATCACGATTTGCCTGGTTTGGCCCTCAGGTACGTTTTTTTATCTTTGGCTCTTTTGTTACCTGGGAGTTGAATTGCGTTATTGCCCATTATAAAAGTAGTAAGATTATTACTGATTCTACTGCTTTTGGGAGGGGCCAAGTGATTCTGGTGTGGCGAGGACCTGGCATCAGATCAGGATTATTCTGATTTCAGGGCTGAATATATATTTTTTTTATTGTAAATATTCAGTTCTGATTTTGGGATTTTCCACCCATTTGTACATGTACTTGAACATGTAGATGTACTTGTACAGGTAATATATGGGATTTAGTACTAAACCCATTGACCCGGCCTTAAATGACCTTAGCTGTTGATAGGCAGTTAAACCCCAACAAACAAACAAACCCCTTATGCGAGTATTACAATATTCGTAATCCTATTTTAGGGGAAGGGGCCAAGTGACTTTGGTGTGGTATGGACCTGGCACCAGATCAGGTTATTCTAATTTCAGGGCTGAATCTATTTGTTCTCGATGTAAATATTCCGTTCTGATTTTGGGATTTTCGCCCTGATGCAGCAGGTTAAAATGGGATTGAACCAGTTTGCCCGGCCTTACATGACCTTAGCTGTTGATAGGCCGTTAAACACTAATAAACAAACAAACAAACACACATCAAGAAGGTTGCCAGAGTTTCTCAATTCTGTCATAACTTCTATATCCCTCGATAGATTACCTCAATATTTCAATAGTTCATACTTATGGTAAAAAGCCACACATCCATGCTGCCCTTAATAATTATGACTTTAAACTTTTGACCTTCACACCTTTGAACTTTTTCACACATTAAGAAGTTTTCCGGAGTTTCTAAATTCTGTCATATCTTCTATATCCCTTGACTGTTCGTTATAATATTTCAATACATCATACTTGTGCACAAGTACCACACATCCATGCTATCTTTAATATGACCTTGACCTTTTGACCTTAACAACTTTGAACTTGTTCACACATAATTTTCTCACATTAAATTTTATTAACTTTGCCACAGTTTCTTCAATCTGCCACCGGGGGCATTCGTGTGCCGACAGGCCACATTTTCTTGTGTTTTTGCTGTTATCATTTTGTCCTTGTCTTAAACAGTATATTATAACATAAAATAAAACCATCAGTTCCAACTTTGAAAATATAATTGCTTTGTTGTTATTTTGTATCACCAAACCGACCACCTGTGTCTATAGGCAGTTGCTATACAGTATAATCTGACCTCTTCCTGGCCTAAAATGACAGGCCATTAAACACCATTAAATAAATGAGACACACCATGTAATATTTTACCTAAGAACTTGTGCGCCGTTTCGTGAAATATTACAGAAACTGATATTTTCTGTTAATGACGTAGAAAGAAGACAAAATTTTCATAGCAAATGCGGAATTGAATACCGCATTTGCTATGAAAATATTGTCAACTTTGGACGTTACTTACGGAAAATATTGTAAATATTTTTCAGGAGAAATTGCACATGTTCTTAGGTACAAAATCACATGGCGAGTCTCAAATAAGAGCCTGTCATGGGAACAAGATGCTCTGTCGTAGGAACGAGATGCTCTGTCGTAGGAACGAGATTCTATGTCATGAGAAAAAGATTCTATGTCGTGGGAGCTAGCTGCTATGTCGTGGAAACGAGATGCTATGTCATGGGAACGAGATGCTATGTCCTGTGAACAAGATGCTATGTCCTGGGAACGAGATGCTATGTCATGGGAACGAGATGCTATGTCATGGGAACGAGATGCTATGTCGTGAGAACGAGATGCTATGTCATGGGAACGATATGCTATGTTGTGGGAACGAGATGCTATGTCATGGGAACAAGATGCTATGTCGTGGAAACGAGATGCTATGTCGTGGAAACGATATGCTATGTCATGGGAACGATATGCTATGTCATGGGAACGAGATGCTATGTGTGTGGAAACGAGATGCTATGTCGTGGAAACGCGATGATATGTCCTGGGAACGAGATGTTGTGTCATGGGAACAAGATGCTATGTCATGGGAACGATATGCTATGTCATGGGAACGAGATGCTATGTCGTGGAAAGATGTATGTCGTGGGAAACAATGAGGATGCTATGTTTTTTTTGTGGGAAAACGAGATGCTTGTCGTGGAAAACGCGCTGAGATGGTGCTGGGAACGACTAGGTGAGTCCATGGGAACGAGATGCTAGTCATGGGAAGAGATGCTGCATGGGAAACGAGATGCTATGTCATGGGAACGAATTGCTATGTCATGAGAAACGAGATGCTATGTCTGGGAACGGAGATGGGAACGGGAAGGGAAGGCTAATGTCATGGGAACGGATGCTATGTCATGGGAAACGAGATGACCTATGGTCATGGGACGAATGCTATGTCATGGGGAACGAAGATGCTATGTCGTGGGAACGAGATGCTATGTCGTGGGAACGAGATGCTATGTCATAGGAACGAGATGCTATGTCGTGGAACGAAAATGCTATGTCCAAAGGAAACGGAAAGATGCTATGTATGGGAACGAGATGCTATGTCGTGGGAACGAGTGCTATGCTTATCGTGGGAACGGGAATGCTTTGTCGGGGAACGAGTGCTATGTCGGTGAACTTGCTATGTCGTGGGAACGAGATGCTATGTCGTGGGAAACGAGATACTTATGGGTAACGTGGGAACGAGTGCTATGTCATGGGAACGAGATGCTATGTCGTGGGAACGAGATAATGCTATGTCATGGAAACGAGATGCTATGCATGGGCCATGCAAACGTAGATGCTATGTCATGGGAGGAAACGGGGATGCTATGTCATGGGAAAACGAGATGCTATGTCATGGGAACGACATGATGTCGTGGGAACGGGATGCTATGTCATGGGAAACGAGATGCTTTGGGATCGTGGGAGAAACGATAAAGCTATGTCATGGGAAACGATGCTATGTCATGGGAACGAGATGCTATGTCGTGGGGAACGAGATGCTATGTCGTGGGAACGAGATGCTATGTCGTGGGAACGAGATGCTATGTCGTGGGAACGATATGCTATGTCATGGGAACGGGATGCTATGTCGTGGGAACGAGATGCTATGTCGTGGGAACGAGATGCTATGTCATGGGAACGAGATGCTATGTCGTGGAAACGATATGCTATGTCATGGAAACGAGATGCTATGTCGTGGAAACGCGATGATATGTTATGGGAACGAGATGCTATGTCGTGGAAACGTGATGATATGTCATGGGAACGAGATGCTATTATCATGGGAACGAGATGCTATGTCGTGGGAACGATATGCTATGTCATGGGAACGAGATGCTATGTCGTGGGAACGAGATGCTATGTCGTGGGAACGAGATGCTATGTCGTGGAAACGCGATGATATGTCATGGGAACGAGATGCTATGTCGTGGGAAAGAGATGCTATGTCATGGGAACGAGATGCTATGTCGTGGAAACGCGATGATATGTCATGGGAACGAGATGCTATGTCGTGGGACCGAGATGCTATGTCGTTGGAATGAGATACTATTGTCATGGGAACGAGATGCTATTGTCATGGGAACGAGATGCTATGTCGTAATGTCGTGGGAATGAGATGCCATGTTGTGAAAAGGAGATGCTATGTCATGGGAACGAGATGCTATATTTTGTGGAAACGAGATGATATGTCGTGGAAACTCGTGGGAACAAGATGCCCCTTTTCAGCTGCTGTAGATCCCCCATACAGGTTCATTCCCGCCTGTATATGTGGCTATGACTGGAGAAAGGATACTTTTTGATCCTGATCAAATAGCACACTACAATGACCTATATTGCTGGTTAGAAGCATGACGGGTGTTTCATTGATGGAATGGCGATCAGTGCCGATCCTGATCAGACCGTGCGGATGCACGGGCTGATCTGGATCTACACTGGTCACAAAACCTGCAAGCGACATTTCTCCAGCCACAGCCACATATGACCTTACTGTTGAACCCCAACCAATCAATCAATCAATCAATCTCTGGAAGAATACTACCATTTCCTAGAGGCCTCAGATAATTGTAATACAGTGGAACCTCCCTATACCCGACATCAACGGGACTTCCCTCTTACAAGGGTGTCCGGCTTAGAGGGGTTAGACTGTATTTGGCTATCTGAATTCCCCTGGAGGTCGTAATGCTGTGGGGGGGAATATTAATGCGTCTCTGTGAGGCAGCAGCTACCGATCATTTACTGGAGTAATAATGGCGCTATTCGACCATTCTGGAGCCGAAATTGTCAGCTTTACTGCATCAATCATAATATGTGGCTGTCACAGGAGAAATGGGGCTTATCGTCGGTGCTTCCACGTTGTTTGTTTGATTATTGGTGAAATGTAGCTGGGACTGGAGATATGGGGCTTATGTGTTTTGTGACCAGTGTAGATCCAGATCACCCTGTGCATCTGCACAGTCTGGTCAGGATCTGCACTGTTCGCCATTCCATCAATGACTGGAGAAATGGGGCTTATGTATTTTGCGACCAGTGTAGATCCAGATCAACCTGTGCATCCGCACAGTCTGATCAGGATCTGCACTGTTCGCCATTCCATCAATGAAACGCTCGTCATACTTCTAATAAGAAATACAGATCGTTATCAGGCTACAGGAGTGTGCTCTGCTATCAGGAGCTACAGTAGTCACAAATCCCATAAGCCCCATTTCTCCAGTCGGTCACAAATAAACTCGATATACAATACTTGGAATGTTTAATTTTGATGGGTTTCACTGTAATATTTGTCAACTGATAAATGTGGCTGTGACTGGAGAAATGGGGCTTATGGGATTTGTGACCAGTGTAGCTCCTGATCAAATAGCACACTGCTGTAGCCTGATAATGTCTATATTGCTTGTCAGAAGCATGACCGAGGCGTCATTGACTGAATGGCGAACAGTGCAGATCCCGATCAGACCGCGGATGCACAGGCTGATCTGGATCTACACTGGTCGCAAAACCCATAAGCCCCATTTCTCTAGTCGCAGCGATATATTTGTCCGTTTCTGATTGTATTTAACAAACATACATCACCAGTCCGGAGGTTGTGGGTTCAAACCTCGCATTGGGCATCAAAAATACTTTCGTAGTATTTCCATCCCACTGGTCTGTCTGATGAGACTTCAAACTGTGGTCATGTCTCTATATGACCTTAGCTGTTGGTGGGACGTTAAACCCTATCACTTTTCAACACTACAGACCTGCAACCAGTGTAGATTCAGATGAGCCAGTTCGTAACAAGTCTCATCCATCTCGTGGGTGGTTGGTCGGGCGAAAGTGACGGCGTGAATTAACGGTAGGGGTTCTTCCTTATAAGAATCAAGATTTGCCTGGTTTGGCCCTCAGGTAAGTTATCTTTGGCTCTTATGTTACCTGGGAGTTGAATTGGGTTATTGCCCATTATAAAAGTAGTAAGATTATTACTGATCCTACTGCTTTTGGGAGGGAGCCAAGTGATTCTTGTGTGGCGAGGACCTGGCATCAGATCAGGATTATTCTGATTTTTTTTTCAGGGCTGAATATATAGTGTTTTTTTATTGTAAATATTCAGTTCTGATTTTGGGATTTTCCCCCCATTTGTACATGTACTCGTACAGGTAATATATGGGATTTAGTACTAAACCCATTGAATGACCTTAGCTGTTGATAGGCCGTTAAACACCAACAAACAAACAAACAAACTCATCCATCTCATCAGGATCTGCACTTTTTGCAATTACTTTTCATACATTTTAGAAGAAAAAACACACCCCTTCTTATAAAAGGACTAGTCTGTAAACCATTTTGTGTGGATTGGATTGGTCCATAAATTAAAATGAAAATACGAAAAATTGATTTCTCTATGGGAATTTAACATGGGGGAAAAAGGTAGAGGAGTTGTGGGAGGAGTCAAACAAACGATATTTTTTTTAAATTGACTTCGAAACCTAGCTAGATAGCTTGGAAATGATCTAACTAAGAAAACAAGTTAAATTTTAAAAATCGATCCAGTATTTCTGAAATTCTAAAAAATTTCCCCACGTTAAATCCCCATAGACATCTTCACTCCGTGAAGATGTCTATGGGGATTTAACATGGGGAAATTTTGTTTTCGCAATAAAATCAATATTTGACCAAATTTCACGAAATAAAAAGAAGGCTCATTCTTAAATTTTCCTTTAATTTAATACTATCGAAAAAAATATTCTTTTTGAATTGTTTATATGGCCGTAAAATTTGGGCAGCTTTCGTGAAACAGACAGTAGTGCTTATCCAGGTCATCCTATATATCTGTACAATCTGATACGGGGCTGCATTATTTGCCATATTCATATTTTCACACTTATTAATTTTATTGCAAACAGTGTAGTCTCAGATCAGTGCAATCTGATCTGGGTCTACTCTGTTTGCATAACGCAATTTCTGCACTATTCAGTAAGAAATAAACATTGAAATACAGCATAGGACCGGGGGGCCGTTTCACTAAATTTTGTACGACTAAAATGTACGTATGTGCAAATTTAGGATCGTCTGGAAATTCCAATTGATGGATTTACATTTATTGAGCATAGGCTGCATATGCAGCCGATGCTCAATACATGTAAATCCAATAAGTGTTTACTAGAAAACATTGTTAATGTGAAACTTACAGACTATCATAACCTTGCATTTTAGTCGTACGATGTTTAGTGAAACGGCCCCCGGATCTCTATAAATAAATGGTTCAGGTGTATAGTCATAAAGTCAGAAAGGTACCGAAGCCCATTAGGGCCACTTCACTTTTTTTATCTTTTCTTGAATAAATGGAAATTAAAAAAAAGTGAAGTGGCCCTAATGGGCTTCCGTAGAAAGGTAATAACGCTGGGTTTGTCAAAACCAGGCTCATTTGTGGCCGGGACTGGATAAATGGGGCCTATGGGTTTTGTGACCAGTTTAGATCCAGATCAGCCTGTGCATCCGCACAGTCTGTTCAGGATCTGCACTGTTCACCTTTCCATCAATGAAACACCAGTGATGCTTCTAACAAGCAATATACTAGTAGATCGTTATCTGGTTACAGGAGTGTGCTATTTGATCAGGAGCTACACTGGTCACAAATCCCAATCTCTCCACTCACAGCCCATTTAATTCACGTCTTTTACAGATCTGCCAGCAAGTCACAAATTAAATTCAAATAAGCAAATATGTGATATTGGCTGAAAATGATTCTGCATACGATCCATTAATATAGAGAATAGTAGGTTAGTGCCGTGAATGGGAAAACATATCTGGCAAGGCTCAGGAAACGGGATGGGCGAGGCTCTGCCGTCAACACCTATGAATGGCTGTAAAATGCAAAAATTGTATTGACTGGATATCAAAAATGTTTCACGGCACCGTGTTTCACGGCACATACGCACTGTGTTGACGGGATAAAAATTAATCTAACCATTTGCAGTGTGAGGATTGCTGCAAAACTGTGTTTATTTATATGTCCATAAAGGTATAATAGTCTTTGTTATAGTGTCACCCCTATTTAAAGGGCCAGCAAGTTTTGACTACGAGACACTCTAATTTCTGAACATCCCAATTTCTATTCCATATGCCTGGGCCCGTTTCCTAAACTGTTTACGACTAAAATGTTTGTCAGTGCAAATTTAGGATTATCTGGAAATTTCAATTGAGGGATTTACATTTTTTGAACACAGCCTATGTTAAATGAATGCAAATCCAATAATTGCTTACAAAACGTTGTTAATGTGAACTTTTCAGACTATCATAATATTGCCCTTACGAACATTTTAGTCGTACACTTGGTACAATTAAATAAGTAATTTTATTATTCGAGCGCTACAGAAGAATTATACATCCAACATCCAAATTTTGAGGTCTTTCAGATTTTATGCGAATGAGCATATGTCGGTCGCAGCACATATTTGGCGGGTTGAACTTTTTAAAAACGTGGGTCTTACGCCGGAAAAATAGTTATAATAACTGTTCACCATCCCATCAATGAAACACCCATCCTCATGCTTTTCACAAGCATTATAGAACGTTATCTGTCTACAGTCTATTTGATAAGGAGCTACACTTGTAATAAATCAAATAAGCCCCGTTTATCATGTTATAGTCACATAGTCAAGGTGTATGATCACGTGGTACTAACAACAACAACAAGTACCGATTCAAAGTACGTATTATTGTATAGTGTCCTTATTACGTAACGGATTTTTATGAAATATGGCACATCAAACGCGTCTTGTTAAGCTGCATTTGGTGGTCTCTGTATTTTCACCCAAACTTCGCGGAAATCGATTGTTCGCAAAAACGACACAAGTCTGTGCCAAATTCCATAAACCACCAAATGCAACTAATGAAGACGCGTTTGCTGCGCCATATTTCATCAAAATCCGTTGCATATTAAGGAAAATATCAAATAATACTTACTTTGGAGTGGGCGACGTTGTTGTTCTTGCAACCACGTGATCATGCACCTTGATATTTGGTTACACGACTCGTGCTCATGCTCCCCTAACACAGTACATCGTGACTTAACTGGTTCTTATTTCATTGATGGAATGGCGAACAGTGCAGATCCAGATCAGACTGTGCGGATGCACAGGCTGATCTAGATCTACACTGGTCGCAAATCCCATAAGCTGCATTTCTCCAGTCACAGCCACATTTACTGAAAAGTGTTTCCATGGTTGACCTTGCGTGAATAGTATTACACATATAAAACTATTTCCCAATGGCAGAACATTTGTGTCGTCTAAATAAGTGGTGTACTGTTAATTATACAACCACCAACATGTTAGAAATGTCAGATCATTTGCTTTTTAATGTCCGAGAATATGGAGCAGTTATGATCCCACCTGCCCGCCCGGCCGAAAAAAAGTGATCATAAGCGGAGAGCACCACTGTGTTTGTTTGTTTATTGGTGTTTAACGGCCTATCAACAGCTAAGGTCATGTAAGGCCGGGCAAACGGGTTCGATCCCGTTTTAACCTGCTGCATCGGGGGGAAAATCCCAAAATAAGAACCGAATATTTAGATCGAGAACAAATATATTCAGCCGCCTGAAATTAGAATAACCGGACCTGGTGCCAGGTTCATGCTACACCAAAGTCACTTGGCCCCTTCCCCTAAAATATGATTACGAGTAATCGTAATACACACATAAGGGGTATAACCAGATTCAACTGTCACATACAAAATGCCAAAGACGTATATGAGGGTCAAACTAGGTCTCCAGTCGGGATTCCGGGAGGGATGAACACCGATCGTTGAATTACCCGTCGCGTGCTCCCGACCAACCACCCACAGAGCACCACTGTGCCCTCAGGATCTATACTGGTCACACAAGGCCAAGTGAATTTAGTAGCGATGCGATGCGCAGTCTGATCAGGATTTACACTACTACAGTTGATGTGCAGGCTGATCAGGGTCTACAGTGTTCACAGACAGAACCACAGCCCGTCGTATTTGAGCAGGTTCTCATATCAATAAACGTACATGTCAAAATATGTGAACATACAGTGCATATAATTATTCAATATAGGCCGCGCACCATGCATGCGATATTACATATGAATGACTCGATCACCATGTCTCGAAGATTTATATATCCTTGTAAACTTGATAGAAGCCTTATTTTCGAACATGTGTTTACCAAACATGCTCACATCTTCATCTAAAATGAAAACACGCAGGCCATAGCTAAAAATGGACAACATCTTTAACTCTTTGCGTGCTAGCGGCGAAAATATCCGCCAAACGAATTAGGAGTGTATGTTTTATTTCTCTGTAAATATATCTTGAAATTTCATTAGAATTGAGTCCTTGCAGGCCCGTAGCCAGGGGGGGTCGGAGCGGTCGGACGACCCCCCCCCCCCCCCCGCCCCCCCCCCCCCCCCCCCCCCAGCCCCTCGTGGTCCACTTTTTTAGCCTTGAGGTCCATTTTTTTAGACCCCCCTAGATACCTCAGGCCGCTTGGGCCTTCGAAACGACCCCCCCCCCCCACCCCCCCCCCCTTCAAACAGGTCTGGCTACGGGCCTGCCTCAGGTCTCAATTCTAATGAAATTCCAAGACATATTCATGATATTTACGGGGAGAAATACAATAAAATATGATGAATTTGTGTCCGCTAGTTTTGAACTATTTATAGCCCACACGTTTCCCAGCATGCAAAGAGTTAACTTGACTATGTGGCCATGAATAGTTGTCAGGATTATTTTCATGTTTTGCCAGAAACACGCGCATCGACTTGTCAATCGTGCCAAAAGTTCCACATCCCTTCTACTCTTTGAATCTTCAAACTACAATGTACTTGAAACGATTTCCACTCTAGATTAATCATTAGTCTATTTGTCATCCATAAACACTAACGCGAAGAATTTCAGGACGGTTCAGTCCTTTGATTTACTCACTTTGATTTGCTCACCAACCAACCATATCAACCTGAGCAGAGATTCGAACCGTCGACCTCCCAGTTGCATGCCTTATCCACTACTCCACAAACCCAACTAATATACATGTATGTTATTACTACTCATTTGAACCGTCTTTCCAAGGTGCTTCAAATATGTGGTAGCAACATATAGTTTCAAAGGTAAATAATAAATGGTAGAAATAAATAAGAGCTGTTTGAGAACAACATAGGTCGACTATTTGCAGCCTATTACATGTACCGGTAGTAACGACAACAGAAATTTCCAGTAATAAAGAGTTCAGGCAAAATTGCTATGCAAATGGGCAAAAGTAGGTCAAGGTTACGTAAAGGTCATGAGTTTGCACTGGGTAGTGATACATACCACTGGATCATGTTTTATGTGCAAGCATGGTTGCCTAATAGGATTGAAGATGCAAACTTAACCACAAACCTTAATCGGAGCTATACGTGACGGTTCAAATGATGGTCCACATAGAATAACCTGACCTAGTGTCAGGTCCATACCACACCAAAGTTACTTGGTCCCTTCCCCTAAAAGTAAGGAATAATCGTATTACCGTACTCATACAATGGGTATAACCAGATTTATCTCTGACATACAAGAATGCCAAACCAGGTCTCCATTCGGGATTCCGGTAAGGATAAATCCCGATCGTTAAATTACGCATTCGCACAGTCTGATCTGGATCTGCACTGTTCGCCATGCCATCAATGACAAACCCGTCATACTTCTAACAAGCAAGACATATCGTTATTTATCCCGTCAACACAGCGAGTATGTGCCGTGAAACACGGTGCCGTGAAACATTTTTGATATCCAGTCAATACAATTTTTGTATTGTAAAGCCATTTGTTGGTGTTGACGGGATAAATAGAATAGTAGGTTAGTGCCGTGAATGGGAAAAAATAGCATAGCCTCGCCCATCCCGTTTCCTGCGCCTTGCCAGATATTTTTTCCCATTCACGGCACTAACCTACTATTCTCTATCAGGCTACAGGAGATTGCCATTTGAGCAAGCGCTACACTGGCCACAAATACCATAAGCGCCATTTCTCGAGTCACAGCCATCTCCCAGGAAAGAAATATAGATCAAATGCATCATGCATTTAAATTCGAACTTAATGTCTGGTTTTGTTTTCTGTCTGACATAAGTTTGATTTGCATAATTGTAACGTTGTATGCGGCTGTAACTGGAGAAATGGGGGTTATGGGCTTCGTGACCAGTGTAGCTCCTAATAAAATAGCACACTCATGCAGCCTGATAATAATCTATAATGCTGGTTAGCAATTGGCAAATGCACAACGGGCGTTTCCTTGATGGACTGGTGAACAGTGCAGATCCTGATCAGACTCATATAAGGGGTATACCAGATTCAACTGTCACATACAAAATGCCAAAGATGTATGTGAGGGGCAAACCAGGTCTCCAGTCTGGATCTACACTGGTCACAAAACACTTGACGTCAATGCAGTGAAACACATTGTAGCTAATTATAGGAAGGAAATATGTTTTTTTTCACTTTTACAGCACTTTTTTTCTCACTTTCTGCTGTTTACATCTTGTTTTCCATTTCTCTCATCAAAACGGGCTTTTACAGCACTTTAGAATCATTTCCAATATAAACTAGATTGGTCAGTAAGCGAGGCTTACGGAATACCCCCCGCGTGGGCCCAGGTACCCCTAAAATATGTAAAAATTTCCAAGTGTGTGGGCTTGTGACCTTGACTCTGGAATTAGCGCAAGCGGCATGAACGTGAATTTGTCACAGGGTGGTAGAGGTCCATTGGAGCAATGAGTGTGTGAAATGTGAAGCAGATCCGAGCAAGGAAATAGAAGTAGTATAACCGATTTCTCTGATGTTAAGTTTAGTAAAGAGACTACCGTATAACCTCGAATTAACGCCCCCCCCGGAGGCGTTACATTTTACAAAAGGGGGGGGGGGGGGGGGGGGGGGGGTGGGTGGGGGTGGGGGGGGGGGGTTTATTAGCCAGTAAAAAAAAAAGAAGAAAGTTACCAAGGACCGCCCCAATTTCAAACACAAATAAGGATTTAAGGATTATTTGTGTTTGAAATTGGCGGTCATTGGTAAATATCTTTTTTTTATTTTTATTTTTTTATTTGGGGGTAGGGGGGCATTTATTAGGAGGGGGGGCGTTAATTGGAGGTATACGGTATGTATGTGACGTTGACCTCGAGACAAGCGGGGATTTGTCACAGCATATGAAAAATTAAGAATTTTCAATGAAAGAAATAGAAGTTACAACATATTTCTCTGATGTTAAGTTTTGTAAAGAGACTAAGTATGTGACCTTGACCTTGGGATCAGCGGGGGTTGGACAGTCGTAGATTTGTCACTTGTCACAGCATGATAGTACAACCTTAGAGGAATGCACAAGTGAAATAATAAGAATTTTCAATGAAGGAAATAGAAGTTATAACTTATTTCTCTGATGTTAAGTTTTGTAAAGAGACTAAGTATTTGACCTTGACCTTGGGATCCACGGGGGTTGGACGGTCGTGGATCTGGCAGAGCATGGTAGTAGAGCCTTACAGAAATGCATGTGTGAAATATTAAGCATTTTAGATGAAGGAAATAGAAGTTATAACAATATTTCTCTGATGTTAAGTTTTGTAAAGAGACTAAGTATTTGACATTGACCTTGGGAGCTGCGGGGGTTGGACGGTCGTGGATTTGGCACAGCATGGTAGTAGAGCCTTACAGGAATGCATGTGTGAAATATTAAGCATTTTAGATGAAGGAAATAGAAGTTACAACAATATTTTCTGATGTTAAGTTTACGGACTAAGTATTTGACATTGACCTTGGGATCTGCGGGGGTTGGACGGTCGTGGATTTGGCACAGCATGGTAGTAGAGCCTTACAGGAATGCATGTGTGAAATATCAAGCATTTTAGATGAAGGAAATAGAAGTTATAACAATATTTCTCTGATGTTAAGTTTACGCGGACGCACGGACGGACGCAAGGACGGACGGACGGACGGACAACCTGACTCCAGTATCCCCGCCCCCACAACTTGTTGCGGGGGTATAATGATTCCAAAGTGCTGTAAAACAGTGTTTTTATTTAGAAATAATGAGAAAGGTAGAGCAACATCAGATGGCAATTTATGTTCGTCGTATTTTAAAGTTAAATTCATTGGGGCATAAAAGTCCACATGTATCAGTTGAACTCTGGGTTGATTGATGGAATGGGGCTTAACATCTTTTCATCAATGTTGTTATATACAGAACCTGTGTGTGAGGAAATTATATATAGTGAATAAATAAGATACTGTCTGGAGCTATTAGCGTCGTTTCCCGTTTACTTTGTTCATTTTAGCTTCAATTTACTTCTGTTTTGTTTTATTGGGGTTTAACGGCCTATCAACAGCTAAGGTCATTGAAGGCCGGGCCTATGGGTTTAGTACTAAATTCCATATATTACCTGTACAAGTACATTACATGTTCAAGTACATGTACAAATGGGGGGGGAGGGGGGTGTCCCAAAATCAGAATTGAATATTTGCAATAAAAAACTATATATTCAGTCCTGAAATTAATCCTGATCTGATGCCAGGTCCTCGCCACACCAGAATAACTTGGCCCCCTCCCAAAAGCAGTAGGATCAGTAATACTCGTATTACTTTTATAATGGGCAATAACCCAATTCAACTCTCAGGTAACAAAAGAGCCGAATATAAAAACGTACACGAGGGCCAAACCAGGCAAATCGTGATTCTTATAAGGAGGAACCCCTACCGTTAATTTACGCCTTCACGTTCGCCCGACCAACCGCCCACAGTATTTGTATTTGTTATATTTAAGGGTGGGAAATGGCTCGAAGACCTTCCATACCCGCCCACAGTTTACTTCTTTACATTTTAGTGTTTACTACTGGCGACTATGAAAATGTAAGACTATTATTTCTTGTCGTTCTTGTTGATGTGAACATTTCAAACATGTTAACTGATATTTGTGATTAAAGTGTTGTACCACCACTTCCCATGGCTTGCTGAAGTAACTGATGGACAATCGTAAATATTTCAGTTATTTCTCATCGGAAGTATATATTGTGACCACCATTCAAATGAGTGGTCACAACATATACTTTCATTGGATAACAAGAAAGAAAATGTGGCCTATCGGCACACAAATGCCCCCAGTGGTAAATTGGAGAAACTGCGACAACCTTTACGGTTTCGAGACCGGGGGCATAATACAATCGGAAAGAAAATATTTCCAAATTTTCATACACCCAAAACTGTATTCCGAATGTAATAGGTCAACAACAGGTTACACAATTCTGAATGGGTGGCAGGTTTAACGATCGGGGTTCATCATTAACGGAATTTTGACTGGAGACCTGGTTTGCCCGTCACATACATCTTTGGCATTTTGTATGTGACAGTTGAATCTGGTTATACCCCTTATTACGATTATTCGTAATCATATTTTAGGGGAATTTAGGGGATGGGCCCAAGTGACTTAGGTGTGGTATGGTGTGGTGTGGTTATTCTAATTTCAGGGCTGAATATATTTGTTCTCGATGTAAATATTCCATTATGATTTTGGGACGCACCCCCACCTCCCCCCCCTCTGAAATGTCTTAGATGCCAAATTGCATACACAGAGTTCCAATTATTCTCCTGTGGCGAGACCGACTACAGGAACTGATGTGACCTTCTGGACCGTTCTGTTCACGACACAGTAATCCCTCCAAGACATTGGCTGCAGCATGCACACAATTGCAACTTGCAAGAGTCCACACCAAAATTGATCTAATAACATATGGGACCAGACTGAGTGTAGTTCCTGATAATCTTCGACATTCACACATCAAGTCAATGGCTATTATAATTCGCTCTACTTTCATAGTCAATCTCTGGCCAGTATCACACCCCACGTATTTGTTACATATTACCAGATGTAATGATTACCTATTCAACAGGGATTATAACTTCAATACTCGGATGGGAGACTGCATTATAAACCTGGCAAATTATAAGTATGTTATTTTCTAAATGCTGCAGTCGCTATAATCCCTCACATTTAATTCCTTAAAAATCCAATATGTGAACAATAAAGTATACTTATCAATTTGCTGGTGACAATATTATATAGTCAATGCCTCAACTGAATAGCGAGCAGTGTAGAGGGCCAGCATGATATGTAGCCTATTTCACCTAAACATTGCAAAGTATACTTTTCTAGCAAAGTATACTTTGAGGGAGAAATTTTCAATTTTAGGATAAATTTATTAATTTTTATTATACTGAATTTATTACATTATCACAGCCATTTTGGCTGTGATAATGTAATAAATTCAGTATAATAATTCTGCATACTTTTAATAATCAAATATATGCAGTCGTTAGGTTTATATGAAATAATGCATTTTGGGGAAAATAAATGATTACTCCCTCAAAGACAACTTTGCTAGATAAGTATACTTTGCAATTTTGATGAAATCGGCTACAGACGCCTCGTTGGTTATGTTGGCCATAAATCTTCTCTCAGTTTTGAGCCAGCTGACAAAAAAGGAGTTTGCAGCATTTAACACCCGTGTATATCCTGATGAATAATATGCAACATGATTATACCCCCATGATTACGAAATACGCGGAGGGATATTATATTTCTCCTTTCTCTCCGGTTGTCTGTCCAACGTCCGTCCATCCGTCCGTAACACATAAACTTAACATTTCTGTTTTGCGTTACCATTTTGGTTTGTCGGTCCAGGCAGGGGTATCCTGAGCCCCTGCTCACTTTTTTCTAGTTCCACCATCATTTACACAGTGATAATGCCTCCGTGACTAAATGGGACTGTCACTGGAGAAATGGGGCTCATGGGTTTTGCGACCAGTGTAGATCCAGATCAGCCTGTGCATCCGCACAGTCTGATCAGGATCTGAACTGATCACTATTCCATCAATGAAATACTCGTCATGCTTCTAACATGATACAAGAGTTATTTAATCACACTACACAGCAGGGGCGGATCTGGAGGGGGGGGGGGTCCGGGGTAGCACCCCCACGTTCAGCCACAGAGATTATATACATGTAGATCACAGTTTACCACCAGTTGGAGGAAAGTGCATTTCGAAGAGACAATTAGGTAAACAAAGTTTGGACAAAGTATGATTACAGCGTAATTCTGGAATAAATTTGGTATACGATTACAGCATTATTCTCACTGAAAAACACATATTGTATAGACATGTAAAAGAAGTAATCATAATATATAGAAGTATCAGGTATAGAAGTAATCATATTCCTTGTTCTTTGAACTGTAAGTGTATTTTATTGCAAATAAGTGAGAGAAAACAATTCTTTTTCTATATTGCTAGGCGTAGCGAGGTGGACCCAGAAGGGTTTTACTGGCGCGAGTTCGGGGGTATTTTTTTTCGCCGATCTACACTTTGTTAACCAGGAAGTGAGTGTAAAGCTATATAATACGCCGCCAACAATTAACCACGCAAACGTATGGTTGGCAGTGGGGGACACAGGCACGGAAACATGGTGGTGCAGTCGGGCTGGGAAGCGCTCAATCGCAATTAGTGTCATTTAGTGTCCATGCCTTGCCACAAGGCGCGACATGCAGGCCGCGGCCATCTAGTTTTACATCTTCATCTGCCAGCATCTGGCCTTGCTCCGAATGTCCTCTGACCTGCCCCATTCAGTATTAAACTCATCGTTCGAAATTTCATTGTCCGAGATGGCCTGGGTAGGTGCTAATAGCCAGATTTGTTTCTTGCTCTGTGACCAGGAAGTTGTGTATGAGTACATTGGAATAACAAGCGATAAGTATGGTGGGCGGCAGGGGATATGTCTGGGTGATAATTAATCACGGTTGTGTACTTCGAACTCGATCGGAGCAAGTGCACTTTACCATAAGTGGGCCGGGGCCTCCTTTTAGACATACCCGTGGCAATGGGTATACCTATTGCTAAGGTAACAGCAATTATCAGTAGCTCATTCTGGGCTCCACATAATTCTGCAGTAGGAGCTGTTTGGATGAGCATTGTAAGGTGCATCTCGCTAGGCTGCGGAAAGGTCAAGGAACGCAGCCATGTACTGGGTGTGGCAGAGGTGTTAAAATAGCTATCTTCTGTGCAGGTATACCCAGCCACATGCTGGCAGATGTAAACAAACGTGTCCTGAAAAGAACTTCTACGCCGTTTCCTGAGTACACGCCTCATTGGCGGTTATAGAAATTTACAATTATAAACGTATGCCCTGTTACGTATACCCATCCAGCACGGCTACTATGGATGAATTCATCGAGCAGCTGCTTGCAGAAATGCAGGAAACCGAGCCTCTCCATGATGTCAAGAATATCATGGATAAGCCCATTCCGGAAGAGGTGAAGAGGCGACTACTCAAGCCCCTGCTTTCAGGCAGCTACCGCCCTTCATCGAAACCTCGGTTAAGCGTGCAGAGGAAACGGAAAGCCATTCAGAAGGAGTTTGACCCTATACTCCCCAGCCCCCCCCCCCCAAGAAATCAATCCGAACAACACAAGACTACCAGAAGGAGATCCAACAGCTGTTCGAACAGACGGTTGTGCTGGTCTTCAAGCAGATCCCCTGGGTGATAGGAAAGTTTCTGAGGGGCTGGCAGACGGATGTCCACAGGGGCAACCCCTTGCCACAGACCCAAGAGCCTTCCTGGAAGGAGTGCGGCCCAGATTCACCAGAAACTCATCGAAGAGATCCAGGCTCTCAACGGAGTCCAGTTCCAGCTTGCCTTTAAAGCTGCAGCTTCGAAAAGACGGGCCAGATAGTAGTGAGGAGTACACAGACCATGTGCTACGTCACAAGCAGGAGGCTCTCTTACAGGTTGGTGAGATCAACGAGGAGCTAGATAAGGTCTTCCCCGCTTCCTGGAGATGCTCGAAAAATGGACACAGAGAGGCTCAGGATGGGTTGTTGATAGAGTCACCACTCTATGGCTGGATATCGCCAGGTATCAGTCACTGAGAGGGGGTTCCTACATCCCACTACCAGCGGCAGTGAGGCATAAGAAGGCCGTAGTTTATGAGTGAGTGAGTGAGTGAGTGAATAGGGTTTAACGTCCGCTTTTCTGACATAGAGGTACAAGCCTCAGGGAGTCTACACGCAGACGGGTCAACGGGGTCGTGTCCCGTATCCACCTGTCCGAGGGGGGTAAATCCCAACTTCAGAACTCAATATTTACAATCAAAATATATATTCAGTCCTGAAATTAGAACAACCTGATCTGGTGCCAGGCCCTCGCCACACCAGCATCATTTATCCCATCCCCTAAAAGTAATAGGATTAGCACTAATCTTACTTTTATATATGGGGCATAGCCTGACTCAACTCTCACATACAAGAAAGCCAAAAATGTACATGAGGGCCAAATCCGGTATAGTGGGTTCCGGAAAGTATGAACCCAATCGTTAAGCCAGTTTTGTCGCTTTTTACGACAAGCAATGGCTACTGCAGCACTATTTTCAGGATCAGTTGATCCCGCCCCGGTGCCTGCACGGGGCGCCCGTAGTTTATGTCAAAAACAAAGATGACCACAGTCTCAGATGGGCGGTCAGCCCTGTTTCATGTTCATGACCATGTGGACAGACCCTCCAAGTATCCCACTCATGATGGTCTTGATTTCACAGGGATAAATGCCCCAACACATATCTCAAGGGTCGAAAAACAGAACAATCTGGCCATAAACGTCTACGGCTGGGACAAAGGTGTCATCGCCCACCAGCTCAACAAGCAACCAGATAATATGCCTAGAATCAACATACTGCTGATCGATAAGGCGGGTAAATCTCACTACACATTGATAAAATACCGTCTGCTCTTCCAAGAAAATCACAACAACAGGCGCAAGCACGTGAGAGACGCCTCCACGGTTATTCAAGGGAATACCTCCTGCAGAACCACAAGCTCAGTGCCGGGGGATCGGGAAGATGGCCGTGAGGGTGGAGATGCCAGTGCAGGGGAAGTCCAAGCTGGACTTCCAAAACCACCACAAACACCACACGTACGTACGTACGTATGTACGCCAAAGTGCCGACTATATCGCGCTTTCCGCAAGCGGGCGCGACAAAAATCGTCTCCGCGGCTATATTTTACTTTATTTACCTACTTGTCTCCCTTATATAGTTTGCTGGAGATTACACTGTCAGCACCATTAAAAGTATTCAATTACACTGTGGACGGCGCCTTCAATCTATGTTTAGTTCGGCTTAGCGAGGTGTTGCAGGCTTAGGCCCATTACATTCCATCTAGCGACTGTCTAACGCGGACCCCTCCTCCTCATTACTTCTCATCCGCTCGAAACATTAGAGCATATGCTACTTCTATACATGATTACTTCTTTTTTTGTCATTTAATATTTTATTCTCTTTGCTACATGTACATGTACAAATACAATGATATGATTATACATACAGTTCATTAAACATAGTACAGCTGTTCTGCCAGTTCAACAAAAACATGAATACATCATTGTCTGTATAATTAACCTAAGAATACATGTCTACATGTAACATTGAGTTTTTAAACTAAAATATAGGAGTCTATATAGGGCATATGGGCTATGAGATTGGTATAGGTCGGAGAAGACAAATGTCCAAAAGTGGGGGACGGGGGTCAAATAAATGGTCCGGGCTCATATATATACATTCGTTGGTTCTTATATCAAATGATTGTGTCTACGTATTTTGTTCTATAAAGTCACTCCATTTTGAATGAAAAGTATCTAGTTTATTCTTAATAGTGGCAATAGTTTCTTCTATTTTTATTGTTTGCTTCATATATGTGTTAAAGCGGCCTATCGATGGCTGCGTTTCATCGTATTTGCACATATAAATTAAATACTTTGCTAGAAGAATTAGGAAGCTTATAATCATTGTTTTATTTTTACAGTCGACCTTCACGTTACAAAATGATATGTTTTCATATGTTAAATTACTATTGTAGTCTAGTCTACTTGTTTGTAATAGTATGTTGATATCCGACCAAAACGATTGTATGACAGTGCATTCCCAAAACATATGCTTATTAGAATCCACATTCATATGACAGAATTCACATAAGTTTGAAGGTTTTAATTTGCATTTGAATAAAAAGCCATTGTTTGGAATTATTCTCATTAAATATTTGTACTGAAACGCACGAAGTTTTGTGCTTATTGTGCTTTTAAATGACAGTGAAAAAATACCTTTCCATTCGATATCTTGTTTATTTAACTCACTTTCCCATTTAATTATATGTTTTTGCTGTGTTAATTTCATGTTTTCAATCTCTATATTATATAACATTTTATTAATATGTTTTGATGATAAACATTGATTTATTTTGTATTTCTGTGTTTCATTATCCAATGGCACGGTTTTCATTTCTATTTTCCATTCGTTTTTAATATTACCTAATAATTTGTAATATCTCAAGAAATCTCCATTATTTATGTCATATATAGTTTTTATATCGTTGAAGCTGTAAAAGTCTTTTATTCTAAAATCATATATGTGTTTTAAATACATTATACCTCTATCATACCAGTCTTTATAGAAGAAGGTTATATTTCTTTCATTTTTTATGTTTGAGTTATGCCATAATATTTCATATGATATGTTGGTATATGAATGTTTATAATTGATTTTGCACCAAGATGTTAACATATTGTTTAGAAACGAATATTTTTTTACAAGGTGTTTTGTGTCATTTGAATTTAGATTGCTTTTAAATAGTACATTATCACCATATTTACTTAGTTCCTTATTATATGCTTTTTTAAATTGATTCTGATTAGTACCATTTAAGCGTTTTATCCATGAACATTTTAGTGAATTGATGAATGCATGTATGTTAATCATTTTCAAACCACAGTTTTCATAGTTTTGTATTATAGTTTTTCGTGCTATTTTATCGGGTTTACCATCCCAGAGAAATTTGTACATTATGTCATTAATCTGTTTGATTGTTTCTTCAGCCGGGTTCTCTAGGACTGTCAGTGGGTATATTAGTTTTGGTAACGCGAAGGTCTTTAATACAGTTATCTTGCCGATTAATGTCAAGTTCTATTTTTGCCAGTTTGTTAAACAGTTTTGAAATGACTTAATTTTTGGTAATACATTTAGTTCATGTAGCTGTGTTTTATTGTTTGTGAATATTATTCCAAGTGTTGATGCATGGTCGTTTGACCACGTATATCGATTGCTATTACACCATTGACTTGGGTTATGCCTAAGTTCCCCAATCTTTAATGCTGTACATTTTGATTTATTAAGTTTTAGACCTGATATTATTGAAAAAATATCTAGTGTGTGTATTAGTTCTTTAAATTAATTTTCAGATCCGTCAAGTGTGAAGCTTGCATCATCTGCGAATAGTGTTTGTTTTATTTAATTTTCACCTAAAGATAGACCTTTTATTTCTACATTTGCATCTATTTGTCTCGATAAAATCTCTATACAAATAATAAAAATGTATGCTGATAGCGGACAACCCTGTCTAACACCTTTTTTAACACTGAAAAAGTTTGACTTCTTTTACATGTCTATACAACATGTGTTTTTTACTGAGGATTACGCTGTAATCATACTCTGTCCAAACTTTATTTACCTAGTTGTCTCCCTTATATATTTTGCTGGAGATTACACTGTAAGCACCATTAATATTTTTCAATTACACTGTGGTTTCCCTTTGGATTACGCTGTAATCATACTGTTAAAACTTTATTTACCTAGTTGTCTCCCTTATATATTTTGCTGGAGATTACAGACGGTGCCTTAAATCTGTATTTTTCTTTTGGCTTAGCGAAGTGTTGCAGGCTCACGCCCACTACACTCCATCTAGCGACTGTTTAACACGGACCCCTCCTCCTCATTGCTTCTCATCTGCTCGAAACATTAGAGAATGATACTTCTATACATGTACATGTATATGATTACTTCTTTTACATGTCTATACAACATGTGTTTTTCACTGAGAATCATGCTGTAATCGTATACCAAATTTATTCCAGGATTACATTGTAATCATACTTTGTCCAAACTTTATTTACCTACATGTATCCCTTGTATAGTTTGCTGGAGATTACACTGTAAGCACCATTCAAATTATTCAATTACACTGTGATTGCCCTTTGGATTACTCTAGGGTGTGGGCCGTCCCTTGGGCTCGTCTTGGGCTCGTCTTGGGCTCTCCCTTGTATTGTTACTCTCCGAACAATTAGCAAGCGACATGGGTGCTCTGGGAAAGGGGGCTGGTGGGGTGGGGGCTCGCCCATGGGTGTGGGGCAGGTTCCAGGGGGTGTACAGGGGATGAAGTGGTCCAGAACCCTGTTTATCATTGGTTGTCCAGGCCCCGAGCAATGCAGTAGTATATCCAGACCCCGAGTTAAGTATAAACAAGGCTGGGTCTGGTTATTTTGTGGGGTGGGGCCCACCCAGTGGGGGTGGGGGGGGGGGCGGGCTCCAGGAGGTAAAGTGGTCCAGACCCAGCCTTGTTTATACTACTACATTAAAGGGATGGGGTTAAATTTCTACCCTCGCGAGAGGTAGGAAGCGGGTAGCAATTTTGTTTCTAAATCATTGTATGGTATATATTAATTTTTAATAGAACTTTACCTACATACATGTACATGTATAACAAAACAAAACTAAGTATCAAGTATAGGTACATATTGCTAAATCCCCACACAAAATCACACTAACTGTCTAAATCCCGACACAAAATCACACTAACTGTAGCTAAAAGTGAATGGGTTTATCGTCCCAGAAACAGCTAATACTATCATATAGAGTCGGGACCACAGTTTACAATCTCATCCGACCGACCAGTGGGATGGAAATACTAAGTAAGTATTTTCCATGCCTAGAGCGAGGATTGAACTCACAACCTCCAGTATTGAAGTCCAATGCCATAACCCTTATACTACATCCCATCCCGCTGTAGCTAAATAGTATTGCTGATTCACAAACTGCCACCTCTTTTGGTCAATGTAATAATTATGAAACTATTTTTGTCAATACACGTATTTCAATTAATAGTCCAGAAATAAATTTAGCATATTATCAGGTTAAACCCATTTCATGCTGAATACCCAATTCTTGGGGTATGAAAAACTTGAATTTTTTCGATTTTTCTTATACCTTCTCAAATGTATATGTTGTGACCACTCATTTGAACCGTCTCGGCGAGACGGTTCAAATGAGTGGTAACAACGTATACTTCCGTGCATAATTAACCCTTACACTGCTATCTTAATTTTTTGTCGTCAGCTGTTTATTTTCTATTTTCCAGTTTTATCATCAAAAACTTGCTTTGACAGCACTTTAGAATAATTTACAACATGCTTTGACAGCATTTCAGAATCGTTTCCATTGGAAATGATTCTGAAGTGCTGTCAAACCATGTTTTTATTGAGATATAAGTCAAGATATACTAGATGGCCGCGGCCTGCATGTCGCGCCTTGTGGCGAGGCATGGACACTAAAAAAAAAAGATATAGTATAACAAAAAACTTAAACCAAAAAACTTAACCAAAAACTTTAACCAAAAAAACTTAACCATAAAACTTAACCAAAAACTTTAACCAAAAAACTTAACCAAAAACTTCAAAGTAATTTGACCTTGACATTGGGCACAGGGGCCGCACGGTAGTGGGGTAGAATGAAAATACAGATGATGATAAACACCCATGTGAAGTTTCAAGGTAATGGGCAAAGCAGTTGCAGAGATATAGTATAACGAAAAACTTTAACCAAAAAACTTAACCAAAAAATTTAACCAAAAACTTTAACCAAAAGACTTAACCAAAAACTTCAAAGTAATTTGACCTTGACATTGGGCACAGGGGCCGCACGGGAGGGGGGTAGAATGAAAATATAGATGATGATAAACACCCATGTGAAGTTTCAAGGTAATGGGCAAAGCAGTTGCAGAGATATAGTATAACGAATAACTTTAAACAAAAAATATAACCAAAAAACTTAACCAAAAAACTTAACCAAAAAACTTAACCAAAAACTTTAACCAAAGAACTCAACCAAAAACTTTAACCAAAAAAAATTAACCAAACAACTTAACCAAAAACTTTAACCGGACACATGTACGTACGTACGTACGTACGTATGTACGTACGTACACGTACGTACGCCAAAGTGCCGACTATATCGCGCTTTCCGCAAGCGGGCGCGACAAAAAGCAACAGCAGACAACAATTGTTGTGAGTAGCGGTCTAAGGATTAAGAGATTTTATTTTTCATATGTAAAAGTGTGTAGCCTAGACTTGAATGATATAGCTCAGGCAATACAACCTTGGCGAAAACCTAGAATTTTATAATCTGCTTTTTGAATTTGTTTTCTATTAAAATCATCATACAGATACAAATATTTCCGTCTGTAATTCAAGGTGTGGGATCACGTGGTTTCCGAACCCGATTTTCCAACTTGACGTAATCTGTGACGTCATTTTTACTGTAGATTGTCTTTTAAAATCTTCCTAACAAAGGGATGGATTTTGATGATAAGTAGCACACTAAATGCGATGGCATATACAATGTATATTTTATATTTATGCTTATAACTTTCACAAAGAATCGAGTACCGTTTATTTCTTACATTCACGTGCTGTAGTTTTTATTTACATTTACGGTAACCGATTCTTCGTCAAAACGACAGAATTATGAGCATTTGCTGCGGTATATTTCATAAAAATATGTCATTATATTAGAAAGATATTAAAAGAAAATCTACTGTAAACACATCTAAACAAACATGACGTCACGACGTTCGGAAATACGTGATCCCACAGACCCACACCTTGTAATTATTATAAACGTTTATTTTGATATACGGCAGCCATTTGTTTACATTGACAGCACTGACAGCGCACCTGTAGAAAGTAGTTCGGCGTGGGAGTTTACTGGGATATAAATTTTGGACAGAGACTTGCTACGGGCCAATCAAATGTTAGGGAATTGTGTAAATATTTTTGTGCTGGAATTATTGTGTTTTTAATTATTAATTAATGGATATGTGTTTGTGTGTTGGGGTTTAACAGCCTATCAACAGCTAAGGTAATTTAAGGCCGGGTCAATGGGTTTAGTACTAAATCCCATATATTACCTGTACAAGTATATGAACATGTTCAAGTACATGTACAAATGGGGGGAAAATCCCAATATCAAAACTGAATATTTACAATAACAAAACAAACTATATATTCAGCCCTGAAATAAGAATAATCCTGATCTGATGCCAGGTCCTCACCACACCAGAATCACTTGGCCCCTGTGAAAAGCAGTAGGATCAGTAATAATCTTACTAAATTTATAATGGGCAATAACCCAATTCAACTCCCAGGTAACAAAAGAGCCAAAGATAAAAACTTACCCGAGGGCCAAACCAGGCAAATCGTGATTCGTATAAGGAGGAACCCATACCGTTAATTTACACCGTCTCATTCACCCGACCACCACCCACAATTAATGGATAACCAGAGAGAAATATAAAGTGGTCTTAAACTGAAATAGTCAAACTATGAACTTAGTGTTCACTAATGCCAGAAATATTTCCATAAATTTCATTATCAGTGGTTTCCGAACGTTTTCAAATGGCATTTTCCGATGTGATGTCATTTTTACAGCAGATATCCTTTAAAATCTTCCATACAAACGAATGGATTTTGATGATATAGAGCACACCAAAGACGATGACATTTTGTTTTATGGGTGCTGTGACAGTTATTTACAATAAATTATAACTTTCACAAAGAATGACTAAAGCCAAATTTTGAGAAAATGCAATGCTTCGTGTTAAATATTACGGTATGCTTAATTTTACTGAAAGTAGCATGTTTTTTCTTTTCACAGATAATTTGGATAACAACAAAAGGAGAAAATGAGTACAGTGTATGTCAATCTACTTAACCATTTGATTATTTTAAAAGGCAAATTCATCACTACTTGCTGCTTTTTCGTTGGAAACTAATTGGTCTTCAATTTCCTGAATGTCATCACGAGTTTCCTGCATCTCCATTGTACCAGCATCCGACCTTTTGTCCTTGACCTCAAACGTGGATGTCGGGGTTACCAACGTGTTGCTGGGAGACAGACTTGGGGTGTATGTAAATGAGCCCGTGACCCGAGGTGACATGCCCTTTGTGGAGGCTTTCTCTGAAGGTTCTTGTATCATAAAATCTTTAGTTTCCCGGGAATACAGCAATGACACCGGCGGTAGCTCTGGCATACTTCTAAATACAGGCATATCTGGTCCAGCTATGCCTGTATTTAGAGGTGCGCCCGTTTCTGGGTTATACACTCTTCCATGAGCAAACGGATATTCATTTTGCATTGGGCTCTCTCTTGGTTCTGTCTCAGTGTCAAGTTTAGGTTGAGCTTCAGTGTTATCCTCGTGTTGGGTTTCTATTACATGTAGTTTATCTACGTCCCTGTGAGATGATGCTAATGGTAGGGAGGCCACGTCTCTATCCGGCTGCACCAACACCTGTGCTACTGGCTCTTCTCGCAACTGTCGTTGTGGCTCATCGTTGCGCGGTTCAATTGGTGAGTGGTTCAGTTGATTTCTGTTCAGCATCTCAATCAAATCCTGAATATATAAACATTGAGGCTACCATAAGATAGTGTGAATTAGCACAATGTGTGATAATGCTAAATATGAATTTGAGATGTTTTCATTGAAAGTTGGTTAAATACCGACAGTATGTACACAAAAATATAACATTTAACCCTTAGACCGCTACACACAACAATTGTCGTCCGCAGTTGCTTTTATATCTTGCCTTATTTCTCAATAAAAACATGGTTGGACATGTTGTAAATTATTCTAATGTGCTTGTCAAAGCATGTTTTTGATGATAAAAATGGAAAATAGAAAATAAACAGCAGACGACAAAGAAATTAAGATAGCAGCCTAAGGGTAGGAATAAATTTGGTTTCTTAGCTCATTCAAGCCTGCATGTCATAAACACTGTAGATCATAAACACTGTAGATCAGTAACACTGTAGATCGTAAAGAGCTGCCACATCAGGATCTACAATGTTTTTCAGTATTTTTCAGCTTCTTGCAAATACCCCATATCAAATTAGTGGACTGGTTCAAAACCAGCATGGAATAACCCATGTCAGGTAATTGGGGAGACAGTGTTAAATCCAGGATAAGTCAAGATTTTAAAATACCATTTTCAGGCACAAAACTTGGTTTGTAAAGGTTTTTTTTATAGTACATGTATTTCAGGGCTCCAGATAAGGAATTAGTAATTGAGTATTGTCACTCCATCATTTCTGAAGCAACTGGGTATTTTAAAATTTTAATTGGGTAAAATAAAATCACACTACTGTTTACACATCAGCAGACCTAAATTATTGAATAGTTTGCTTCTAAATGAAAACATGTCTTGGTATTTCATTAGAATTGTCTCCTTGGAGATAATTCTAATGAAATACCAAGATCTGTTTTCATAGAAAATAAGAAAAAAATGCTACATTTGTGGTCTGTTTATTGTTTTCTGCAGCATGATAAAGGTACCATAATTTCTTTTATTGCTTTTTGATACTCGCTACTTCTGATTTCAATTGGGTTTTTGCCAATTTTAATTGGGTATTTAAGCAAATACGCAGCTTGTCTGGAGCTCTGGTATTTAATATTAACTGCTGTTGGAAAATAAGGACATGTTGAAGTCTCATCATTTATAACTTCATCACCCTACACATTTATGAAAATGTTGTTTAGCTTACATTAAAATTTCAGCACAAAATGGCTGATTGAGCCCAAATAGTGTTTACCTAAATTAAAAATAAGAGCCGTTGAAAATAGTTGTTGTTACGTGTGTAGTGTATGTTTTAGCATGCAAACAAAATATACGTTACATGACATAGATTGTGGTGACTGTAAACAAAAATTTACATCTACATGCAAGCTACTGGTGGGAATTAACCTATAGAATGCAGGAAACAAAATTGTCGTCTGTTGTTGAGTTATATTTTTTGATTTTTTCTCAACTAGAGCTGTGAGGAGTGATGATGGATCATAATACTCCCACACGCTTTCACACATGAACAGATTTAACACTGACAATGCTGAATTAAATTTTGTCGTCTGCTGTTTATTTTCAAATTTCCATTTTTCTCATCAAAAACGTGCTTTCCATTGAAAATGATTCTAAAGTGCTGTCAAACCATGTTTTTATTGAGAAAAAAGGCAAAATATAAAACAACAGCAGACGATAGTTTTTGCTTCCCGTATTGTAATATCAGAAAGTGTTTCATAGGTTGGAATCAAAATTTCATGCCAATTTTTTACCTTGACCTTGGAATTAGGCACGTGGGTATTGAATGCGACACATCGTCCATCAAAGCAGACATTTGTGGCAAATCATTTGAAATTCCATTTAACGGGCAGAAATGAAATCTCATAACGGCACATTTTTTACCTTTGACCTCTATGTGTGACCAATACCTTAATATTGGTATTGAACGTGACAGATCGTCTATGATCATGGCAAATATTTGTGGCAAATAATTTGAAAATGCATTCATCAGTTTAGAAGAAATGGAGTGGAAACAAAATAGTCATGCGCATTTTACACACGTAACATATGTACATGCTTTCACATATTGAAAGTTATACAGACTGTTGTATAAACAAGGTGTATTATCACGTGGTCAACAACAGTGGCTGAAAGTGTTTAAATCTTGCCCACTCTACAGTAAGTATTATTTTATATTTTCCTTAATATGAACCGGATTTTGATGAAATATGGCGCGTCTTCATGAGCTGCATTTGGTCGTCCAGGGAGTTTGGCACAGACTTATGTCGTTTTTGCGAAGAATCGATTTCCGTGTGTACGAACACATAAATCGATTATTCGCAAAAACGACATACGTTTGGGCCAAAGTACAGATACCACCAAATGCAGCTTAACAAGACGCTTTTGATGCGCCATATTTCATCAAAATCCGTTACGTAACAAGGACAATATAAAAGAATACGTACTTTGAATCGGATGGATTTTAGAAGTTTAAGTACTTGTTGTTGTTGTTAGTACCACGTGATCATACACCTTGATAAATAATCGAGCTACATTACAAATAATCAGTGAACACAATTTACCTATAAATTTATATGCATAAAATAGACGCAAATGCATCTGAAACTAGTGCGGCCTCAGTAGCCGATTTCACCAAAATTGCAAAGCATACTTATCTAGCAATGTGTACTTTGAGGGAGTAATTATATATTTTTCCCGAAATGCATTATTTCATATAGAACTGAAAAACTTCATATATTTGATGATTAAAAGTATGCAGAATTATTATACTGAATTTATTACATTATCACAGCCAAAATGGTGTAATAAATTCAGTATAATAAAAACTAATAAATTTATCCTTAAATCAAACATTTCTCCCTGAAAGTGTACTTAGCAAGCTAAGTATACTTTGCTATTTTGGTGAAATATGCTACAGATCAGCCGACACATCTACAAGAGCAATCAGCATGATCAGGGTCAATTCAATTATTTCATTTGTCACATTGATGCTTGCAACTGAAATCCGAAAACAGACCGATAGTTTTCATGCCGTTTATTTTTTTTTTAATAGAATTGGATAAAATGACCCACTAATCGTAAGTGAACTTAATTGTTCGCCCAAGTTTCTCGACCAATGAAAGCAGAGCATTTTGTCTCAATTAGCATATTGTGACGCTTTCACCAATATCTATTAAATTAATCATTAAAAGGTGCAATAACTCATCAGTTATATTTAGAACCACAGGTCCCGCCTTGTTGACGTAATTTCCTGTGACGCGCACCATGTGTACGATCGATTCAGTGTCACACCGCCAATCACATAATAGTATCGTTGTTGAAAACACATTTATCACGGCAGCACTCCATTCTAATAAACAGGTGCCCGCGATGGGGCGGGGCAACCAATAAGTTAGTTGTAGTTCACATATTAAATTGTTAATAAACTCAATATGTGAATTATTAAAAATTAAATATGTGAACTATAACTACATGTATTACATACACATCTTGAAAATGAAGTGGTCAATAATTTATTCCAATATGACAAGTATGTTGTCAGCTTAATTTTACTTTCCTACTGTGAGCATTATTTCGCTGTTATAAACTATTTTTCCATTTACCTATGGTGAAGCTATGCAGCTTTTTTCTAAGCCTGGAAATGAGGTGTTGTGGCCCATATGCCAAAGTATTAATATTGTAATTTAAAAATAGTAAAATATCAATTTTAATACATGCTTCTACATGCTTCAGATGAACAAACATCTATAGACACACAACCTGGACACCACTACATGTACATGTACATGTATGTCGACACTCTGCAAGCATGCTTGATAAAAATCATATTCGTATTCAAAATTTATTCCATTGAAATGTGGCCGTGACTGGAGACATAGGGATTGTAGCTTTTGCGATCAGTGTAGACCCGGATCAGCCTGCACATCCGTGCAGTCTGATCAGGGTCTGCACTGTTCGCCTACAAGTCAATGACAACCTTCTGTCTCTGATAAACAATATAGACACTCACTCGGGCTACAAAGATGTGCTAGCAGATCAAATGCTATCTTGACTGGTCCCAAAAGCTATAAGCTCCATTTCTCCAGTCACAGTCACAAAGTATGGAATAACAAATTTGAACAAAAACACACGACATTCACATGCTGGAATAGACCCTTAATCCGAATCTTTGTCTGATCATGTTCTGCTTAGACTCCTCTATAACATGAGAGTGGTAAGATCTGTAGCCTATTTCAATAAAATTGCAAAGTATACTTATCTTGCTAAATACACTTTGAGGGATATATCCACAATGTTTTTTTGGTAATATTAAATGATAGCAAAATTTAAGAATGAACATTCTTTTTATTTCGTAAATTTTTGTCAAATATTGATTTCGAAAATCGGTCGACTATGTTAAATCCCCATCGACATCTTAAATGAATTGTTTTTTCGCAATAAAATCAATATTTGACTAAATTTCACAAAATAAAAAGAAGGCTCATTCATAACCTTTCCTAAAATTTAATATTATTGAGAAAAATATTGTCTTTGCATCGTTTATATAGCCGTAAAATTTGGGCAGGTTTCGTGAAACAGACAGTATACCGTGGTGGCGACCTCTGTCGCCCATCTACAGCAGTATATGGAGGCTCCAGTGTATTATAAATTATATTAACCTCCTTAATTTAAAGCACACATTTCGACTGCATTGCAACTAACAGTAAATTCGGAAAATACTATAGGCCAATGGCCATTGCAATTGCCTTGACAAATATTCTGGGCTCATATGTCCGAGTATGGAAGGTAGTTTGAGCCATTATCCCACCTTAAATATAAGATTAACTAATATGTATATTATACCATGTAAGCCTGTGGTAAGATGCGGATTAGGGGCCACCTTGTTACCTGCGAGGGATGTTGGGGGCTAGTGAGAGTGCGTGCTGGAGTATGGGCACCGTCAGGCACCGTGGGGCGTGGGCACGCAGGGTGAGTGTTAGTGAAGTAGTCTAGCACTATGTTACCGGGCGGGTTGGGCCCCAGGGTTAGTAGGGGCTCAGAGACGTCTGTGTCAAGCTACAAGCAGAAAACTGTAAAGGTTTAACCCAGTACAATCGGAATACACTTCAATCAAAAGTATTTTGAGTGTATGAACATTTTGAAATAATTTCATATTTCTCAATGAAAATACATGTATATGTTAAGACCACTCATTTGAACCATCTCAACGAGACGGTTAAAATGGCAGTCACAATATATACAGTACAACCTCTCTAAACCGGACACCCTGGGAGGTCCCCAGGGTGTCCGGTACAGATATGTTCCACTGTAAACCAGGCATATTGTAGTCATGTTTCAGTTCTATGCGATTAAGAACAGACAGTGCCATTGGTGATAAAGAACACAAACCCATCAAAATTGCCAACACATGGGTGTAAATAATGTCCGGTTAGAGAGGTTCCACTGTATTTCCGATGAGAAATAAAGAAAATTTTCTGTGTATTCTGAGAATGTAATGGGTTTATTTTTTTGTTTGTTTGTTTCTTGGGGTTTAACAACCTATCAACAGCTAAGGTAATTTAAGGCCAGATGAATGGGTTTAATACTAAATCCCATAAGTAGTAGTAAGGGAGTCAAAATGATACCACCTACCGTGGTATCGTTTATAACCCTCTATAATACCCCCACCACCCCCGAAAATCAAAAAATTGGTTAACGAGGAAAATTGGGTCTCCCGACAGCAAATTTATGAATTTTTGGAGAAAATAATTTTGAGAAGAGGGAGTCCCAATTATATTGGTAATTGACTTTTGAAAGTATATATTGGTGTCATAAATACATCATGTTTTTTTCACGTCCAATTGAACAGAAAAAACGAGTACCAATATTATTAGAGAAAATGGATAATACAATACAATTTGAATTGCAAATTTTTAATGACTGTGTTGAAGAAGTTTACGAAGAATACGGGGGTTATAATCCTGTATATAAATTCTATAAAATGAGAACACTAGGCGATATCGAATACATGAAATACCAGCGTAATTTATTACGCTCCGATAAAAACGTTACATTTCCAATATTATACCGGCAATTATGTCAACTATACAAGAGGCAAATACGAACATTAAGACAGATAATGCGTATCGGATATGAAACTAAGGCGTATTATATAAAACTATTAAAACCCAACGATTCGTTTACGAATGTACATTTTTACGATATCGCTTATAAAGATATTGAAAAATTATTATTGAAAAAAAAAAACTACTAATTAATTTATAGCCGAGTGTATTTTTCTTATCGAAGGTATGTAAACGGGCTATCTGAAATTATTTTTCATCAACCTCGAGCGGTCGGAGTCCGACCGCCGTTGTCATGCAGTTGTTTACCATAGCGACCACATTTGTAGGGATAGAAATAAATAAATAAAAATGTTTAGCTCCAACCGCGGCGCGAACCCACGATCCTCGTCTCTATAGATTATCGCCTTAACCACACGACCACGAAGGCTGTTATGATAAACACTACCTAGTGTTGTACAATTATCGATTTACGACAATGTTTCAATTACACGGGTTATGAACCATGCGTAAATTGATAGCCGAGGTAAACAGAGCCGACTGTATCAATTATACAGACGGTGTGTACAGTGTAATCCTAGACTGAATTTGTTATGCGATTACGGCGTAATTCTCAGTGAAAAACACATGTTGCATAGGTATGTAAATTTGTTTACTGCACCAATATAAGAAATTAATTATTTTTTTAAAAAATCACAATGGTGCTGTAACATTTCTTCCGACTTTATCTCCAAGTTTTTCCCTAAATTTATCCCAATCAGTACACTCAGTACACTGCCTTGATTCTTATATCATTTTTTAATTTTTCATATCTCCGCATTTCTTCCACCACGGATTCAAACTCTAAATTTGATATTTTCTTATCGGCCAACGCTTTGGACACCATAACGACGATGCTATTTTTCTTAGACCTGGCGAGAACGGATATTCTATCATGTTTTCTACCTTTTTTCTCGAGTTTTCCACCCGACGCCCTAATTACCATACACAACAACCCAGAAACGGCCGACACCGCACATAAAATCCCCGCTACGGGAACCGTTATAATGGTGGATATAGTTGCAGCTGTCCCCGCCCCACACAACACAGAAACACTCGCCAGAGCCGTGCTAGATACTTCAGCCATGTTCACCGCGCGCCTATATTTTTTAGCGTTTCTTTTTCTATTTGTATATTCTCTAACTAAAATATCCTGCATAGCGACGATATTATTCAACCTAAAATCTGAACTTCTTTCGTTAATTGTACACAGTGTTGATGGAGTGGTATTGACAATTGGAAGCGTTGATTCGTTCATATTTAAATTTTACAAATTTATTTCAATATATTATATTTACACAATAATTTCAATTAACAATGAGACAATAGTGGAAGAACTCTCTGAGTCACCGATTTTCGTAACAAAGTTAATAACACTACCTTGGGAAAGTCTAATTCGATCATTACCGGCGAACGAAACAATCGTCGAACTATCTCCCCAGAGATTTTAGTGACTCCAATCCCCCGTTCTTCCCCATCTACTACAATATTTATCGCGACCGCGCCCACAGGTTTACCATTAGCATTAACCGAGCAGACCGCCATTTGGATAACTTCACCTGCGGCTGTCATAGTGTATCCCCCATATTTATTACTCGCTTTGGCACCGAACGAATATTCATAGTGCCCCTCAACCAATGGGCCCCGCTTCTCAGCCCAAACTGTTATGACACGTTTTGGTGTTTTCATTGTTTTCACTATTCCGGCAAGCGCCCTGTTTGCGTTATATGCCTCAGTACGAATCTCATAAGAGGCCTCCTCAAGAGCTTTGGTCGCAGCTATACGATCATGTTTCAGTTTATCAGAAACTTCGGTTATTTTTCCATCTAGTTCGGTAAGTGCCGCTTCTCTGCTGAGAGAGTCCTCTAAGTGCAACGCATCATAAGCCTCCGTAATGGTCGCCTGGTGGCCTTCTAAGGCTTTATCAATACCCGACAGGGCCTCTTTTTGAAATTCGGTTATTTTTCCGTCTAGTTCAGCAACCGCCGCCTCTCTGATGAGAGAGTCCTCTGAGCGCAACACCTCATAAGCCTTCGCAATGGCTACCTTGTGGTCTTCTCGGGCTTTCTCAACCCCAGACCGGGCCTCTTTTTGAAATTCGGTTATTTTTCCATCTAGTTCGGTAAGTGTCGCTTCTCTGTTGATAGAGTCCTCTAAGAGCAACACCCTATAAGCTTCCTTAATATCCGCCTGGTGGTCTTCTAGGGCTTTCTCAATACACGTTCGGACTCCATCAAGATCAAACCGGGTCTCTTTTTTAAATTCGGTTATTTTTTCGTATATGTCAGTAAGTGCCGCTTCTCTGTTGAGAGAGTCCTCTGAGCGTAACGCCCCATAAGCCTCCGCAATGGCCTCTTTGTGGTCTTCTCGGACCCCCTCAACCCCCGACCTGGTCTCTTTCAGAAATTCGGCTATTTTTTCGTCTAGTTCGGTAAGTGTCGCTTCTTTGCTGAGAGAGCCCTCTAATCGCAACGCATCATAAGCCTCCGCAATGGCCTCCGCAAGGTTCGACTGGTGGTCTTCTCGGACTTTATCAATACTCCGACCGGTTCTCAAATTTCGAAATTTGGTTATTTTTTTATCTAGTTCAGTAAGTGCCGCTTCTCTGATGAGAGAGTCTTCTGAGCGCAACACCTCATAAGCCTTCGTAAGGTCCGCCTGGTGGTCTTCTCGGGCTTTCTCAATACCTGACGTGGCCTCTTTTCGAAAATCGATTATTTTCCCGTCTAATTCAGCAAGTGTAGCTTCTTTGCTGAGAGAGTCTTCTAAGCGCAACGCATCATAAACCGCGTAATGTCAACCTGGCGGTCTTCTCGGCTTTATCAATCCCCAACCAGGCCTCTTTTCTAAATTTGGTTATTTTTTTACTAGTTCGTTTAGTTCCGTATGCGTTTCTTCACGACTTTGTGTATTCACAGCCAGGGCATATTCTCTAAGTTGTGATAGTAGACTTTTGTGAATCTCGTCCGTGGCCCTCGATATAGTTCTATTGATCAAGGCCTTTGTTTTTTGGGTAGTTAAAAAGTCGCCCTCTGTCGGGATGAATCCCCTTCTGCCGGTTCCAAATTATTTGAATTTGTCACCCAATCGGAAGAACTACCTGGTCCGTATATACTCATTTTCAATAATGTTGATAATATATACGAACATGCGTTTAATTCTAAATAATTTTCTTAAAATTAATTAATTTGAAATTTCTAGGACGACCGAAATCGGGTAATCGTTCTTCAACTCTCGCCCTTTATCATCGAGAATAGAAATCTTCAACTCGTGGATGTGTCCGATTCCAAAACTTTCATCTCGGGGTGTGGGAAGTCTAAGGTCAGGGTCTCACCATAGAAACAGTCGCTGGCGGGCACGGTTTTCAGTAATATGCTGGGAGTGCCGTCTACCGTGTTGTACGATGTGTTCACCCGATCCAGGTGCACCCCGAGAGTTTTCGTGACGGCGAAGTTCACCGGGGTCGTGCCGACGTGCTCGCCAGGATCAAACACTCCGTCATCGTTGTAAGGGTATGTTATTTTAAATCCTAACAGTGAGCCCAACCCCGTGAGATCCTTAAACGTCTATCAACGGTCAATGTCGTGAGCCCCGTGGCTTTCGAGATTGCGAGAGTGACTACACCAGGAATCTTCTCCGCGACAAAAAGCTTGGAGATCTCCGAAACTCCAAAGACCCTGAGGTACTATAACCTTTGGTGGACTTATGACTCTATTTACGTCTATTCTATGTGGCAGTTCGTAGGGGAAGTGTTCTGATGCGAAAAACTCGACGTCCTCGACTTCTGTTGTGAAAAACTCGAGCGTTTCAACGTTTTTCCACCCGACCGTGAACGTTATTGATCTAAGGCCTACCCGGCGTTGTCCGCAGCAGTTGTCTATTAATTTTTGAAGTTCACAACTCCCTTTTTGAACATTAGTGATAGTAGCAAACATAATAATATCTTTCAATGGATACAAAAGCATTTAGCTTTAACTCTAATGCAAAGTATAAAGTTGGTGGTGTATACGCTCAAAAGAACACCATTGGTTGGCTTTGTGCACCCTAAAATAAGAGTCAGTTTGGGCATGGGTTTCGACACAAATTTCACTAACATATTTGAGAAATATAGGGTGACCAAGATTAGTACGGTGGATGGGTAAACAGATGGCGGCAACTCCGATGCAGTTCTGGCAGAACCAACTAAATTTTGCTGTGTGGTGTGCCACAACTGGGTGTGGTGTATCTTTCGGAGACCACATAAAACCAAGTAACAGCATGATGAGCAGTAGCTTATACAACTTTCATGTTTATTATACTATTAGAAGGATTTTGAAAGAATTACGTGTTCCACTACCTCAAGACGACGGGTGGAATCCCATTTCCAACACATACAACCGTAAGGAGTTCGAACGGATATGTGACGAATTTGGTGTGGACCCAAACCGTGATTGGAAACAAAAAGTTTACACCAAGAACGATTCAATGGGCGACCCCTTTTTTGAAGAAGCTGGAAATGATGTAAAAGTTGTTGATGGCACATTCGATAGCAGTACTATGAGGTACACGTCAAGTTTCCTAATACATAAAAAGACCAAGTTTTTTTCTTGATATGTTCTCAGATAAAACCTACTACCACATATCCGGCTTCACTACACCAACCATCTAAAGTTGGAATAGCATGGAGTACATTTATATTAGATAAAAGCACTGGATTTACTCAGGCCGGGGTTACTCGCCTCAACGACTCCATCGTACATATGTGTGGGCTATACTAGGTGCACAAAAAACAAACTCGCAGTTCTATAATAGGATTCGGAACGGCGTTTGACGCGCAAAAACAGTTCTTGTACTTGTTGAGGACGCCATCTCAGCTAAGGTGGACCTGGAGAAGGCGATCCAGAATTATCAAGACGTTTTGCAGACTGCCAGCACCCAGTGGACTATGTATTTGGAATAGGTCTTTATATGGCGCCGAGCAATATGATACTACGAGACGACCCGGTTGATGGTTACAATAATCAGATCGTAATCACCACCGCCAATCAAAAAATCGGTCACAACGGTAACGTGAAACACGGATATCATCAAGCGCACCCCCAACACGATCGGGTTCAACAGTGTTGAGGGAACCGATTTCATAAAACGCCCAAAACACAAAATGGATACACATCCCTCAACACAATCGAACCCAGTACCCCCAATTAGTAAATTGGATGCACCATCGAGTTCCATCAACAGACCAATCGCGATTGGAGAAACACCAATCAATCACAGATTGGGTGAAATTGGAAGCACAACACACGAGGAGGAGAAATTAGGGCTCGTCGTCACCCTCGTGGCGATCGGATTATTTGCGCTTTGGTTTTAGGAACTCTCTGGCGAAGAATAGTAGGAGACCGGCGATTGCCACGATTAAAGCCCAAGTATTTTTGGCTAGCCATCCGGCCGTTTTTGATAATATAGATACGCAAGTAAGAAACGATACTTCCGATCAGTCCAGGTAGTGCGGCAGCCGCCTTTTCGGCTAATTTAGCCAGGAGACTGGCGAGGGCTTTTAGTTGTTTTTTTACCCACTCCTTGGCTCCGCCTGATGGCGCGGGTGGTGGTGGTGTGGGTGCTGGCGCGGGTGGTGGCGCCGCACCACCAGTGAAAGCTAGAACTATGGTCGATATAGTCATGCCGATAGCAACGAGGATGCTTGCTATCGTGATGCCCTGTTCTCTGAATAGAGTGCGAAGACGCTCACCGATTGTCGTACGCTCACCGAGTATCGTCTCCTCGCGCAGTACCCTCGAGATTGTTTCGCGGATCCGACTTATTTGGGTGCGGAGTGTCTCACGGTTAGTCGAGGCAGCCTCCAAACGAGCTGCTCTTTCATCCGCAACGACCGCAAGCGTTTGTTGATCAGCTCGGTAGATTCTCTATCACCACCAGCTTCCTCCAGTTTTCTTTCTTCTAGCGCGATATGTTCATCCAGCGACGAGAGTTTGGCGAGGTTAAGGACCAGTTCGCCCCGGACCGTTTGTAGAGCCTTATCGAGGCCCTGGAGTTTCGCGAAGAGGTAACGGTGGGTCATCGTTGAGTATTTCCCCCAATTGCGATTGGACGCTGAACGTGGTCTCCATCGTGTTAATAGCGTCGGTGGCTACTCGAGGGAGTTCGCTGAGCTCAACAGTTTCTATATCGGCGGCCGTTTTCGCCATCGTTTCGTCGGTAGACTGTAGGGCCTCTACAGCGCGGGTAGGCATAATTGTTTTACCCCTCTTCCAATCTGGGAATCCTAGTTCGCTCTTTATGATTTCGCCACCGCCCCGGTTTCCTGCAACGGTGTTTAGCGATAGGGGTTTACCGGTCTTCATGTTGACGATCGGGACATTTGATGCTTTTAGTCGCAATCTACCACGCAGATCCAATTCGAACTTGGAGTAGTCGCGACCGACAGATGGGACCACACCTTTTTCTGCCAAACCGTTGTAGTAGTCGTCTACAGCTCCCTCGAGTAATTCCCGACTTTGACCAACGCTGCCGGTAGCGCCACCTAATTCCCCCGATTGGATTGGAACTGGAGGTTGTATCAAGGGTGTTTCGTCATTATAATCATCTATGTCATAATCATCCTCATCCACATCGACGTAATAGTCTCTGCCGATTTCATCCATGTCAATATCGTAATCAGCCATATTTATAATTTCTTAAAATTAATTATGTATTAAAGACAAAACCATACGGGTTTAATATAGATTCACTAAATTATGTCTTCGAGTCAATACGGTCGCAAACTCAATCCATACCGCAGACTGCGTGAGCCCCTCGGGGCAAAAGGCGTGAGACAGAGTGTCGTTATTACGAACAACCCATCGACGATCGACCAGAACCAGCAGCTCTTGGTCCGCTTCCCCAACCTCGGAGCTAACGACGTCATTGTGCCGGGTACTGTTCGCCTCGCTTTCACTATTTCGCTGACGTCGACGGACGCGGACCGAACCGTCATTCAGAACCTTGGTCGCGCCATCGTCAAGAAGACCATGATAAAGATTTCTGGTAATGAGGTGATGTCGATCGACGACAGCGACGTCTACCATTGTTATCAGGACCTATGGAAGACGGAGCAAGAGCGCGAAAACGCTGTCTATCAGGGTATTGACACCAGCAAAAATAAGAACGTAACCAAACTTAGAATCGGGGCTGGTAACAAGGTAGATAACAACGCGAGTGACAATGCGGTCGCGGGCGCTTACGGCAACCGCTTCTACATCCCGCTCGACTTTGAGTTGCTGGAGAGTCACATGCCCTACTATCAGAGCGCTTTGGCTGACCGCCTCGAATACGAACTAACGTTCAACGACTACGGCCGAGTTCTCATAACCAGCGACCTGTTATCGACGTATACGATCGATAATGTTTCGCTGGAGTACGACATGGTCACGATGCCCGAAACTCGCGCGATTGATCAGAACCCAGTACGCCTGGGCGCGTTGCCATACTTTACGACCGAGTTCTTCGCCATCGCAAGATGACGAAAGACAAAGGCGACACATTGTGGAATATTAACGTCAACGTACCCGCTCGCTCGATGAAAGGTATAATGATGTTGTTCGAGGATGCTCGGTTCGCGTTCGGTGCTAGAAAAACCGACAAATTCTATAACCCAAAATCACGAAGGTAGAGGTGACGATCGAGGGAGTTCCCAATCAACTCTACAGCGCGGGTCTTCGCGCGCACCAGCAGTGGGACGAAGTAAGAAAGCAGTTTGCTGCCGGCTCTAAGCGCTCTCCGGAGGTTGCAGCGGTTGCCAAAGACCTGCATCTCTCGGCCGTCTCCCTCGCGGAGTTCCTGAATACCAAATACGCGTTATGGCTAGACATGCGAGCCAGCGACGACGACCAAATACACGGCAGCGGACGCCAAGTTGAGAACGCTAGCGAGGGTGTGTGATCCAGATAACCAAAGAGGCGGACGGAGCCGGGCCATTGAACGTGTACTTATATATAATTACAGACGCACAACTCAACATCGAAGATGGCCGATACGTCTCAGCACTCTATTGATTTAATAAAAAAATCATCTAACGATTTATTAATTAATAAATTTGATAATCTAAAAGAATTAATTAAGAAAATTAGCAATCATTCTAACGATTTATTAATTAATAAATGTGATAATTCTAAAGAATTAATTAAGAAAATTAGCAATCAATACCAATTCACGATTGGAGATGCCCACTCTGCCATAATATGTGGGCAGACAGGATGTGGAAAAACGGTTTTCATCCTCGACTTGCTCGAGGGAGTACCTACGCGATGCCTTTCGTCACATTGTGATCCTGTGTCCCACTGTGCGGCACAACGATACTTATCAGCGGCGAACGTGGATATGGACCGACCCTGAGTATACGTTATTGACCCCAGTGATAGGCTTCACGATTGGTTTGCGTGGTTTATACCAAAGATTCCAGGGTGAGCCCACCCTATACGTGATTGACGATTGCTCGGCCAAGGCGGCGATGACCAAAAAGAAGGACATGCTCTCCGAGCTCGCATTTTCTGGCCGCCATGCTAGGCAAAGCGTATGGATATCCACTCAAAAGTACAACGCCGTCCTCAAGGATCTGCGCGAGCAAACGAAATGGGTCGCCCTCTTTCACTGCAAGGACCGAGACTCATTCGATGACTGTCTTCGAGAGAATGACGTTATCCCAACGCGCGAGGAGCGCCTGGAGGTTCGACAGATGCTTTCGGAAACTAAGCACGCCAAGCTTTTGCTAAAGATTGATCAACCAACTGCTTACGAAGTTATCAATTAATTTTATAATTAATTAGCAATTACTGAACAAATGCTGAACAATGCTGAACAATGCTTAGCAATTGCTGAACAATGCTGAACAAATGCTTAACAAATGTTGAACAAATGCTGAACAATGGTTAACAATGTTAACAATTTGGTGCTCCGCTGCGAGCTTTTTTGCGAGCATAATGGTGATCATAAGTATCGGGTGGTGCGCTGGCCAATATGTTAAAGTGATGAGACTTGTTAGAATAGTTAAATTAATTTTAAGAAAAATGAACTGCGACGAACTTCTCGATCAGCTAATAGAAGAAACCTTAACTCCGACTGCCAACATAGATAATGATCCGACAGAGCAATCGAAATCAACTCCAACGGCGGTTGGTATTGGGTTGAGTGCAACGACTCCGAATGAAAATGAAAATGCGGCGCGACGAGAGCGGCTAGCTGCGCTGGTTGCTGGGGGACAATCGGAGCATTATCTCGGTAGGCGTCTCTCAGTTTTTCAGGTGGATAAGATGTCAGATGCGGAGATCGATAAAATGTATGCGCGATACGAATCCAAATTGGGAGCGGAGATGACAAAAACTCTCGGATCGGCGGCTATTCATTTGTACGCAACCGCCGTTAGTATACTTCTCCCTATACCAAACACCGCGGGATTGATTGACGATCTAGAGACTGACCCTTTTATAGGTCACACTCTTAGAACAGCCTGCTGCTCAATTTATCACAAGTTTGGAATGTACTTAGCTCCGCTGACAACCGCGTTGACCACGGGTAAACACTGTCAATTTGGACATATATGCCCACGAACTATAAGCCCTGAAAATGATGACACAAGACACACCCGCGAGAGTGACGGAGTTGAACCCGATTGCTCCAACCCAATTGAACCCGAGTGTTACTCCGCCACTGGATGACATACCGCATATAAAAAATCCCAAAAGACAGGCAGGCAGGCTGGGCGGGCGGCGGCTGCCACCCGAAAAGTTAAACAAGATAAAATACTCGCCGAGCTTCGAGAGGCTAAACTCCAATCGAGATTGGGGTTGCAATCGGGGACGGAGACAGCAAAACATCTGAAGACAGAGTTGAGTACAACCCCAATTCACGAATTGGAAGCACACCCAAATTCAAAGAATTTGTCACCCAAATTCGTGAATTGGAGTTGGGTTGTTGGTGGTGGTCTGGCAGTTGTTGGTGCCCTGTGCGTGTGGAAATACCCCCTATTATCGAAAAAAAACAACCAGCCGTGTTCAGAAGAAAGTTACGTAAACACCAATCGCGATTGGAGCGCCCATTTAAACATTGATCGCGACCCCTTTTATATGCAATAATGGCTGAACCAAGACGGTAAAATGTTTAGTGAATGCGCTTTATCACGCCGTGGTGATATCGGGTTTCAGTATCGGGTATGCACGACTATCAAAGATGGCCCTAGGAGGATCCGCTCCCAAATTGGACTTTACTGTGAGAGATGTAGGGCTCGCGACCTTAGATGTAGCGGCCGCAGTTTGGACCCGAGATTAATCTAGTTAAAGCTGGAATTCTACCAGTTAATATATGGAAATAAATGGCTTCAATCGCAATGATGATAGGTGGTGCGCTCTTAAATGCATTTGCGTTCACCGGCAGCAACTTTCTATTCTCTAAACTACAAAACTCGAACGCGGATGAGGAGAGTACGCGTCACGATTTAGCTGTAGAACAATTCAATAGCGCAAAGGAAGCGTGGTCGGAAAAACAAACCGCCCATCTTGACTGGGTCAATGAAGAGCTTCGCCGCGAAAATCACGCCGCACAAACTTTTCAGAACGTTTGAAGAAGCCAACCGCAAGTACGCGCTGGCATATCCGCAGAAAAGTCTCGCGCCGCTGGATCGCGAGCCCCAACTTTCAGATTTCTATGTACCGTCAGAGGCCCAAAAAGACCGCGAGATCGCGTTCATCGTCGTGGGAATGGGTGTGGTGGGTCTCGTCGGCTACTATATTCAATCGAGATTTTAAATTAATTATTTTAAATTAATTATTAAATTATATATATATATATATATAGAACGATGTCAGTTGACGAACTTTATTTTGCTATGATTGATGTAGGCTACACTGCCCTTAAACACCGCATAGCTGGTGCAAAGGGTATGATTCGTCTGGCCCGAGATTCTCTCGAGACGTGGCGGGAGGACGAAAAAGCGGCCACCCTTTTCGCAAAGCGGGATGTTAGATTCCTCCACCAATCCTGGGGGATTAGATTTTCCCAATTTCCTTCAGAACTTAACCCCCAATCGCGATTGCACTTCCAATAAAGGTTTATTATTATCGACGCAGTTACCGGACGATCTGGCGAGGGCATGTTGGAGATTGTCAGATATATTAGAATACATCGCATACGATGAACACGCGCAAACTTAATACCAAACTATCGGTTCGCCTAACGCGCAAGCTAGCGAACACGTACTATAGCCCCCGCGGCTACTGGAAGGGACTCGCTGCCATCAAGAACCTCGCGGCGGCGACCAAGGTTTCAGAAAACGCTGTCAAGGAATGGCTCAAGAAGCAGGCCATCTGGCAGATCTATTTACCGCGCCTCACAATATTCCGCGCCCGAAAATTCGACGTGCCGGTACCGAACCAAGTTCACCAAGCGGATCTCCTGTTTCTCCCTCACGATCGCGTCGGTCGTAAGACGTACAAGTACGCGCTGACAGTCGTTGACGTAGCGAGTCGTTATAAGGGGGCTGAGCCGTTGGCCACTAAAGAGTCTAAGGAGGGGTGGCCGAGGCTCTCTCCCGAATATATAAGAGGAGTCCTCTCAAATGGCCGAATCTTCTCCAGGTCGATCCCGGCCGCGAGTTCATGGGCGCGGTCTCTCATCTATTGTCTAAGCACGAAGTTTCTATCAGACGCGGCCGCGTCAACATCCACCGGGACCAGGGGATCGTGGAACGCTTCAATCGAACCCTGGCTGAGAGACTGTTCGGACACCAATACGCTAAAGAACTTGTAGACCCTCATTCGCGATCGACCGAGTGGGTGGCCAGACGCCCGCCGTGGTCTCCGCACTGAACGGAGAGGTGACCAGATTGATAGGTAAGAAGCCCGTAGATGCCATCAAGTTTAAAAGGGTGACGAGCGAGCCCTCTGCCGTCTCGCGCGGGCGACCCGTTGGTTTAGAGGAGCAACGGCTTCCATCAGATATGATGTCCGGTACCTCTATCAACCGGGAGAGCTCGAAGGTGGCAGCCGCCGCGCGACTGATCCCGTGTGGTCTCTCAATGTATATCATCTAGATCGATCTATTACCAAGCCCGATGAGCCCGTGCTCTACTATTTGGATGATGGGCCATCTCGAGGGTTTGTTCGCGAAGAACTTCTCGCGGTGCCTTCTGACACCCAGCTACCCCCGGATCATCAGAGTTTTTAGATTGTTAATTTTCATAATTTTTTTCAAAATTATTAAATAAATCATTAGAGAGGTTCTGTATGTATTCCGTCTGGTAACACACGTCTTTTATCGTAGTATGCCGAGAGTCCTAATTTTTGTTGACAGTACGTTTTCATAACACCGTCTTTCATTTTAAATCCCCTATTTTGTGCTACATCTATAATGTGTTTTCCATCTTCTGTAGTTTCGGTTAGTACTCGTTTATATCTATCCCAATTTAAATTGTTAGTTCTCTTGGACATTCCTTTCGCAGAGTTTTTATTAATAGAATTAAATTTTTCTACAAAATAACACTTACTAGATAACGCTATCGCCCTATCTCCGCTAAATTCCATTTTGAAAAGTCCGGGCTCTCTTTCGCTCCATTTATCCCAAGCCAACCATTTCTTTTTTTCTTTTTCAAACCCGTCTAGTAAGTTAGGTCTAATCAATTCCTCTATCGTTTTTCCACTAACTCCTATATACATACTATCCGTATCCATCTGTATTAAAATTCAAAGTCTTCTCTTTTTACGTATTTGTCAAGAAATTCGTAGTAAAATTCCAACATTCTCAATTTAGCTAGTTGATAAACCGCTATTCCACAATGGAATGGTCTCTTTACCGCACACCTGGGTTTTCTTGAAGATATTTCGTACGCATCTCCTATCTCTTCCAAATCCAATCATCAAAATAGCGGATCTTAATGCTTTGTCAACACAGGTTTCGTTTTGTGTATATGTCGTATTTAAATGTCTCTCCGTTGCCTCTATCATTTTTCCACAACACGAGTTTCCTAATAATTTCATTATGTCGGCTACTGGTTTCTTATTTGGTTCTACATCACCCGTTCGTCTTGCGGCTGTAACTTCTTTTGCGAACCATTCGAATGGTTTTCCGCTAATATAATCTATAACACGATGAACTCCAGTTATTTCTAGGCCGTGTTTTAAATACCATTTCAACAGTGGCGCGTACAGCAATACTTTAGTGGCTGTCATAGATCCCACCAATTTTTTTCCATCTCCTCTTGTTCGCCCAGTGTGTGTGGGAACTTCATCAACCTCTACTTCTCTGTTTATAAATATTGGGGACATTTCAGAAAACTTATCTTTTAAGTTGTGTGGAACTTCTATATCCACCTCCGCAAACCCAAACCAGTCTCCGGATAAGACTCTTTTACAAAACTTTTTAATAAATTTAGGGTTATGTGGGGTATCTATATGGTGTATAGTTTCTCTCCCACACGGCATCTCTTTATTTAACGTAGATAAATATAACGCGTTTGCGTCGTACAAAACCCCAAAAACAGCCTTGCACGGTTTGGAACCCACTCTAATATTTGAAACACCAGCTTCTGCATATCGTGTAAATACTATTGATGGACCGCCAACTAGAGCGTCCTTCATCATTTCGTATGTTTCTTCTTTTGGTGCATATAGAGCATCCTCCGGTATAATCGTCTTTGAAGATTTTTGTTCTTTAATGGTTCCTCTCAATAAATATTGTATAGCTACTCCAGGTAGTGTTACCGCATCTTTGAAAATATCCACACCTCTGTGTTTATAAAATTCACACATTTTTTCCACCGCTTCTAGGAACGGTGCTACATCTAAATCGTTATAATATTTTCAACCAATCTCTGAAAGTTTTCATATTATTTTCTTCGAAAATTCTACGACATTTACTTAATTCTGTTTCATCTATTAACATTTTCCCAGATAGTTTGGAATACCAATTCTCTATATCCGGTAGTCCTGGGTAATCCAGTTTGTCTGGAGAATCGAACCACTCATAAGGAAAGAAAGATTTCTGTCCTTTGCATTCGTAGGCTTTTATCCAACTATCGTAACTTACACCGGGTCCTAGGATAAAGTATTACATCAAGAAATCTAAACTCTGGAGTAAATAGAAATATTGTTGCGTTTGCACGTTTTCCGACCATTACTTTCTTTGTTGTTGATGCCAGTTCGCCTACTAGGTATTTCTTTATTAAGTTTATATCATACTTACTGCTGTTAAAACCTATAACCGGTACTTGCTCTATCCACTGTTCGATCTTGGCGGTTTGGTTTTTACGTAAATGTTCTGTATTAAACCCATATCTTGACCACACTTCTTCTCTTATAGCTTTTCCCCTGACTTTTAAATCTTCTACGAATTTTTCTATAAGTTTTGCGGGATCTTTATCACAAATATGAGTTACTGTTCCTGAGAAATTATCTCCTATACTAACGCTTACCGGAACGTGCTCGGCTTCGTACTCTAGATTATTACCGAGAGTTTCAAATTCTGGGTTGAGATATGCCTCAAAATCGTATACTATCTGATATGGATAAAGAGTAGTGTCGCAACCGATCTTTATGTCTTTACCAGTTCTTTGAAATTCGCATTCCCACATAACTACTAGGTTGAATTCTTTGCTTCTTCTAATAAGTGTATCTCTTCTCATAGTGGAAGCGCGTTCTTCTTTTCTATGTTTTGCATGAATCTCACACCCGTGCCAGTAACAGCCGTGATATTGATATACGGTATTGGTTTCTGGACAGTATCCATCTACTGGAGCTCCTAAAATCCATCTTTCACCCCCGTGTCCACACTGTTCGTGGTGAATGTGAATTCCCTCGCGCTTTTCCACAGAGTACATCCAATCGATCGCCCCATAACTGTTAGAACTTTTTGGGTAGAACGCTTTCTCGAACGACGAACGCGGGCGCTCTAAATAATTACCATCACATACTACTTTTGTCTCACCTTTCATACATTTTGGTCCGTGTCTCTTCATATTACTCGCTTTCGTGAATTCTGCTTGCAATTATCGCAGGCGTAAATTTTAGATAGGTTTTTAAGGTTTTTTATTAGAAATGCGTGATTATTAAACAGTCCTATTGTCATTGGTTTATTACCTATTGCCTTATAGTGCGCTGGTACCTTTTTCAACCACCATACGTTACATTGGGTGGGTTGATATACTTCTATACCGATTTTAAAAAACTCTTCAACCTTTTTCAGATCTGAAAAAGGAATTGGTGAAACCACATTACTACCAAAATATTGCTTACTAAGTTCTTTCGCCTTTTCTGTACATCTGTCGGGTCTTTTATCTGTCATATGCATAGCTAGACACCTGAACAGACAAAGGTCGTCATTATACTTATCTAAAGAATACATACCTTTTTTATTCTTCAGCCATTCTGGAAGTTCTCCTCCTGCCGCTTCTTTGGATTGTAGTCCCCAAATCTTTTCCCCTACTACCCTGTATTAGCTTTACGAAAACCTCTACCCATCTTACAAACTTCCACTTTGTATTCGGTCTGTCTATTTTATCGGACATTATTCGTGTTTGCTCCTTATCTGACAGCCATTTTTTAACGGTTTTCATTGATGATAGTGGTTCGCTACCACCGAGATTTTTGTGCATTATTATAGTTACAGGTTTTCCATTTTTAATTTCCTCCATATGTTCTAGCTTGTAAGAATATGAATATCTCAAATAAAAATTGGTTGTTAGATACGGAGCGAGTTTCTCGGACATGCGTTCAGACACGTTAATGTTAATGTTTTTACGAAAGGATAATGTAACTACCCATCTTCCATTTTCTAACTTTTCCAATGTTTCATCGTGAGCCCCCAATATTTCTTCATCTTTTTCCACTATCGCGCGAACGAGAGATCTTTTATTTTGTATTGGGCCACCTGTGTGTCTAATTTGGGACAAATTATTGGTGCTTGAAGGTTTTATTACACTAGCCCTTAACTCCGCAATACTTTCTTTTTGAATTCTGTTACCAACTTCATCCGCTAGTGAGATGTTTGTAAATGCCCCTCTTTTATAGGCGCGGGTAAACCGCTTCATAAACGCCTCATTCTTTGTGGCATTTATCAGCTTTGTCAACCCCCTAACTCTCAACCGTGTACTATAAGTAATCCCTAGAGATTCGGCTTCTCTTCTCAAACTTTCTATTTCTGCTCTAGTTTCTGGCGTTATCATATTTTCTGTATTATACTTTTGTATATATACTTTTGTATAACCTATAAAATTTATCTGTTCAATTGGACGTCAAAAATTTACATAATGTTTTTTTGACGTCCAATTGAACATAAATTTTATATTGAACAGATAAATTTTATATATATATAATGGAGTGTGAGACTTGTTGTAAGACGTTTACGTGTAAAGACTATCTACGAAGGCATCTAGCGAGACGTAGAAAGTTTCCTTGTGTCCCCCCATAATTCAATGCCCTAGATGCCCTTGTAAATTCGTTAGTGCCCAAACTCTTTGTAGACATAAGCAACTACGCTGTCAGGTGGCTAAAGGTGAACGTGGTAGAATAGAGCTGGTAGAATTAGTTGCTGATCTGCGAAATAAATTAGCTATATCGGAGAAGAAAAATGAGGAATATAAACTATTGTACTTGCATGAATGATTTCGACTTTTTTCAAAAGTCAATTACCAATATAATTGGGACTCCCTCTTCTCAAAATTATTTTCTCCAAAAATTCATAAATTTGCTGTCGGGAGACCCAATTTTCCTCGTTAACCAATTATTTGATTTTCGGGGGTGGTGGGGGTATTATAGAGGGTTATAAACGATACCACGGTAGGTGGTATCATTTTGACTCCCTTACTACTACTCCATATATTACTGCATGTATATATTCAGCCCTGAAATCAGAATAATCCAGACCTGATGCCAGGTCCTCGCCACATCAGAATCACTTGGCCCCCTCCCAAAAGCAGTAGGATCAGTAATAATCTTACTACTTTATAATGGGCAATAACCCAATTCAACTCCCAGGTAACAAAAGAGCCAAAGATAAAAACATACCTGAGGGCCAAACCAGGCCAATCGTGATTCCTATAAGGAGGATTCGCTCGACCAACCACCCACTGTAATGGGTTTAACGTCCCAGCAACAGCTAAGGTCATATAGAGACGGGACCTTGGTTTCTGATCCGAAAGACCAGTGGGATGGAAAGACTATGACCAGCCTGCATTATCAACTCTTTAACCCTTTCAACACCACAGACCTCTATGGAGACAATGTTTGCAAACAGTGCAGATCCAGATGAGCCGGCTCGTAACGAGCCGTCTCATCAGGATCTCCACTGTTTGTTAATAATTTTAAACGTCGTACAGATTACTCTTTTAGAAGAATGGGATAATTTGAATGAAAAAAATTAATGAAATAGCGTGAAACATTGGCATGGAACATCCTATTAAGTTACTTGGTGTTGAAAGGGTTAATACTGTTAACCCTTTGAACCCGAAAGCCCGCTATATGCAAACAGTTCAGATCCAGATGAGCCGGCTCGTAATGAGCCGTCTCATCAGGATCTGCACTGTTTGAAAGTAATTTTCATATTTTTCAGAACAAAAAATATTCCCTTTTTATAAATGGAATAGTCTGAAACATTGGCATGGAACATCCTATTAAGTTACTTGGTGTTGAAAGGGTTAATACATAAAAAGTTTCGCCTAATCCGATGCTAGCAGATATTTGTGAACTCTTTGCATGCTAGCGGCGAAAATATCCGCCAAACGAATTAGGAGTATGTTTTATTTATCTCTGTAAATATGTCTTGAAATTTCATTAGAATTGAGTCCTTAGGACTCAATTCTAATGAAATTCCAAGACATATATGAATTGAGTCCTTAGGACTCAATTCTAATGAAATTCCAAGACATATTCATGATATTTACGGGGAGAAATACAAGAAAATATGATGAATTCTTGTCCGCTAGTTTTGAACTATTTATAGCCCACAAGTTTCCCAGCATGCAAAGAGTTAAACCGCAGGGGACGTAGAATTATTTTTTATTAATTCGTTCCCTCGAAATAATAATTTGTTCCCTCAAGTTAACTGGAACTATCTATGCATACAAAATCAATAAAAAAATAGTGTAAGCAGTTATGTATGGAGCCCCGTACGTGACATGGAATAAATATTTTTGTCAATTCGTTCCCACGAAATAACAATTTGTTCCCTCAATTTAACAATTCGTTCCCACGATATAACAATTTGTGCCAACGAATTAACAATTCGTTCCCTCGAATTAACAATCTGTTCCCTCGAATTGTTTTGTGGGAACAAATTGTTAATTCAAAGGAATTGTTAATTCGAGGGAACGAATTGTTAATTTGTGGTAACGAATTGTTAAATTGAGGGAACAAATTGTTATTTCATGGGAACAAATTTTTATTTCATGGGAATGAATTGTTAATTTGTGGGAACAAATTATTATATCGTGGGATCAAATTGTTAATTCGAGGGAACAAACTGTTAAATTGAGGGAACAAATTGTTATTTTGTGGGATTTGATCAAAAATATTCCATGTCCCCTGGGGCTCCGTACTGCTTACACTATTTTTTTTATTGATTTTGGATGCACAGATAGTTCCAGTTCAACTTGGGAGAAGACAGCATTTGGTCATGGTGTTAGACACACTAGATATCGAATATGTATTGTCTAGCCACTGCCCAATTTATTTATACAAAAAGGAAATGTGTTACCGTGATAACCATAAATATTTGGACACCATTTGTTTTGGGAAACAGGGGGTTATGTTATTGCACATAGTCTAAGGGTGCGACGATTAACAGCCGTACTGGATTATTCGCGATTTGTAACTCCATGGTTCGGTGCACAAATACAATAAGAAGTTCAGAATAGGTCTCAGAATAGAAATATATTTGTCATTTTTCATTAATGGATTAGTCTGAACAGCATTTTATGACGGTTAGATTGGTTGCAAAATTAATGTATCAAAATCCATTCCAGTAACTTAGGGGTGAAAGGGTTAATACAAACATTATGAGTTCAGTGATATCATAAAACATTATTATGTGTATCAGCCATCAGGCAATATTGGACTAATCCGATTTCCACATTGAAGCAAGAAAGCAATGACCAAAAAACTTTAACCCTTTCAACACTGCAGACCTCCATAGCAGTGTTTGCAAACAGTGTAGATCCAGATGAACTAGCTCGTGACGATCTGCACCTTTCGCAAATAATTTTTATATTTTCTTAGAACATCATCTCCTTTTTACAAATGGACTAGTCTATAATGTATTTATAGACCTCGGTCCGTCACTTCAACCTGTGATAATTCCAGCACAAAAATATTTACACAATTCCCTAACATTTGATTGGCTCATAGCAAGTCTCTGTCCAAAATTTATATCCCAATAAACTCCCACGCCGAACTACTTTCCGTAACTGTGAGGCGCAGTTAAAATAATTCTTAAGAAAACGGAAAATAAACACATTTTCTTGACGAATTTATTTCAAATGCTGGAATTATAAGGAATGAATGGCCTTTTTTGTGGAATTTATCGGGGATATAAACTTGGAAAAGTCGCGGGAATACTGGACGAGGCCTTCCGGCCTTCGTCCAGTATTCCCGCGACTTTTCCAAGTTTATACCCCAATAAATTCCACAAAAAGGCCATTCATTCCTATAACATCAGATGCATTTTGTTGTAGAAAGCAGGAGATTTCATATACCCCGAGAAAAGCCTCTTTAAATCATACCCAATTTTATTCTGATATTAAATATCTAGAAGGTACGGCACTCGCCATCTTTTCAACCAACGGAAGTGGATTGTTTACCTTGTGACGGGCTCGCTATTTCAGTAATTGTAATGCGCGCGAAGGCCGGGACCAGCAGGGTCCTGGCCTTCTTGCGCATTACCATTACAGAATCAGCGAGCTGGGCCCAATGTACTAGCTACAATAATTGGCCTCCGATATGTTATCTACGGCTACAATTTGACCCATTCAGAAAATGTGAGCAACCGAAGGGCATACCCAAATCTGTCGCATGTAGGTGAGTTTTATATCACTAACAGATCAAACACGCCGGATAACCGATTGCAAAAATCACTCTTCCATGCATACATTAAAGAGATGAGGTTAACCCTTCCTATGCTGTCGACGGAAACCGTCGTCTGCTGTTTTTCATTTTTGCTTTAATTCTTAACAAAAAACTGGTTTTGACAGCACATGAGAATTGTCTCCACTGGAGACGATTCTCCTGCGCTGTCAAAACCAGGTTTTTGTCGAGAAATATTGAAAATAAAACATTTCCAGCAGACGACAACATTTAATTCAGCGTAGTAAGGGTTAATAGCAATTTTGTTTCGACTCTAGTACCACTTCCGTTTGTTGAAAAGATGGTGAGTATCCTACCTTCTAGATATTTAATGTAAGAGTAAAATTGGGTATGATTTAACTCTTTGCATGCTAGCGGCGAAAATATCCGCCGAACAAATTAGGAGTACATGTATATGTTTTATTTCTCTCTGTAAATATGTCTTGAAATTTCATTAGAATTGAGTCCTCAGGACTCAATTCTAATGAAATTCCAAGACATATTCATGATATTTATAGGGAGAAATAAAAGGAAATACAATGAATTGTTGGCTGCAAATAGTTAAAGAGGGTTTTCTCGTTCATACCACAGAGTGCCTACAGTAGCATAAAAAAGTTTTGACATCATTTTTAAAAATCATAATCGGCTAATTATATATTGTACAGTTAGACTGGTGCAAAACGATTATGCTGATGACTGATAAAAGTTTCCATAAATGACGTCAAAATGTTGCTTTTATATCTTGCCCTTGTTTCTCAATAAAACATGGTTTGACAGCAATTCTCAATAAAGCATGGTTTGACGTCATGGTTTGAAGTGCTGTCAAAGCATGTTGTAAATTATTCTACAGTGTTGTCAAAGCATGTTTTTGATGATAAAAATGGAAAATAGAAAATAAACAGCAGACGACAAAAAATTAAGATAAGTGTAAGGGTTGATAAAGTATTACATGTAGCCAAGAAAGAAAGTGGTCACTATACAACAGCAACAGCGGAGACTCTTCCCTGCAAGGAGAAAGGAGACGGAAATAGCGAACTACCCAATTACACAATTATTATCAGATTATTACAGCACACTGTTTATGGTCATTTATAATTCTCCCTACTTTCTAAGCCAATCACTGTCCAGTATTGCACTCCACTTGTTTCACATATTGCAAGATTGAAGCCCAATAAGTTACATATAACCATCTGTTTGACAAGAAATGGAAAATAAATACTCGACTGGGAGACTGATTTATAAACCTGGCTAATTATAAGTATGTTGTTGTTCAGATATTGGATTTTAAGGAACTAAATGCTGCGGTCGCTAAAGCTCCCTCGCATTTAAATTCCTTAAAAATTCAATATGTGAACAACAAATTATACCTATTCTGGTCTACAGCCGAACTGTGGTTGTCATGACAAACAGGCCATATTAAGCTCATTGCATTCTGAAGATACAAATTCAGTTTTAAGAAAATTTCAAATAATTTTTTTATTTCTCATCGGAAGTATATGTTGTGACCATTTCAACCATCTGAAAAAGAAGGTTCAAATAAAATGAGTGGTCACAACATATACTTTTGTTGAGAAATAATAACAAGGTGATCACCATGAAGGTTAAGGTCGCCAAGGTCAAGGTCAAGGTCAGGATCATCAGGATGAACTGGGTGGATTGCTATCAATGTGAGGAAGCTATTGATGAAGCTTGGTAATGATCTGACTAACGGCTCAGGAGATATTCAACATTTGGACGTCCAGTCAAAATTGTTGACCCGTCTATAGAGCTCCAGATAAGCTGCGTATTTGCGTAAATACCAAATTAAATTTAAACAAAAACCCAATTGAAAGTAGCGAGTATCAAAAAGCATAAACATTTCGTGATTCCTTTATCATGCTGCAGAAAAAATAAACGCATATTTTTTCTTATTTTCCATGGTATTTCATTAGAATTGTCTCCAAGGAGACATGTTTTTATATCGAAGCAAACTATTCAATTATTGCTGTCTGTTGATGTGTAAACAGTAGTGTGATTTTATTTTACCCAAATAAAAATTTTGAAATACCCAATTGTTTCAGAAATGATGGGAGTGACAATACTCAATTACTAATTTCTTATCTGGAGCACTATGTCTATGACGATGACGACAACGATGCTGCCGCCGTAACTGAGGACAACGATGACTGAATGTGAATTGGATATTTGTCATACACAGTCTGCCCATTCCGACTTGTTGATCCCAATCTTTGGAATTACTGTCTCTTCCACGTTTTGCTGCCGACAAACTTTTGGCTATTAAACACATTCAATCTAAAACATATTTAAAAGTAAGTACTTTTTCGTCAATAACAAAAAAGTCACCCTCCCAAAAAAAATTTCTTTCATGAAATTCCATCAAATATTGATTTTATTGCAAAAAAAAAGATTTTCCTATGTGAATTGAACATGGCCATGGGGAGTCAATTTCCAAAAGTTTATGTCATTTGATCCTGAAGGATAAAAAAACAAAAGCATTTGGAAATTTACTCTGAAACCTGGCGAGATAGCTTGAAAATGATGTAACTTAGAAAACAAAAGTTAGATTTTGAAAATCGGTCCACAAATAAAAAGAATATTGAAAAAAAATCTCTTTTTAGCCCACATGTTAAATTCCCATACGAAAATCTTTTTTTCGCAATAAAATCAATATTTGATGGAATTTCACCAAATAATTATTTTTGGGGAGAGTGACTTTTTTGTTATTGATAAAAAAGTACTTACTTATTTTTTAGATTTAATGTGTTTAATGGCCAAAAGTTCGTCGGCAGAAAAATGTGGGACAGACAGTAAATGCGAAGTGGTTATTTAGCATCCACAGTCTGCCCATTCTGACTCGTCTATAGGAAATATTGATCCCAATCTTGGAAATTAGACAGAAATTTAATTCCTTGACATGGAAATTTGGCAGTCAATTTCAGGATGAATCTAATTCCAGTTAGTCTGTGTAGAACCAGTCAATCCCCAAACATGTGGTCTGCAATAATTATCGGTAAATGGGTAATTATCCATTTAAAGGCTGAAGACACACCACTTAAAATTGTAAATATTTGTATTACTACATGTCAGAAGTATATTTCGTGACCACCATTTGAACCGTCTCGACGAGACGGTTCAAATGAGTGGTCACAACATATACTTTGTATATGAAACAATTATGGAAAACCATTGATTATTTTTATCGATCAAGGGGTTTTCCACACATGTAATGGGTTAATAAGTGCATGCAGTGGATGAACACGTCAATGCTGTAAGAATCCGTGGATAATGAATTAGTGGTTAATTTTTCTACACCTATACTTAAAAAACTTTTCCGAGTTTGTGCTCTGTTCACAAGCTCAACATTATGGTGTTTGCATCGTTCATCCTCAGAGCTGTGCTCGGTCTTGGCCAATCAAACTGCCTGATGACAATATGGTCAATCACATGACCAAAACTGGCAACAATTTCAATATACAGTCAACACTTGTTATCATAAAAGGGTCGGGTGGTGGGTCATGGATTTGCTACAGCATGATAGAGGGTCATCTGAGGAATGCATGTATGAAATAACGAGGTGTAACATGAAAGGAAACAGATGTTATAAGACATTTACCCCAATGTTAAGTTTATGAATGTGCTAAGTTTGTGACCTTGACCTTGGGGTAAGGTTTGGGTGGTGGGTCATGAATTTGCTACTGCATGATAGATGGTCATCTGAGGAATGCATGTATGAAATATCAAAGTGTTCCATGAAAGAAAACAGACGTCATAAGAAATTTACCCCAACGTTAAGTTTATGAATGTACTAAGTTTGTGACCTTGACCTAGGGGTAAGGGTTGGGTGGTGGGTCATGAATTTGCTACAGCATGATAGAGGGTCATCTGAGGAATGCATGTATGAAATAACAAGGGATTCCTGAAAGGAAACAGATGTCATAAGACATTTACCCCAATGTTAAGTTTATGAATGTGCTAAGTTTGTGACCTTGACCTTGGGTTAAGGGTTGGGTGGTGGGTCATGGATTTGCTACAGCATGATAGAGGGTCATCTGAGGAATGCATGTATGAAATATCAAGGCGTTCCATGAAAGGAAACAGATGTTATAAGAAATTTACCCCAACGTTAAGTTTATGAATGTGCTAAGTTTGTGACCTTGACCTAGGGGTAAGGGTTGGTGGTGGGTCATGAATTTGCTACAGCATGATAGAGGGTCATCTGAGGAATGCATGTATGAAATAACAAGGTGTTCCATGACAGGAAACAGAAGTTATAAGACATTTACCCCAACGTTAAGTTTGTGGACGACGCCGACGACGCCGGGGGTATGCCATAAGCTCTTCTGCACTTCGTGCAGGCGAGCTAAAAACAGTTGTAGTCATTGATTAGCCACTTTGTTTTATTAAAGGTACATGCCCACTCAGTAGGCACACAATATTATTTAGACATCATCTGAGACATTTTCTGGCAAAATAAAAATTAATTCACCATTACCCCACGTAGTGATTGGCATTATTATACATTTTATATCAGACATAAATGTGGGATATCACACATACATGTGGGCCACTGGAGATCTTGTTCAAAGAGAACTCCTCCTGAAATGACTGATTCGATAGTCTAGCTTCTGACAATATGATTCAACATTACTCATTTTTAGTTAACCCATTACATGTTGAGGCAATACAATTTTTTAAATACGCACGTAAGTTTATGTTGTTACCACTCATTTTAGATGAGTGGTAACAACATATACTTTTGAATTGAATTAAGAAAAAGAGCAAAAATCATTTCCAATAGCAAGGTATTATCAGGGATTCCGCTGGGGAAAATAAAAAAATCACCACTTCAAAAAAAAATAAAACAATTGGCGATAACAAATTACAATCTTCAAAAAAAAAAAAAAATTTTTTTTTTTTTTTTTTTTCTCGAAAATTGTAATTTTTTATGCCAATGGTTTATTTTTATCGCCAATTGCGAATGTGGCGATCGCCAGCGGAATCCCTGATTATGCTGAAATGGGTTAGCTTATTCAAATTTTGACCTTATTGGAGTCTACATTCAATATCAATCTATATTGCTTGTTACAAGCAGGTGCTTCATTGATAGACTGGCGAACAGTCTATCTGAGCAGACAGTGTGGATGGACAGGCCGATCTGGATCTACATAATCAGCATCTCCCCAGTCACTGTCACATGCAAACTGTAAGGTGTTACCTGGTTGCTCCACCCAACGACTCCGCCTTTCTGCACGGCTCGCTGGTTTCTGCCCAGCTTCATCTCCTCCTGAAATACAGATTGGCAGCATGGTTGGTTGGTTGGCTGGCTGGCTGGCTGGCTGGTTGGTTGGTGGACTGGCTGATAGGTGACTGGTTTGTTGACTGGTTGGTTGATTGGTTTGATTGGTGACTGGTTGGTTGATTGGTTGGTTGATGACTGGTTGGTTGATGGTTTGATTGGTGACTGGTTGGTTGATTGGGGACTGGTTGGCTGGCTGGTTGGTTGTTTAGTTGGGTTGGTTGGTTAGCTGGTTGGGTTGGTTAATTGGTGACTGGTTGGCTGGCTGGTTGGTTGGTTGGTTGGTTGGTTAGCTGGTTGGTGACTGGTTGATTGGATGGTTGGCTGGGTGGTTCATTGGACAGTTGGTTGGTGGTTGGTTAGCTCATTGGATAGTTGGTCAGTTGGTTAATTGATTGTGGTTGATAAATTAGTAGGGCAGTATATTGATTGTTCAGTTGGTTAGTCTGTTTGTTACTGGATTGATGTGCTAACTGTTTGGTTGGCTAGATTGGTCAGTTGGTTGATTAATTTTCTTACTGTTTGGTTGGTGAGTTAGCCAGTTGATTGGTCAGTTGGTTGATTGATTGACTGATTGATCAGCTTACTGTCTTATTGCTTGGTGCATTGATTGCTTGGCTTAGCCGTACTGTTTGGTTTGTTGGCGAGTTGAAATATTGGCTTACTAGTTGGTTGGTGGTTTGATTGATTGAGTTTTTTACTGTTTTGTTGGTGAGTTGATTGATTGATTGATTAGCTTACTGTTTGGTTGGTCGATTGATTGGTTTTTAATTGGTTGTTGGGTTGACTGATTGGCTTACTGTGTTGTTGGTTGATTGATTGAATTTACTGTTTTGTTTGTTGATTGATTGATTGGCTTACTGTTTGGTAGTTTGGGTGATTTATTGGCTTACTGTTTTGCTGGGTGGTTGATTGATTGACATACTGCTTGGTTGGTTGGTTGATTGAATGGCTTACTGCTTGGCTGGTTGGTTGCTTGATTGGATTACGGCTTGGTTGGTTGGTTGATTGATTGGATTACTGCTTGGTTGGTTGGTTGATTGATTGGATTACTCTTGGCTGGGTAGTTGATTGATTTGCTTACTGTTTGGCTGGGTGGTTGATTGACTGGCTTACTGTTTGGCTGGGTGGTTGATTGATTGGATTACTGTGATTGGTTAGTTGATTGATTGGCTTACTGCTTGGTTGGTTGGTTGATTGATTGATTGGATTGCTGCTTGGTTGGTTGGTTGATAAATTATGTCCAAATAGATGAATGACAATAGTGAAACATCAATTGCTCGTTTTAATTAGTATACAAAACATATATTACTGAAATCCCCGACAATGTGATTGATGTGCCAGTTCGCCCGGACGTATCTGACTCTGTCCCAGACAGATGACAGGTACATCCTCTCAAAAATAACAAGAGTTGTCAGAAGACAACGAAGCTCGCCTGTTGGCAGCCTTCACTCAAACTTGGCACAGTTGCATAAAAAAACATGAATATTATATACAATTGACCTTGGGTTAAGGAGCGTGCGGTGAACCTTGACATTGGGGTCAGTGGTGCAAGGTGGGTTTGCTATAGCATAATATAGCATATTAAGATGAATGCATGTATGGAATATCAATGCACTCCCTGAAAACAGAAGTAAAACAAAATTTAACCCAACTTTAAGTTTATGAACGCACTAAGTTGGTGATTTTCTACAGCATGATAGCTATTCACATGAGGAATGCATGTATAAATGTGCTAAGTTTGTGACCTTGGGGAAAGGGGTTGGGGGGGGGGTGGGTCATGGATTTGCTGTAGCACAACAGAGGATCATCAGATGAATGCATGTATGAACTAGAAATGTGGCATGTCGGCACACAAATGCCCCTGCTGGCAGCCAAAGAAAACTATGCATATTTGATTATAAGCCATTTACCCGAGCGTTAAGGTTTCAAACGCACCAAGTCTGTGACCTTTACCCTGGGCTTAACGAGGGCTTAACGAGGGCGGAACGAATGTGGATTTGTCACAGGGCAGTAGAGGAGCATTAGAGCAATGCGTGTGTGAAATGTGAAGCAGATCGGAGCAAGGAAACAGAAATTATAAGCCATTTACTCGAGCGTTAAGGTTTCGAACGCACCAAGTCTGTGACCTTGACCCTGGGCTTAGCGGGTGCGGGACGAATGTGAATTTGTAACAGGGCGGTAGAGGACCATTGGAGCAATGCGTGTGTGAAATGTGAAGCAGATCAGAGCAAGGAAACAGAAATTATAAGCCATTTACCCGAGCGTTAAGGTTTCGAACGCACCAAGTCTGTGACCTTGACCCTGGGCTTTTCGGGGGTGGGATGAATGTGGATTTGTCACAGGGCGGTAGAGGACCATTGGAGCAATGTGTGTGTGAAATGTGAAGCAGATCCAAGCAAGGAAACAGAAATTACTAGAAATGTGGCCTGTCGGCACACGAATGCCCCCGCTGGCAGCCCAAGAAAACGAGGCATATTTGATTATAAGCCATTTACCCGAGCGTTAAGGTTTCGAACGCACCAAGTCTGTGACCTTGACCCTGGGCTTAGTGGGGGCGGGACGAATGTGGATTTGTCACAGGGCGGTAGAGGACCATTGTAGCAATGCGTGTGTGAAATGTGAAGCAGATCCGAGCAAGGAAACACAAATTATAAGCCATTTAACTGAATGTTAAGGTTTCAAACGCACCAAGTCTGTGACCTTGACCCTGTGCGGGGGTAGGACGAATGTGGATTTGTCACAGGGCGGTAGAGGACCATTGGAGAAATGCGTGTGTGAAATGTGAAGCAGATCCGAGCAAGAAAACAGAAATTATAAGCCATTTACCGAGCGTTAAGGTTTCAAACGCACCAAGTCTGTGACCTTGACCCTGGGCTTAGCGGGGGCGGGACCCGAAGTGGTCACGGGCGGTGAGGACATTGGAGAAATGCGTGTAAATGAAGCAGATCCAGCAAGGAAACAGTAAGATTTACCTGCCTTAAGGTCGAGCAAGTCTGACCTTGACTGGGCTTAGCGGGGCGAGTGGACACGGGCGGTTGAGGACCATTGGAGCAATGTGTGTGAAATGTGAAGCAGATCCGAGCAAGGAAACAGAAATTATAAGCCATTTACCTACGTTAAGGTCCGACCAGTCCTTGACCTTGACCCTGGGCTTAACGGGGGCGGGACGAATGTGGATTTGTACGGGCGGTAGGACCATTAGCAATCGTGTGTAAATGTGAGCCAGATTCCGAGCAAGAAACACAAATTATAAGCCTTTTAACTGAATTATTGTTTCAAACCGCACCAATCGTGACTTGACCCTGTCGGGGGTAGGACGAAGTGGATTTGTCACAGGGGGTAGAGGACCATTGGAGATGCGTGTGTGAAATGTGAAGCGATCCGAGCAAGAAAACAAAATTAATAAGCCATTTACCGAGCGTAAGGTCAAAAGCCAAGTCTGTGACCTTGACCCTGGGCTTGCGGGGGCGGGACGAATGTGGGTCAGGGCGGTAGAGGACATTGGAGAAATGGTGTGAAATGAAGCAGTTTCCGAGCAAGGACAGAAATTATAAGCCATTTACTAGCCTTAAGGTTTCGAACGCACCAAGTCTGTGACCTTACCCTGGGCTTAGCGGGGGCGACGAATGTTTTGTCAGGGCGGTAGAGGACCATTGGAGCAAGTGTGTGTGAAAGTGAGCAGATCCGAGCAAGGAAACAGATAAGCCATTTACCCAGGTTAAGGTTTCAAACGCACCAGTCTGTACCTTGACTGGCTTAACGGGCGAAGTGGATTTGTCACAGGGCGGTAGAGGACCATTGGAGCAATGCGTGTGTGAAATGTGAAGCAGATGTGAGCAAGGAAACAGAAATTATAAGCCATTTACCCAGCGTTAAGGTTTCCGGGACGTACGTACGTCCGGGCACACATTAGGGTACTTATGGGGTAGGGGGCGTGGCCTAAGACAATAGAAGACAATGGAACTTATTCCGTACCCCGTAAGCCTATTGTGTCTTACGGGGTATTTCCTTTGATCTTTTATATAGCAAGTACCCCCTAAGGTCCGAAATGTAAGTTCGTCCGTCCGTCCGTCCTCCGTCCGTCCGTCCGTCCGTCCGTCCGTATGTACGTACGTACGGACACCGGTAACACTATATGCCCCCCTCACCATTCGGTGGCGGGGGTATAATAAGCCATTTACCCGACTGTTAAGGTTTCGGGACGGACGTATGTACATACGGACGCCGGTAACACTATATGCCCCCTGACCATTCGGTGGCGGGGGCATAAATATTGAAGCGTTCCCTGTAAGGAAACAGAAGTTAAACAACATTTACCCCAACGTTAAGTTTATGAACATGCTAAGTTTGTGACCTTGACCTTGGAGCAAGGGTTGGGTGGTGGGTCGTGGATTTGCTACAGCATCATAGAGGGTTATCTGAGGAATGCATGTATGAAATATCAAGGCGTTCCATGAAAGGAAACAAATGTTATAAGACATTTACCCCAACGTTAAGTTTATGAATGTGCTAAGTTTGTGACCTTGACCTTGGGGTAAGGGGTGGGTCATGGATTTGCTATAGCACAATAGAGTATCATCAGATGAATGCATGTATGAAATATCAAGGAGTTCCATGAAAGGAAACAGATGTTATAAGACATTTACCCCAACGTTTATGAATGTGCTAAGTTTGTGACCTTGACCTTGGGGAAAGGAGAGGGAGGTGGGTCATGGATTTGCTATAGTACGATAGAGTTTCATCAGATGAATGCATGTATGAAATATGAAGGTATTCCCTGTAAATAAACAGAAGTTACACAACATTTACCCCAACGTTAAGTTTATGAATGTGCTAGGTTTGTGACCTTGACCTTGGGGTAAGCGTTGGGTGGTGAGTCATGGATTTGCTACAGCACGATAGAGTATCATCAGATGAATCCATGTATGATATATGAAGGCATTCCCTGTAAATAAACAGAAGTCACACAACATTTACCCCAAAGCATGATAGAGGGTCAGCAGATGAATGCATGTATGAAATATGAAGGCATTCCCTGTTAATAAACAGAAGTTACACAACATTTACTCCAACGTTAAGTTTATGAATATGCTAAGTTTGTGACCTTGACCTTGGGGTAAGGGTTGGGTGGTGGGTCGGGGATGTGCTACAGCATGATAGAGGGTCATCTGAGGAATGCATGTATGAAATATCAAGGCGTTCCATGAAAGGAAACAGAAGTTATAAGACATTTACCCAACGTTAAGTTTGTGGACGCTGACGACCCCGGGGGTATGCCATAAGCTCTTATGAGGCGAGCTAAAAAATGGCCCATAATTGCCGGAAAAGTAATTGAAAATCAAATTGATTACACAATTCCGTTAGTCAGTATTTGATATGAACAGTCCACCCTCGTCCCATAAACATGCAAGTAATATTTTATTTTTGTGCTTTGTTACAAATTCTTCACGTCCACCAGAATTTTCAAATATCCCCTTGAAAAAATAATCAGGGGGACATTATAAATGTCCCCTGAAAAGTTTCTCTTCGGCACAATAACAAGTCCTAACAGCTAACACTACATGCACATTGACCTACGCAGTAAACAAGATTAATCCTTAGACCGCTATCTTATTTATTTTGTCGTCTGCTGTTTATTTTCTATTTTCCATTTTTATCATCAAAAACATGCTTTTACAGCACTTTAGAATAATTTCCAACATGCTTTGACAGCACTTCAGAATCATTTCCATTGGAAATGATTCTGAAGTGCTGTCAAAACATGTTTTTATTGAGAAATGAGGCAAGATATAAAAGCAACAGCAGACGACAATTGTTGTGACTAGCGGTCTAAGGGTTAACCCTTTCTCCCTTAATTACATGTAACTGGAATGGATTTTGATATGTCAATTTTGCAACAAATCCAATGGTCATAAAATAATTTTGTTCTCAAAAATATGAAAATTAATTGCAAAAAGTGCAGATCCTGATGACACGGCTCGTCACGAGCCGGCTCATCTGGATCTAAACTTTTTGCCAATACCACTATACAGGCCTGTGGTGTTGAACAGGTTAACAATGGCTTCAGAAAATTAAATTTCAAGTGCTTATGTGCATTCTAAAGAATTCTTTAAAACCGGGAGTACAAGAATCATTGCTAGGCAGGAATAAAAGAAGAGATCTCATTCAGCCTTATCACGAAATGTGTCTGTGTCTCGAGAAATGGGGCTTATGGGTTCTGCGACCAGTACAGGGGCCCGTTTCACTAAGCTTCTTACGACTAAAATGTTCATAAGTGCAAAATTATGATAGTCTGTAAATTTCACATTAACAATGTTTTCTTGTAAACAATTATTGGATCTACATTTATTGAGCATAGGCTGCGTTTGCAGCCTATGCTCAATAAATGTAAATCCATAAATTGAAATTTACAGACGATCTTAAATTTGCACTTACGAACATTTTAGTCGTAAGTAGTTTAGTGAAACGGCCCCCAGATCCAGATCAGCCTGTGTCTCCACACAGTCTGATCAGTCTGCACTTCTCGCCATTCCATCAATGAAACACCTGCCATGCTTCTAATAACAAGCAACATAAGGTGATTGTCAGTGTTATTTGATCAGGATTTAGGCTTCCCATAAATCCCAAAAGCCCCATTTCTCGAGTCACAGCCACAAATGTGGGCACAATCAATCTGTGACAAGATCCAACAAACCTATGCCCAGGGCTCCAGATGTATGGAACGCCAAATCTACATAAACTCAAATATATATTGCTAGCAACAAATATTTGGAGCTAGCAATAAATATTTGGAGAGCTCTCGAAATCATTTGGAGAGCTCTCGAAATCAATTAATGATATCTCGAAATCATTTGGAGAGCTCTCGAAATCATTTGGAGCGAGCATTATATAACATTTGATTTGGAGAGCTCTCTAAATCATTTGGAGAGCTCTCGAAATCAATTAATGATATCTCGAAATCATTTAGAGAGCTCTCGAAATCATTTGTAGCGAGCATTATATAACTTTGATTTGCAGAGCTCTCTAAATCATTTGGAGCTATCTCTAAATCATTTGGAGAGCTCTCGAAATCATTTGGAGAGCTCTCGAAATCAATTAATGATATCTCGAAATCATTTAGAGAGCTCTCGAAATCATTTGTAGCGAGCATTATATACTTGATTTGGAGAGCTCTCTAAATCATTTGGAGCTATCTCTAAATCATTTGGAGAGTTCTCGAAATCAATTAATGATATCTCGAAATCATTTAGAGAGCTCTCGAAATCATTTGTAGCGAGCATTATATAACTTTGATTTGGAGAGCTCTCTAAATCATTTGGAGCTATCTCTAAATCATTTTGAGAGCTCTCAAAATCATTTGGAGAGCTCTCGAAATCATTTCGAGCTATCTCTAATTCATTTCGAGCTAGCAATATATATATTATTTGGAGCTAGCATTAAATCTCTTGAAACTATGAAAACGATGTCTCCCTGAATTATTGAATTACGCATTGAATAACGCAGCACGATTTACCCAAATATACCCAAATCTTCATTAAAAATAACATTTATGATTATATTATATACTTTTTCTACAATATATCATTAGTATATCATATACTATAAACCACATTTTGACCGAAACATAGGAAGAATAAAGCACCTATTTCTGCGGGAAAACGATTAATATAGCATTATTATAAACGGAGACTACCGAGACTCATTAATTATGTCTCAGTTGTCTAACTTTAAGTTATCATCGACCATGATTGCATATCGCATATAATGTGGTTGTGACTGGAGAAATGTGGTTTATGGGTTTTGCGACCAGTGTAGATCTGATCAGCATCTGCAACATTCGTCATTCCATAAATGAAACCCCCAGTCATGGGAACAAGCAATGTAGGTCGTTACCAGGCTACAGAAGGGATCTATTTAATCGGAACCTACACTGGTCACAATTTCGATAAGCCCCATTTATCCAGTCACAGCCACATATACATATTAATGCAGTATTAGTTTTAAAATATTGGTAGTTTATATATTTAAATTATATATTACTACCGTATATAAATATATAATTATACTAGTTAACATAACAGTTTTCACACAGTGTCTCATTGGATGTCAACATTAGAGAGGTTCTACTGTTTTTATGAGTATTTCAATTAAAAATCATCATTCCCATTTAGCCATTATAAAGTGCATTATATTCCTTTGCTTACTAGCATAAGTGAATCGCGGTATTATAATGTGTATAGCTTTATTTATTAACAAATATAGTAATTACATGAAGATTTGGGTAGATTTGGGTAAATCGTGCCATCCCAAATTTAGTGCGACTTTACCTAGACCGGAAGTCCCCTGTCACACGTGTAGTAGTGAATACACATATGTCGAGCATGTTTACAGCACAGGTTGAAGTAACGGACCGAGGTCTATAAATAAATTAAATATGCCTAAAAGCATCAATAACTTAAAAAGAAATAAGCTAAACAATTTTTTTTTACTCCATCCATATACTCGATATTGAAGGTTACAAAGTTTTTAATAGGCTCGGTGCACATGCATACAGAGATTTTAAAAGCGCGGGAAGGGAGCGCATATTGTTTTTTTCCTCCAGTTCCCACGTGGAGTGGTATTTGGAGCTAGCATCAAATCAAGTTTATAATGCCCTCTCTAAATCAATTTGAGATATCTCCAAATGAATTCGGGAGCTCTCCAAATGATTTCGAGAGCTCTCGAAATGATTTAGAGATAGCTCCAAATGATTTAGAGAGCTCTCCAAATCAAGTTATATAATGCTCGCTACAAATGATTTCGAGAGCTCTCTAAATGATTTCGAGATATCATTAATTGATTTTGAGAGCTCTCCAAATGATTTCGAGAGCTCTCCAAATGATTTAGAGATAGCTCCAAATGATTTACAGAGCTCTCCAAATCAAAGTTATATAATGCTCGCTACAAATGATTTCGAGAGCTCTCTAAATGATTTTGAGATATCATTAATTGATTTCGAGAGCTCTCCAAATGATTTCGAGAGCTCTCCAAATGATTTAGAGATAGCTCCAAATGATTTAGAGAGCTCTCCAAATCAAATGTTATATTGCTCGCTCCAAATGATTTCGAGAGCTCTCCAAATGATTTCGAGATATCATTAATTGATTTTGAGAGCTCTCCAAATGATTTCGAGAGCTCTCCAAATATTTATTGCTAGCTCCAAATATTTGTTGCTAGCAATATATATTTGAGTTTATGTAGATTTGACGTTCCATACAGATGAGCTTTGTATCTAAAGAGTAGCATACTACCTGCTGGTTTCAAATTCAATCACTAGTTTATTTTTGTAAATGTAATTTGGAATTTATCACATTTTTCTGATATAACTTACCATATAAATGAGCAGTAAACAAAGTTGAACATGGACTTATTTCACTTATTTTCGACACTGTTTGCATTTTGCAGGTGAAATAAATTAATTTTGCTTTTTGCAGGTGAAATAAATCAATTTTCAACTTCATTGGAGCAATGTGTATTTTCAATTTTGTTGCGAGGACTCTTTTGAAAATCAATGCGGATACGAGTCAGTTGTCCTGGCATTTCTATGTATGATTAGGTACATTGTCTTTGTCAAACGCCACAATTGGCTGATGGCTTGAACACACAAAGATGGCCAAGTTGGCCTGGCCACTCCATGTGTCATATAGGATAAAGGAACAAGGCAGTGTTCACATGTATGTTATACATATACCCTATCACATTTAGGAAGCAATTATCTTTGAATCAAACGATGATCAAGTATAGAATGGGTCCTTAAGTTTATTGGTGTTTGGGCCAACCTCCCATTGCCGATACAACTTAATTGTGGTCTATAGTCTGTTTCACAAAACCTGTCCAAATTTTACGGCTATATAAACAATTCAAAAACAAGATTTCTTTTGATAATATTAAATTAAAGGAAAAATTAAGAATGAGCCTTCTTTTTATTTCGTGAAATTTGGTCAAATATTGATTTTATTACGAAAAATTGATTTCTCTATGGGAATTTAACATGGGGGGGAAAAGAGGTAGAGGACTTGTGGGAGGAGTCAAAAAAACTTTTTTTGGAAATTGACTGCGAAACCTGGCTAGATAGCTTGGAAATGATCTAACTAAGAAAACAAAAGTTAAATTTTAAAAATCGGTCCAGTATTTCTGAAATTCTAAAAAATTTTGTCATGTTAAATCCCCATAGACATCTTCACTCCACTCCGTGAAGATGTCTATGGGAATTTAACATGGGGAAATTTTGTTTTCGCAATAAAATCAATATTTGACCAAATTTCACGAAATAAAAAGAAGGCTCATTCTTAAATTTTCCATTAATTTAATACTATCGAAAAAAATATTGTTTTTGAATTGTTTATATGGCCGTAAAATTTGGGCAGCTTTCGTGAAACAGACAGTAAGTGCCGTGTGATTCAGTGTTACAACTTGCTTCCTGGGGCCCGTTTCACTAAACTCTATACGACTAAAATGTTCGTAAGTGCAAATTTAGGATAGTCTGTAAATTTCAATTGATGGATTTCCAGGCCCCTGGTGGTCTAAGTGCCGTGTGATTCAGCGTTACAACTTGCTTCCTATGTGGCGTGTATGTAATTCAGCGTCAGTGGAGTTAGCAATGTGATTTGATCACTGCTAAACCATGTAATTGGGCTTGTTCTATAAACGACAGACATTCAGTCACCATATAGGAAACATTTCCTGGAAAATCGCACCAGAAAATGGGGAAGCAGTTGCAGAGTAAGACATTTCCGGCTCAGTACGTGGTCAATGGAGCATAATAGTACCGGAGTAGTACGTCCTGATGAAAGGTGGGGTCCCATCTAGTCTGTCTGTTCCGCATTTTGCTGCTGACGAACCTTTGGCTATTAAACACATTCAATTTAAACAAAAATTAAATGTAAGAAGTACTTTTTCATCAATAACAAAAAAGTCACCCTCCTCATAAAATTCCATCAAATATTGATTTTATTGCGAAAAAAAAGATTTTCATGTGGGAATTTAACATGGGGGAAAAGGAGGTGGAGGAGCTGGGGGAGGAGTAAAAGAAACCAAAAAAAAATTGGAAATTGACTCCGAAACCTGGTTAGATAGCTTGGAAATGATGTACCGGTAACTAATAAAACAAGTTAGATTTTGAAAATCGGTCCACAAATAAAAAAAATCTATTTTTAGCCCCCACGTTAAATTCCCATAGAATTTATTTTTTTCTCTATAAAATCAATATTTTATTGAATTTCATCAAATAAAAAAAATGGGTTGGGTGACTTTTTTGTTATTGATGAAAAAGTACTAAATATTTTTTAAATTTAATGTGTTTAATAGCCAAAAGTTTGTCGGCAGCAAAACGTGGAACAGACAGTATTATATGCATAAAATGTTCTTTACAGGATTTAAATAAGTGTATAATTGTGTTTTAAAAATTACGAGTGCCCACAATACAGAAATGATTCTAAAGTGCTGTCAAACCATGTTTTTATTGAGAAAGAATGCAAAATATAAAGCAATCGCGGACAACAATTTTCATGTGCAGTCTGTCAAGTCTAAGGGTTTACGTCAGGCATACAGTATCCATGGCCAATCACATGGGACGTGTCAAAGTCAGGGAGCAATCAGGAATATTGTACAGGCCTACCAATTTTTACATCAAATTATTTTCACAATACTGAAACATTCTGGCTGTGTGCCAAAATATTTTCATTTGAGTCTGCCTCAATGGTGACAATATGCATGTGCTGCCAAACACAGGTTTTCTTTGAATAGGTTGACGAAAGAAAAGAAAATCAGCAGCCAACATAATTAATGGTTCGCTCCTTTTAACCCTTAGAGTGCGGGAAACGAAAATTGTCTCTGCTGTTGTTTCACATTTTGACTTTATTCTCAATTATTCTCAATAAAAACATGGTTTGGCAGAAATCTAGAATCATTTCCATTGGAAATGATTCTAAAATTCTGCCAAACTATGTTTTTGTTAATAGAACTTGAAATGAACAAGATGGTTGGTAAATCAGACAAATGCTCCCTGATGATGTCTGGGTTGAAATTCAAAGTCCTTGACCCTGGGTATTGGTGTAGTATGCTTATTAATCACAATAAATGGTGATAAATGTGTATATGAAGTTTCACATCATAATCTCAATTGCTAACAGAGATAAATTCTAGAAAAGTTTAACGCAATGTTTTGTTTATTAGTCACAATAAATATTTTGGTGCTAATTTGAATTGAATTGAATTTGAAAAACTTTTAACGTAAAACTTTAACAAAACGTTTAAATTCATTTGACCTTGGGCTCCTGGGCAGCATGGGTAGGATATACAATGAAAATATGGATGGTGATCAATGGGTATATGAAGTTTCAAGTTAATATCGCAAGAGGTCACAGAGATATAGCAATTTGAAAAAACTTTAACATAAGCTTTAACAAACAACATTCTCAGTCATTTGACCTTGACCTTGGGCTCTTGGACAGCATGGGTAGGGCATACAATGAAAATATGGATGGTGATCAATGTGTATACGAAGTTTCAAGTTGATATCCCAAGCAGTCACAGAGATATAGCATTTGAAAAAACTTAACAAAAAATTTAAAGTCATTTGATCTTGACCTTGAGCTCCTGGGCAGCATGGGTAGGGTATACAAATACAATGAAGATATGGATGGTGATCAATGTGTATATGAAGTTTCAAGTTGATATACCAAGCAGTCACAGAGATATAGCAATTTGAAAAACTTTAATGTAAAACTTTAACAAAAAGTTTAAAGTCATTTGACCTTGACCTTGGGCACCTGGGCAATATGGGTATATACAACGAAAATATGGATGGTGATCAATGTGTATATGAAGCTTCAAGTTGATATCCCAAGCAGTGACAGAGATTGATACAGCAATTTGAAAAACTTTAACATAAAACTCGGACGGCGGATGCCGGACAAAGCGGTAACTATATGCTCCCCCGAAAAAATTTGGTGATGGATATTTTCTACTTTTGATGCACACAGACAATCAGATGTCCTCAAATTGACAAAACCTCCATGGACATGATGGCAGGATGGACTAATTACGGTCTTAGTTTTATTACAGCAATTTATATGTAAATCCTGGCCATGAATGCCTTGAATACAAGTTTAATTCCGAGAACCACTTTATCTCATCAATCAGTCTAAACGGCTTTGTTCTGCACAAATCTACATTATCGGATAGTCAGATGCTGTCAATAACTTTGAAATGTGTATGTTTTCCAAAAACCGAAGTTGTTCATTGATAACTATTTCTCATGCAGAGTTTAGTTTTGGATAATTTACAGGAAATATTACCAATTTACCGAAACATTATTGGTATACTTCCACAGCTCCAGTTCAGGTGCGTATTTTGATCAACTTTGGGGGGAATTTTGTTATTTCTTCACCAAAAATGGCAAGTTGCGAGTGCTTTAGAATTGTCTCATTGAGACAATTCTAAAGAACTCCCAACTTGCCATTTTTGGTGAAGAACTAAGAAAAATACCTCGAATATTTTGTCAAATTACGCACCTTAACTGGAGCTCTGCACTTGAGAGATGTGAGAACATAGATTTACACACACTCTGGGTCAAATGTCGTAGAATCTCCCCACAAAGCAATTTCAGGCTGGCCAATACTGGCAATGTTATTTGAGACACGCCATGTGATTTTGTACCTTCGGGCATCTGCGTAATTTCATGAAATACAAAATTTACAATATATTTCGTAAAAGGTGTCAAAAGTCAACAACATTTTCAAAGTTTACAAAATTTACAAAAAAAATCATAAATAAAGACAAAAGTTGACAAAATATTCAGAGTTCACGCAGAATTTATATATTCTATTCTGCATGAACTCTGAATATTTTGTCAACTTTTCACTTTATTTATGAAAAATATTGTAAATGTATTTAATAAAATTACACAGATGTCCGAAGGTACAAAATCACATGGTGTGTCTCATTTGTGGCTGAGTGACTGGATCGGCTTATGGTATTTGTGACCAGTGTAGTGCCCGATCAACTAGCACTCTCCTGAAGCGTAATAATGATCTACACAAACATGACCAATGTCTACGTTAATCTTGCCCAGATGCCAACAATTCTGAAAACATGTTACTAATCTCATCAAGCAGTTTCACTAGCTGAGCCTCAGTTGTAGCACAGCTCAGGCTCAGTCAATCAAGATGTTTCATTTCAAGAACAATATTCAAGTATTTTGAGATAGAAATAATGAAAATATTGGCAAGATTAGCGCAGGCATATTAAATATTAAATATGCCTGCGCTAATCATTATTTTTTAAAATGTTTGCATGTTAGACGCATGATTGATTGATTTGAGTTATTATAGGAATGAATGGCATTTTTATGGAATTTATCGGGGAATAAACTTGGAAAAGTCGCGGGAATACTGGACGAAGCGATAAAAAATTACAATTTTCGAAAAAAAATAAAAATATTTTTCTTATTTTTTTTTATAAAATTTAAATTTTTTAAGGCCTCGTCCAGTATTCCCGCGACTTTTCCAAGTTTATATCCCCGATAAATTCCACAAAAAGGCCATTCATTCCTTATAATTCCAGCATTTGAAATAAATTCATCAAGAAAATGTGTTTATTTTCCGTTTTCTTAAGAATTATTTTAACTGCGCCTCACGGTTACGGAAAGTAGTTCAGCGTGGGAGTTTACTGGGATATAAATTTTGGACAGAGACTTGCTACGGGCCAATCAAATGTTAGGGAATTGTGTAAATATTTTTGTGCTGGAATTATTGGTGTTTAATGGCCTAACACAAGCTAAGGTCATTTAAAGCCGGGCCAACGGGTTCGATCCCGTGTTTAACCTGCTGCATTGGAGGGAAAATCCCAAAATCGGAACGGAATACTTACAATTATATTCAGCCCTGGCATTAGAATAACCCAACATGGTGCCAGGTCCATACCACACCAAAGTCACTTGGCCCCTTCCCATAAAAGTAATAGGATTACTCTTATAAGGGGTTTATAAGGAGTATGTCCAAATTCAACTCTCACATATAAGAATGACAAAGGCGTACCTGAGGGCCAAACCTATGGAAGCCCATTAGGGCCACTTCACTTTTTGTTAATTTCCATTTATTCAAGATGTTTTCTTGAATTTTCAAGATGTTTTCTTGAAAATTCAAGAAAAGAACTTGAAAATTCAAGAAAAGAACTTGAAAATTCAATAAAAATAACTTGAAAATTCAAGAAAACAACTTGAAATCTTGAATTTGCAAGTTCTTTTCTTGAATTTTCAAGATATTTTCTTGAATTTGAAAAAAAGATCTTGAAAATTCAAGAAAAGAACTTGAAAATTCAAGAAAACATCTTGAAAATTCAAGAAAAGATATCGAAAATTCAAGAAAGTATCTTGAAAATTCAAGAAAAGATCTCGAAAATTCAAGAAAAAATAAAAAAAAAGTGAAGTGGCCCTAATGGGCTTCTGTAAAAACCCAGTCTCAGGTCGCGATTCCGATAAAGCTGAATCCCGATCATTAAATTACCCATCACATGCTTCCATCCAACCACAACAACAGTAGGGGAATGGAATTGTGTGTAACGGTTAGTCTCACTGCAGAGGAGGGGGGGGGGGGCATTCGGACTCCGAAATATTCTCGATCGCTGATATATAATGGTTAGATGATGACTGAGCAGGCTGAGGGATTGTCTGCTAACATTATCACGTAGAATTTGAAAACAAAAATTGCCATCTGCTGGTGTATCATATTTTGTCTTTTTTCCTCAAGAAAAACATGGTTTGGCAGCACTGACAGTTTTGGCAGCCAGACAGTTTTGTAAAAACAGTGGACAACAAAAAAATAACTCATAAGTTGTAGTTTCATGGCCATTTACGGCACCCATTAGTTAAGCCTTGCTGTCAAGATCTGTTTAAGATGGAGCAATTAAGATGTCAGCAAATTCCTCTTTTCTTCTGGGAATCGTCCCTGAAGAATCCGGTCCACTAAGACAAAGCATAAATCTGTCACAATCACATCAGCCAATCAGACGCTACAGAGATCCCCAGAATACGGTCTACTCACACTGGGGATAAAACTGTCAGTCAGGCAACAATGTTCCATACAAACCAAACATTAAAGAGAGATATAAAAGAATACATTTCGTAGATTCGCAGGAATAAAACAGAAACAAGAGACTAAAACGGGCATTTATGGCATCTCAGAGAAGCTTCTTTATACTTTTAGTGATCAGTTAGGACTTCATATATTAAACTAGACATTATGTTTGTAAAACATGGACATGCCCACATGGCATACTGGGGCCCGCCGTTTCACTAAACTTTGTAAGACTAAAATGTTTGTAAGTGCAAAATTATGATAGTCTGTAAATTTCACATTAACAATATTTTCTTGTAAACAAGTATTGGATTTACATTTATTGAGCATAGGCTGCATATGCAGCCTATGCTCAATAAATGTAAATCCATCAATTGCAATTTTCAGCCGATCCTAAATTTGCACTTACGATCATTTTAGTCGTACGATGTTTAGTGAAACGGGCCACTGGACTCTAACTAGAGATTGTGTGTAAAAAAAGAAAACTTTAACTTTACACAAATTTCAAAGTCAATTGAGAATTTAGTCTTACAAACTTGCCAAAGTGGCAAAGTGTTTCAGCACAATTTGAAGATCACAAAGGTCAATGTCATGTCATTGGTGGTGTCACACATGTCCAGGTGAATGAACTGTCCAAATATTAAAGGAATCCTTATTATATGTTGGAGAAACTCATACAAACTTTTTGACGTAACAAAATGGCTAAGTGTTTCAGCGACATTTCGAAGGTGACAAAGGTCAAGGTTGTGTTAATGGTGGCGTGAGTGTGTGACAAATGTTCAGATGATTCAAGTGTCAATATATTGAAGCAATTAATACTTCATGTAATATTGAAGACATTACATGTTGGAGAAACTTACAAACTTTTTGAAGTAAGAAAATGGCTAAGACCATTTCCAAGGTCAGAAAGGTCAAGGTCATGTCATTGGTGGTGCGAGTAATTCACACATGCTCAGGTGAATGAACTGTCCAAATATTAAAGCAATACTTCAAGTATTATTGAAGATATTACATGATGGAGAAACTCTTACAAATATTTTCAACGTAAACTTTTTGACGTACATGTATTTTGAAGGTCAGAAAGGTCAAGGTCATGTCACTGGTTGTGTGAGTGCATCACACATGTTCAGATGAATGAACTGTCCATATATTAAAACAATTATTCAAGTAATATTGAAGATATTACATGATGGAGAAACTTACAGACTTTTTGACGTAAACCTTTTGACGTAAATGTACACAGACGGACAGACGGATGGAAGGACGTACGCAACCTCAAGAGCAATGCAATATGCCCCACTTGCTATCACATAGGGGGCATAATAATAACCATGCTTGACCAAAAATCATAATTTGACCCGCTGATCCCCACTGATTTTGACCCAGATACCACCACCACTGTAACAAATCAGAAAACGTCTTGGCTTTCGATCATCTTTATATAGTTACATCAAAACCAGTCTGTAAATACATGATGAGATGTCATTGACACATTTGATCTACATGCCTAAAAGTGGCAGCCATCTTGGACTATACAATAACCAGGCGCAGATCCAGGATTTCGGGTTAGGGGGGGGGGGGCGTAACTATTTTGCAATACTTGACTATATTATCATGCTCGTTCGATAATATAGTCAAGTATTGCAAAATAGTCGACCGAGCGGAGCTATCCGCTCGGGATAGCGCTAGGGGTGCGCATTTCCTGCGTTCTGGCGCATTTTGGAGCAAAAATATTGACACTGTCACAGTATGTTTAGACATGATATTTGATTGAAAATGTTTAAATTTTGAAACAATAAGACGACCGAAAAATGCATAGAATACATGGCAGTTGGCATGAAACGTGCCTTGTAACTTGTAAAAAATCTTTACTCTGCGAATTTTAGGGGGGGGGGTGGGGGGGGGGGGGGGGGTGGGGGGCGGGGGGGGGCGGGGGGTGAGGGGGGGGGGGGGGGGGGGGGGGCACGCGCGCCGGGTCCGCCCCCCCCTGAATCCGCCCATGATAACTTCCATTTGAATGAATTTGAAAATGATTCCCGATTAACCCTTACACCGCTATCTTAATTTTTTGTCATCTGCTGTTTATTTTCTATTTTCCATTTTTATCATCAAAAACATGCTTTGACAGCTCTTTATAATCATTTCCATTGGAAATGATTCTGAAGTGCTGTCAAACCATGTTTTTATTGAGAAATAAGGCAAGATATATAAGCAACAGCAGATGACGATTGTTGTGTGTAGCGGTCTAAGGGTTAAGTTAAGTTTAGGGTTTTATGTCTGCTCAACAGTAGGGTTTTACCGTATGTCTGCTCAACAGCAAGGTCACATACAAATGGAAATGTATCTGTATGGGCCAGCATTTCAGCACTGACATGTGTCTGTGACTGGAGAAAAGGGGCTTATGGGATTTATGACCAGTGTAACTTCTGCTCAAATAGCAAACGCCTGTAGCCTGATAACGATCTTTACTGCAGCATGTCACTATAGGTAGAGTGGAGTTGCCGCACCACAAGACATTTGTTAGGCCTAACAGAACATGCTATCAAACATTTACCAAAGGGCCTTTTCATCATTCTTGTCATTACTGATTCCCATGAGTGAAGAGATTTACCCAGCTGAGAAACCTTAAGTTGGCCGCCCACTGAAAAAGGGACCTTTGGCCATATTAACCCTTAGACCGCTACTCACAACAATTATCGTCTGCTGTTGCTTTTATATCTTGCCTTATTTCTCAATAAAAACATGGTTTGACAGCCTTTCAGAATCATTTCCAATGGAAATGATTCTGAAAGGCTGTCAAAGCATGTTGTAAATTATTCTAAAGTTCTGTCAAAGCATGTTTTTGATGATAAAAAGGGTTAAGCCAGTGTAGATCCCGATCATCATTGGGTACATATACAATGCGAGATTGGACAAAATTCACAGAGACATTGATAGAACCCGACTAGCGTAGCCGCTGATCAGACTGCACTTAAGCGCAGGCTGATCTGTGGCTATGCTGGTCGCATACATCACAAGGTAACTTTTCTCAAGGGGGATCAAGTGTAGGATTAGATACTCAACATTTTGTCTTAAAGGTTTATCCCTTGTTAAGGGCAGAAAGCCTGCCGCAGCTTATAGCTGTCTAAGCCAGAATTTTATGGTGCGATGTGAATAGAAATAATACATATATATGACCCACCAGGACAAGAAAAAATTAAGTGAAATGGCTTAACGTTCCAGCAACAGCTAAGGTCATAATTATAGAGACAGGACCACAGTTTAAATTCTTATCTGACAGACCTGTGAGTGGGGTGAAATATTATGTAAGTATTGTTCACACGTGGGGTGAGGATTGAACTCACAAGTCACAACCTAGCTCCGGTATTAAAGTCCAATGACATATCCCCTAAGCCACAGCCCATCCCTCACCCACAGGTTGAAGTAACGGACCGAGGTCTATAAATACATTAAATATGCCTAAAAGCATCAATAAATGAGAAAAAAAAAGCTAAACATTTTTTTACTCCCTCCATATAGACTTTTTGAGTCGATATGGAGGGAGTAAAAAAAATGTTTAGCTTTTTTTTTCTTCATTTATTGATGCTTTTAGGCATGTTTAATGTATTTATAGACCTCGGTCCGTTACTTCAACCTGTGCTCTCACCAGGACAGGAAGGTTAATGCAAATGTGGAGAAATACGAGCAATATAAAATGTTTTTGGAAATTGTTATATCCACCAATCTACATATAAAGCAGCTAACTCTACAAAACCTGAGGCTTAACCCTCGCTACGTGGGAGACGAAAATGGTCGTCTGCTGTTTTTCATTTTTGCCTTAATTCATAACAAAAAATCTGTTTTGGCAGCACATGAGAATGTATGATCATTGCACATCAAAAAATAAATACAGAGAATAAATAGTAATGTCCGTTAACATTTTATGGAAACACGGTTATCGCCCCTGATATCATTGTGGAAAGTTACGTCTGATATGAAATGCATAATAATGACAATCAATATGAGTGGTAATGGTGAATGAATGTATATTTTGCCAGAAAATGTCTCATTTGATGTCTCTGATATAAAGAACATTGTGTGCCTACTGATGGGCATGTACCTTTAAGGTCACCAAATTTACATTCAAAATTGTACCCTTACCACCTCAGATCAATAATGGCCCCAGATGAGAATCCATTAAAGATGGATTCGCCATTGTGGTTTGAATCCCGTTAAGCATGAATTCATAATTAAGATTCACATCCTTCCGCATGGATACAAAAACGCACGGACGCATTGATCAGTGTCGACTAGTGCTGACAGCAAACGCGCACAATGAAAATAGAATGCACAGATTGCATGTTTACATCTTGTAGTCAAATGAGACATATGTTGCCAAAACGTACACTAGACAATGAGGCCGTGACTGGAGAAATGGGGATTATGGCGTTTGTGGCCAGTGTATAGCTCTGCCCTGATCTACTAACACACTGATGATCAGTAGCCTATTTCACCAACATTGAAAAGTATACTTTTGTAGCAAAGTATACTTTGAGGGAGTAATCATTTATTTTCCGAAATGCATTATGTCATATAGAACTAACGACTGCATATATTTGATGATTAAAAGTATGCAGAATTATTATACTGAATTTATTACATTATCACAGCCAAAATGGCTGTGATAATGTAATAAATTCAGTATAATAAAAAATAAATTTATCCTAAAATTGAAAATGTCTCCCTCAAAGTATGCTTTGCTAGATAAGTATACTTTGCAATGTTGGTCAAATAGGCTACAGGCTGCATAATGTGCTAGCAGTATAATAGATCTACAATGTTTATGGGCACACTCTTGAGGCCTGATAAGGATCAATACCATTTATTACAAGCATGAGGGGTGTTTGTTTGTTTATTGGTGTTTGTTGAACGGCCTATCAACAGCTAAGGTCATGTAAGGCTGGGCAATTGGGTTCGTTCCCGTTTTAACCTGTTGCATTGGGGGGAAAATCCAAAATCAGAACGTAATATTTACATCGAGAAAGATATATTGAGCTCTGACATTAGAATATCCTAACCTGGTGCCAGGTCCATACCACACCAAAGTCATATGGCCCCTGCCCCTCAAATAGGATTACGGGTAATTGAAATACAATGTACTCACATAAGGGGTATAACCAGATTCAACTACCACATACAAAGATGTATGTGAGGGCCAAACCGGGTCTCCAGTCGGAATTACTGGTAAGGATGAACCCTGATCATTAAATTAACCATCGCAAACTCCCACCAGTGCCACCCACCATGAGGGTAATTCACTAAGTGTGCTACGAAACAGGGGGCTGTTTCACTAAACTTTGTACGACTAAAATGTTTGTAAGTGCAAAATTATGATAGTCTGTACATTTCACATTAACAACATTATTGGATTTACATTAAATCCATCAATTACAATTTCCAGACGATCCTAAATTTGCACAAACATTTTAGTCGTACAAAGTTTAGTGAAACGGGCCACAGGGATGCGCAGCCTGATCTGGGACTACACTGGTCAGAAATGCGATAGGCCCCATTTCTCCAGTCACTGCTATGGATGGGAAATAGTTTGGCAGAGCAAACAAATTGACCGAGACAAGCCACACAGCCGAGCTTATAGATAATTCATAAACAGACTGGTTTATGGAATATAAATTTCTCGTAGACAACATCGGACATTCACACAGCTTCTACTCACAGTTCTACTTACTTAACCCTTAGACCGCTATCTTATTTTATTTTGTTGTTGTCTGCTGTTTATTTTTTATTTTCCATTTTTATCATCAAAAACATGCTTTGGCAGCACTTTAGAATAATTTACAACATGCTTTGACAGCACTTCAGAATCATTTCCATTGGAAATGATTCTGAAGTGCTGTCAAACCATGTTTTTATTAAGAACACATTCCGCGATTTTATTAACTCTAATGTGAATATTTTGGCAGACAGTGCACATGTTCATTTGAGAATTATTGTTATCTTGCTAAAATAACATAGTTAGAACGTATTTATGCAAATAATATCGACTTACAGCTCCTTTTCCTACGTCCGTCACAACCTTAATTGTATCATAACAAATGAAATAATGTGTTTAAGGCTCTAACGTCAATATTGTAGTGGCAAGTTCATATGATCATTTGAGAAATATCAATATCCTGCAGAAATACATAGAATGCATAGAAAATTACAATTTTAAACATTTTGTTATGATACGAGGTCGTGTCCGACCAAAGTTAGAAACCTTGTTCATATATAGAGCTATACTGATGAAAGCCGAAACACAAACACGCCGAATGCCTGTGCTCCATACCACAGGCCTGTATAGTGGTATTGGCAAAAAATGTAGATCCAGATGAGACGGCTCGTGACGAGCCGTCTCATCAGGATCTGCACTTTTTGCAAGTACATGTAATTTTCATATTTTTAGAACACTTTAAACACCCACTTTTCATAAATGGACTACCGTAATAACCCAATATATTCGGACAGCATTTATTCTGGGGAAACCCATGTACATAGTTTACCACAACAAAAAGTGTCCAATTATTTAGGGTTAGTATGATTGTACTGTATTGGTTTATCACAATAACAGTGTATTTGGATACAATTTGTTTTGGAAAACCCCTATTTATAGGGGTTTTCCAAAACAAATGGTGTCCAAATATTTAGGGTCATTACGGTAGTCTGAAAATCATTGGTTGCAAAATTAATGTATCAAAATCCATTCCAGTTACTTAGGGGTGAAAGAGTTAAAGGCACTGTGTCTCAGATGATGTCTCGGATATACAAAATATGGGCAGATAACTCATACATGTTTTTGACAATTAATAGGGTTCTTTCCCTTGACTTATAGACATGTACATGAAAACCAAATTTGGTAGAATAAATAATACATGTCCTTTTTCAAATGGGAGTCTCAATACAATTGCTTATGGGAGTTTAAAGGTACATGCCCACTCAGTAGGCACAACATGCTCTTTATAGGAATTAAATAAGTATATAATTGTGTCACTATTGCACCAGTTCTAAAACTTACAAGTGGCCGCTATACAGGTATAATCAATTAGTAATATTTATTTTACTGATAGTGACGCGCGTTGGTATCAGGCTATTTTCATATGTAAATGAGGCATGATATTTAAATAGTTTAAATAGTAATGTCCATTAACATTTTAAGGAAACACGGTTATCGCCCCTGATATCAGCGTGGAAATTTACGTCCGATATAAAATGTATAATAATGCCAATCAATATGTGGTGTAATGGTGAATGAATGTTTATTTTGCAAGAAAATGTCTCAGATGATGTCTCTGATGTAAAGAACATTTTGTGCCTACTGAGTGGGAATGTACCTTTAACCCTTCCTACGCTGTTGACGGAAATTTCCGTCTGCTGTTTTTCATTTTTGCTTTAATTCTTAACAAAAAACTGGTTTTTGACAGCACATGAGAATCGTCTCCATTGGAGACGATTCTCATGTGCTGTCAAAACCAGGTTTTTGTCGAGAAATATTGAAAATAAAACATTTCCAGCAGACGACAAAATTTAATTCAGCGTAGTAAGGGTTAAAGTGACTGCATCTCAGATGATACCTCCGAATATGCATTTAACAAAATCAGTTGAGATAAATAAATGAATATTGTATGAATACAATCACAACTTGTCCCTGGTCATAAACATGCGTTTGTTGGATAATTATCACATTTGCTTGTCAGCTTTCCAGGCTGTAAACAGCAAGTCCAGGAAATTCTATGCTAAATTTAACTTGGAAGTATTGTGTCATCTATCTGGAAAACCTGCTATTAGTGACGTGATTCCTTTCACTGATTCATCATTACCACCGACTAACATTTTGCTGAATATACGACACATGGACAAACCTGCTTGAAAATCATTTCAAAAGCTTTATTACAAGTTATTTTCAGCATTGCACCCTTTCACCCCTAAGTAACTGGAATGGATTTTGATATGTTAATTTTGCAACCAATCTAGTTGTCACAAAATAATTTTCAGACTAGTCCATTTATGAAAAGTGTGTGGTTTTTTTCTCTCTAAAAAATATGAAATTATCTGATGAGACGGGTCATCACGAGCTGGCTCATCTTGATCTACACTTTTTGCCAATACAATGTACCACTATACAGGCCTGTGGTGTTGAAACGGTTAGCGCTGTAATACCTTGTGCATGATAATAGTAAAATAACTGCATTTAACAATGTGAAAACTGAATTTAATCACTGACATAGTCGATGATGTAATGACCAATCAAAAAAAGTTTGCCATGTGACTACGATTTGCGAGTGCATACGCGGGAAATATACATGTTATATTAACCAAAACAGTTAATTTTTCAATATTAATTTGTTTTTACTTCCTTTTTTGCAGGTCACCCATAGCGTAATATATGTTCTGAAAACTGATACAAATCTACAATTAACCCTTTCAACACCACAGGCATGGGCAAAAAGTGTAGATCCAGATGAGCTGGCTCATGGCGAGCTGTCTCATCAGGATCTGCACTTTTTGCAAGTAATTTTCATATTTTTGAGAACAAAAATACCCCCTTTTAATAAATGGTCTAGTCTGAAAATCATTTTGTGACGGTTTGATTGGTTTCAAAATTAACAGATTAAATTATATTCCAGTTAATTAGGGGTGAAAGGGTTAAATGCTCCTTTACCAAACGATTTGCTCCCATTTCATCCACCTCCGAGACCAACGGTCTTTAACCCTTCCACTGCTGAATTAAATTATGTCGTCTGCTGTTTATTTTCTATTTTCTTCAACAAAAATATGCTTTGAAACCATAAAAGTAGGCGAAATATAAAACAGCAGATGTCAATTTTCGTTCCCAGCAGACAAAAGTTTAATTAACATGGGTACTAACAATATCAATAATTTTAGTATTTATGCACAGATTTAATATTTTTAACTTTTGTTTTCTTAGATTATTTCCGAGCTGGCTGGTCACAAGGTGCATGATCACGTGGTTACAACAACAACAACAATGGCTAAACGTGTTGAAAGCACACCCACTCCAAAGTAAGAACTATTTAATATTTTCCATAATATGCAACAGATTTTGATGAAATATGGCGCAGCAAATGCGTCTTCATGAGCTGCATTTGGTGGTATCGGGAGTTTGGCACATACTTATGTCGTTTTTGCGAAGAATCAATATCGATTTCCGTGTCAGTAAACACGGAAATCTATTCTTTGCAAAAACGACAGAAGTTTGGGCCAAAGTACCGACACGTTTGATGCGCCATATTTCATCAAAATCCATTACATAATAAGGACAATATAACAGAATATGTACTTTAAATCGGAAGCGCTTCTGGAAGTATCAGTAATTGTTGTTGTTGTTGTTGTAATCACGTGATCATGCACCTTGAGTGCAGTTTCCACAATTGTTCATCTTTCATGACAGCTAGCCTGTGACACTACTCCATTGCTGCATTTATTTTATTGCCAAAACAAATAAATTAACATAGATGAACTAGTGTTGTTTTTATTTCCAATAAAAGCAATAATTTAAAGTGGAATTTTGCTAAAAAAAATAATTTGAGACAGAATACTTTTTGCAAAATTAAATTGTCAAAATTCAGTTTTCAAGTATGCAACTCCAACAGTAATAACTAGATTGGTCAGTAAGCGAGTTTTCTGAATACCCCCCGCGTGGGCCCAGGTACCCCTAAATATGTAAAAAAGATCCAAGTGTGTGGGCTTGTGATCTTGACTCTGTAGCCGATTTCACCAACATTGCAAAGTATACTTTGAGGGAGTAATCATTTATTTTTCCTGAAATGCATTATTTCATATAGAACTAACAAATGCATATATTTCATGATTAAAAGTATGCAGAATTATTAAACTGGCTGTGATAATGTAATAAATTCAGCATAATAAAAAGTTAATAAATTTATCATAAAATTGAAAATTTCTCCCTCAAAGTATACTTTGCTACTAAAGTATACCGGTACTTTGCAATGTTGATGAAATAGGCTACTGGGCTAATTAGCGGGGGAACGTGAATTTGTCATAGGGTGGTTAGTGGTCCATTGGAGTAATGCTTGTGTGAAATGTGAAAGCAGATCTGTAGCCTATTTCATCAACATTGCAAAGTATACTTTAGTAGCAAAGTATACTTTGAGGGAGAAATTTTAAATTTTAGGATAAATTTATTAATTTTTATTATACTGAATTTATTACATTATCACAGCTATTATGGCTGTGATAATGTAATAAATTCAGTATAATAATTCTGCATACTTGTAATCATCAAATATATGCAGTGGTTATTTCTATATGAAATAATGCATTTCGGGAAAAATAAATGATTACGGTACTCCCTCAAAGTATACTTTGCTAGATAAGTATACTTGGCAATTTTGATGAAATCGGCTACTGAGCAAGGAAATAGAAGTTATAACCGATTTCTCTGATGTTAAGTTTTGTAAAGAGACTAAGTATTTGACCTTGACCTTGGGATTAACGGGAATTGGACAGTCGCGGATTTGGCACAGCATGGTAATAGAGCCTTACAGGAATGCATGTGTGAAATATTAAGCCTTTTACATGAAGCAAATAGAAGTTATAACATATTTCTCTGATGTTAAGTTTTGTAAAGAGACTAAGTATTTGACCTTGACCTTGGGATCAGCAGGGGTTGGACGGTCATGGATTTGGCACAGCATAGTAGTAGAGCCTTACAGGAGTGCATGTGTGAAATATTAAGCATTTTAGATGATGGAAATAGAAGTTATAACAATATTTCTCTGATGTTAAGTTTAGTGTCGGACGGACACACGCACGGACAGACGGATGGACAACCTGACTCCAGTATACCCCACCCCACAACTCGTTTCGGGCGGGGTATAAAAATGTTATCTGATATTTTTCAGATATAATCTATTACCAGTACCGTAAATTGGTCACAGCCCATCGGTATTTTACATGGAACAGACTGCGGTGAATTCATGCCATCTATACCACAGAGAGTAGTAATTTACCATATTTCCAGTCGTAACATGACAAGAAAATAATAACAAAACATAATTGGGCCCGCGGCTGGAAACAGGACCTCATGTTGTACAGGACGAATGTAGAACCCGATCGAATAAAATCCACAGTTAAGTCATGATCAGTCGGGAAAACAAATACGGCGGCTCATTTCTGTGTGACTAAATGAGTATAGTAGCCCTGATATAGGTATACAGATGTCCGATCAGTGTAATTAATACTGGGTGAAAATGTCACAAAAACCAATGTCTTGTACCTTGGGCTGTTATATTACATATTTCCATGATATTCTGTATAAGCAAGTAATATGATCAGTAGCCGATTTCACGAAAATTGCTAAACATATTTATCTAGCTAAGTATACTTTGAGGGAGTAATCATTTATTTTTCCCGAAATGCATTATTTCATATAGAACTAACTAACTAAAGTATGCAGAATTATTATACTGAATTTAATCATTTATTTTTCCCGAAATGTATTATTTCATATAGAACTAACAACTTCATATATTTGATGATTAAAAGTACCGGGTATGCATAATTATTATACTGAATTTATTACATTATCACAGCCAAAATGGCTGTGATAATGTAATAAATTCAGTATAATAAAAATTTATAATATTATCCATAAATTGAAAATTTCTCCCTCACAGTGTACTTAGCAAGATAAGTATACTTTGCAATTTTTGTGAAATAGGCTACTGATGGCCACAACCCCAGACAACCCCAGACAACCCCAGACACAAACTAATAACACCTTAGTAATAACAATATACTTTATTTTAACCCTTACATGGCTGAATTGAAATTTGTCGTCTGTTGTTTATTTTTTAATCAAAAACATGATTTTGATAACACTTTAGAATCATTTCCATTGACACTCATGAAAGTGTAAACTGATTTCTATTATTTTGTTGAGAAATATGGACAATATAAAATAATATGCACATGACAAAATTTAATTCAGCATTGTAAGGGTTATGATCATGATGATCTACACAATTTGCAAATATTAGGAAAGACGTCTCTAGTGTTGAAAGGCTTAAACAAATGGCTACATGTAATACAAACAAGTACACTAATTTACCTGATCAACTGGAGACGATTCTATCCATCCTAACTTGGTCAATATCTGCGTGAGCATTGTCCTACAATATTTCTTCTAATACACAAAACATTAACCCATTAAAGACGGGATACACTTATAGTAGTATGAAACTTTTTAGGGGGGAAAATCCTATTTTCTGCATTTCATCTCAAAAGTATATGTTGTTACCACTCATTTGAACCATCTCGACGAGACGGTTCAAATGAGTGGTAACAGCATATACCTTTATGGAGAAATAAACAAAAGAATGAGATTTTTCCAATAAAAATTATTGTATCCTTAGACTGAAATGGGTTAAGTATTCATTGTTCGTACATGAAGTAGATAAAACACACGTTCGTTTCTGACACTGCTAAGTCTCCATTTCACTGAGTCGCTGGAAATTCAAATGGAGATCTTACATCGAACAATCAATGTAGTGGCACTGGGTTTTGCTGATAAATTTAAATTCAATTTCAGTTCAAGAAATAAAATTTCTCCTTCTGCCATGTACGATCAATGGAACAGCAATTTACATTCATTTGGCAGCTGGCGTTCATGGAATATAGCGGAAATCACTAGAGAAAACTCGCCCAAAATTAGCATACCTATCAAGACAGTTTGTCTGTACATGTAACGGCCTCTCAAATGATTTATTTGCCTTTAACCATTACAGTTAGAGCTCAGTTACTGAATTCCGTTGTCCCTTGTATATATTAAATTTTCCATTTCACTCATCAAACACATGATTCAACAACACTTTAGAATCATTTCCAATGGAAATGATTCTAAAGTACTGTGAAACCATTTTTTATTGAGAAAGAAGACAACATATAAAACAGCAGACGGAAATTTTTGCTTTATTTGCCTTTAAAACAACATACCATGTATAGCCAAATATAATCAAATAATTTATGTGCATAAAACATGTAAAACATCCCACAATATACAGCCACATATAACCAAATAAATGTTGGAAGAATTAATTTAATCTGTTCATACATTAACCCTTACAATGCTGAATTAATTTGTGTCGTCTGCTGAATATTTTTTATTTTCCATTTTTCTCATCGAAAACTTGGTTTGGCAGCTCTTTAGAATCATTTCCAATGGAAATGATTCTAAAATGCTGCCAAACCATGTTTTTACTGAGAGAAAAGACAAAATATGAATTAACAGCAGACGTCTATTTTCGGTTCCCGCATTCTAAGGGTTAATTGTGTGATATCCCAATACATTCTATTAATTTGTCTGTTCATGAAGCAGCTCCTAAAATACTTTATCTGCCTTTAAAAAAATACAATACACAACCACATATAACGAAATAATAAATTTAGTTGCCTTTAAAAATCACACACTATAGTGTAAACAACCACATATAACCAAATAAATGTCGACAGAATTAATGCAATCTTCTCACACATTAATTGCGTAATGTCCCAATACTGTGTTTTCTATTAAGTTACCACAATAACCTGCAACAGGCTAAACAAATTAATCCTCAAACAACGGGCGCGTTCACAAGCCTCTAATGTGCATGTAATATTTGATTTCCCTAATTTTATTACCACAACCCGGAATGCCTTAAGAGCGCTAACAAACTCACTTTGCCGATCAATAGGCCCCGTAGCAGAAATTGGCCGTGGGATCCAATTTGTCAAAAATGATACGAATGGGGGAACTTCATAAATGGCCAGATGGCCGACAAAGAGGACGTGTGGATGATTCAGCCCAGTGTAGTTAGTGATTCACTGATCCATACGGCTTTGTCATGATCAAACGTGCTTGAATGTGGAGGTGATAATAATGGAATAGCAAACAGTGTAGTCCCAGATCAGACTGCGCGGATGCGCAGTCTGATCTGGGAACTACACTGGTCGCACACATTGTAAGGTACCTTTTGTCAGTGGACAGCTCAAAGGAGTCGCTACACAAGAAACAACACATATTTGCTCTTTTGAACACGTGTAGCTCAAGAGAAAGTGCACACAACTGAAAATTGATCTGAATTGTACATGTATATAATCCAATACAGGCACAACTTTCTGTGATACATTTTACTAACCAGGTGGCCGCAGCCCGCATGTCAAGCCTACCGAGGGATAATAGATGGTGTCAGTGTATTTATTTGAAGTTTGAAGTAAATCCGAGTATTACGGTTTTGGAGATATAAGTAAAAACTTTAACACCAAATTTAAAGTCATTTGACCTTGACCTTTGGCCTGTGGGCCACATGGGTGGAATATAGACTGAAACTATGGATGATGATAAATAAGTATTTGAAGCTTGAAGTAAGTCGAAGTAAGTCGAAGTAACGTATGTAAAAACTTTAACGCACATTTCAATGTCATTTGACCTTACCTTTGTTGATGTGGGCTGCATTAAACTAGAGTTATCATTGGAATTATCATAATACCCCCACAAACATCACTTTGATACATGAACAGATTTAATATCAGAAAGAGATTCACAGGTCGGAATGGAAATTTCATACCCACGTTTTGCCTTTAACCTCCAAGTGTGACCTTGACCTTGAACGTAGGCACATGGGTATTGAAAGCGACACATCGTCATGGAAACATTTGTGGCAAATCATTTGAAAATGCATTAATCGGTTTTGAAGGCACACAACGGAAATTAAATCTCATGTGCATTTTTACCTTTGACCTCTAAGTGTGATGATGACCTTGGATATATAGATACGTGGGTATTGAATGCAACACATTGCCTCAACATGGCAAACATTTGTGGCAAATCATTTGAAAATCAATTCATCGGTTTAGAAAATATAGAGCGGAAACAAAATCTCAAGCATATATTTACCTTTGACCTCTAAGTGTGACCTTGATCTTAACTCTTTACGTGCTAGCGGCGAAAATATCCACCAAACGAATTAAGAGTGTATGTTTTATTTCTGTCTGTAAATATGTCTTGAAATTTCATTAGAATTGAGTCCTCAGGACTCAATTCTAATGAAATTCCAAGACATATTCATGATATTTACGGGGAGAAATACAAGAAAATATGATGAACTTTTGTCCGCTAATTTGGAACAATTTATAGCCCACACGTTTCCCAGCATGCAAAGCTGACACCTGTATACAGACCCCCTAAAGAATGTGAAAGATCAAAAGAAGTATAAAAGTTTGAAGTAAATCGGAGTAAGGGTTGTGGAGATATGTAAAAACTTTCATGCAGATTGCGTAACATAAACTTCAAAGTAATTTAAAAACTATAATAAGTGAGCAGTGGTTGGCTAACAGACACCCGTTTACACGTGCACTACCTGGGTCAACACATACAACAAGTTAGATATTAGAACATTAACCCTTTCAATGCGACTTAAATTTTGTCGTCTGATGTTTATTTTTTACCTTCCATTTTGCTCATTAAAAACATGCTTTGACAACACTTTAGAATCATTTCCGTTGGAAATGATTCTAAAGTGTTGTCAAAACATGTTTTTATTCAGAAAGAAGACAAAACATAAAACAACAGTAGATGGCTATTTCCGTTTCCTGCATTCTAAGGGTTAATAAACATGGCACAAAAATGCTCCCAGTGGCAGATTAGAGACTTCGGCAAACATTGTCTAAGGACCCACAGACAGACACATGAACAGACACATGAACACAAAAAGTTCAAACACAATATGTTTCAAATAAAATCAGATGTCAGCAAGTTCTTAACCCTTAGATCGCTACACACAACAATTGTCGTCTGCTGTTGCTTTTATATCTTGCTTTATTTCTCAATAAAAACATGCTTTGACAGCACTTCAGAATCATTTCCAATGGAAATGATTCTGAAGTGCTGTCAAAGCATGTTGTACATTATTCTAAAGTGCTGTCAAAGCATGTTTTTGATGATAAAAATGGAAAATATAAAATAAACAGCAGACGACAAAAAATTAAGATAGCGATGTAAGGGTTAATAAAGTATACGTTGTTACCACTCATTTGAACCGTCTCGCTGTCAAACCATGTTGTAAATTATTCTAAAGTGCTGGCAAAGCTTGTTTTGATGGTAAAAATGGAAAATAGTAAATAAACAGCAGACGACAAAAAATTAAGATAGAGGTGTAAGGGTCAACTTGAAATGTGGCTGTGACTGGATAAATGGGGCTTATGGGTTTTGCGACCAGTGTAGATCCAGATCAGTCTGTGCATTCGCACAGTCTGATCAGGATCTGCACTATTCAATGAAACACATGTCTACAAGAGTGTGCTATTTGATCATGGCTCACACTGGTCACTCATCCCATAAGCCCCATTTCTTTCAGCCACATCCACAAATTACCGAAACTACAAATCAGAAGTATACGTGATGAATTAAAGCCTCTTAGACCACAAGGAATGGATGTCCAATTAAATTCCCTCCATCCCATGATGCAATTTGTCAACTGCTGTATTTCCCACGATTTGCTCGTTTCACAGTGAAAACATGTTTTGACTTCAATTATTAGCAAGACCAGGAGCCGATTTCATCAAAATTGCAAAGCATATTTATCTAGCAAAGTGTACTTCATTTATTTTTCCCGAAATGCACCATTTCATATATAACTAACAACATCATATATTTGATGATTAAAAGTATGAAAGTGTATGTTGTGACCACTCATTTGAACCGTCTCAACAAGACGGTTCAAATGAGTGGTAACAACATATACTTCCGATGAGGAATAAAGAAAATATTTAGAATTTCCTGTCAGTATAATTGTGTGTCCCCAGAATGTAATCGATTACATTCATCGAGCTTAAATTGAATCGCAGTTTCTTTTCCATATAACAGACAGTATCGTCTTTTCAGAGTCTGAATCAAATGTTGTTGCAATGTCGAGGCGATGTAACAGGTAAAAACATTTCCAAAGATTTTTTTCTATTTTCTTTATTTCTTCTTGAAAGTGTATGTTGTGACCACTCATTTGAACCGTCTTGATGAGATGGTTCAAATGAGTGGTAACAACATATACTTCTGATGAGGAATAAAGAAAATATTTAGCATTTCCTATCAGTATAATTGTGTATTCTCAAAATGTAATGGATTACCATTCCTGTAGCTTCGATTGAATCACAGTTTCTTTTCCGTATCGTAGACAATATTGTGTTTTTAGGGTCTGGATCAAATGACATTGGTATGTCGAGGTGATGTAACACTACCAAAATATCTCGCTCATCTCACGAATAATGAATACGTAAGTTCAATTAGGCGATGTATCACTATCTCCCGCACTTTCCATTGATTGCTCATCAGCTCTATATTCATGGGAGATGTTCGTATCGAATGATTGACAAATAAACTTTGGCGCCTATGACAGCTTTGTATAGTCGGGGCGGGCAATTCATCAGGCGAGTGATGTAATCAAGCACACCAACGTCTCGCGCTCCACTATCTCGAAATGAATACAAAGTCAATATGCGATTATTTGTATTTAGCTCCAAAACTCCCTCAAAATCACGTTCACTTGACAAGTGGTGCCAAATTAATGCAAGTCTAGCTACCTACTGAGACATCAACAAAAACAGAATCATAGCGTTTCAACGAACGATGCAATAAATAGGTTGGATAAGAATCCCATGAGAGCATCTGCAACATGTGTCTATATATGGGCGCAAAAGAAACCGATTAACCATTTCACCCCTAGGTTACTGGAATGTTAATGTTAATTTCGCAACCAATCCAATGGTCACAAAACGATTTTCAGACTAGTCCATTTATGCAAAGGTGTGTTTTTGTTCTCAAAAATATGAAAATTACTTGCAAAAACCGGCTCATCTAGATCTACACTGTTTGCCAATACCACTATAAAGGCTTGTGGTGCTGAAAGGGTTAACCCTTAGACCGCTACTCACAACAATTGTCGTCTGCTGTTGCTTTTATATCTTGCCTTATTTCTCAATAAAAACATGTTTTGACAGCACTTCAGAATCATTTCCAATGGAAATGATTCTGAGTTGCTGTCAAAGCGTGTTGTAAATTATTCTAAAGTGCTGTCAAATCATGTTTTTGATGATAAAAATGGAAAATAGGAAATAAACAGCAGACAACAACAAAAAATTAAGATAGCGGTGTATGGGTTAAGACGAAAATGATAAAATTCACTGCTACCCAGTATCATCATCTGTTAGGGGCATGACAGTGACTGTGTCTTAGATGATTTCTCTGATAGTCATTACATGCATGTGGGTTTTCACTTTCAGAGCTCCAGATAAGGTGCGTATTTGCTTAAATACCCAATTGAAATCAGAAGTAGTGAGTATCAAAAAGCAATGAAAAATTTGTGGTATCTTTATCATGCTACCGAAAACAATATACAGACCACAAGTATAGCATATTTTCTTATTTTTCCATGAAAACCATCTTGGTATTTCATTAGAATTGTCTCCAAGGAGACAATTCTAATGAAATACCAAGATATGTTTTCATTTAGAAGCAAACTATTCAATAATTGCGGTCTGCTGATGTGTAAACAGTAGTGTGATTTTATTTTACCCAATTAAAATTTCGAAATACCCAATTGTTTCAGAAATGATGGAGTGAAAATATTCAATTACTAATTCCTTATCTGGAGCCCTGCAATTTAATGACATATAACATCAATCCCACCATTTTATTTGTTTTTTTATTAGTGTTTAATGGCCTATCAACAGCTAAGGTCATGTAAGGCCGGGCAAACGGGTTCGATCCCATTTTAACCTGCTGCATTGGGGGGAAAATCCCAAAATCAGAACGGAATATGTACATCAAGAACAAATATAGTCAGCCCTGAAATTAGAATAACCTGACCTGGTGCCAGGTCCATACCACACCAAGTCACTTGGCCCCTTCCCCTAAAATAGGATTACGAATATCGTAATACTCACATAAGGGGTATAACCAGATTCAACTGTCACATACAAAATGCCAAAGACGTATGTGAGGGCCAAACCAGGTCTCCAGTCGGGATTCCGGTAAGTATGAACCCCGATCGTTAAATTACCCATCGCGTGCTCCCACCTGCCACCCACCACCATTTTATTTGATCAAAATCCCCAAAACCTGTGTTATATTCAAGTACATGCTTTCAGAAACTGTGAGAAACAGGGGAGGTAATATGGTTTGGCATAATTTGGTATTTGAGCAAGACTTGTAAAAGTAAGGAAAAATGGTTAAAATTCTTTATTTTCTGTTGTGAAATAATACTACTGTACACATGTGCCAAATTTATAAAGAAGTACCCATTATTGGCACTAGCGTGATTAATTTAAATAAACTAATTTGGTAACCAGCGATTGAAAAAAATGTGTATAATATGGAAAACTAACTATAGTTGCAAATGCTAGTTATTTTTCAGTATTATAAACATGTTTTTTACCAATCCTCACGTTTATGCCCCCCCGGTCTCGGTAGTGTTTGGACTGTGTGTCTGTGTGTCCGTGAGTCTGTGTGTGTGGCACATTAAGAGGTTCTCAATTATGTCAGAACTTCTATATCCCTTGAAGGATTACATAAATACATGTATGTCAACACAGTATACCGACACATGCCACACATCCATGCTGACCTTGACCATTTGACCTTCACAACTTTGAAATCTTTCCCACATTAAGAAGTTTGCGGAGTTTCTCAATTATGTCATAGCTTCTATATCCCTTGAAGACTACTTTAATATTTCAATACATCATACTTGTGCACATATATGATGTCCTTAATATGATCTTCACCATTTGACCATCACAACCGTGCTTATCAATACTGATCACTTTTGGTAAAAGTAAATAACATTGGTAGAATGTGGCGCCACTCTTTCTTTACGACAGTGAGGCAGTATCCTCTACAAAGCTTCCCAGCAGCCTGTCAGTTTGACGGAGTATCTGTACAATTCTGTCCAAACAAGGTGTGCCACCATCACAGAATGTTTCTTGTTGCATGTTTTGAGGTTAACAGAATCAATTGCAGCAGGCCCGTATGCAGAGGGGGTTCGATGGGTGCGTACGCACCCCCCTTAACCCGTTCAACACCATAGGCCTGTATAGTGGTATCGACAAAAAGTGTAGATCCAGATGAGCCGGCTTGTGATGAGCCGTCTCATCAGGATCTGCAGTTTTTGCAAGTAATGTTCATAATTTTGAGAACATAAATGGACTGGTCTGAAAATCATTTTGTGATGATTGGAATGGGTTGCAAAATTAACATATGAAAATCCATTCCAGTTATTTAGGGGTAAAATGGTTAATCTTCCGAGGTCTGTCCGTGAATGTGCAAAAAAACAATGTTTAGCCCTTCGCGCCGTTGATAACGCACCGCCATAAATTAATTCCTGCGTACGTGCCTGTGCAGGGTCGGGACTTTGATGGGGAAATCCCAGTTGATGGAGGCAATAAGTCTCATGCGAAGCTCCGTCGATATCACAACGCAAGACTGGGATTCCAGTCTCTGAGTTCTAACACTTCCATTGATTATGTTTCTCACACGTCATCTTGAATTCTGCGTTAATATACAAATACAAAGAAAACATACTTCTGCACTGGAACGTCAATGGCATTTACGCGAAAAACTAATGGTGAATATGACGTTAAGTTATTCGTTGTGTGGAGACAATTCTGTTATTTTCGTTGCCCTGGCCTGAGACCAGCACATGCTCTAGTTTTGGGTTAAATGCATCTTTAACTCTTCGCATGCACGCCAAACGAATTAGTATATGTTTTATTTCTCTCTGTAAATATGTCTTGAAATTTCATTAGAATTGTGTCCTCTGGACACAATTCTAATGAAATTCCAAGACATATTCATGACATTTATAAGGAGAAATAAAAGAAAATATATTGAATTGTCATCTGCTATTTTTGAACTATTTATAGCCCACAAATTTCCCAGCATGCAAAGAGTTAACCCATTATATATGTACAATACACCTTTACAGTCTCCGCGATTTTTATCAGATCGCTAAAAACATTACCAGACATAAAAATAAAATTGATTCTGTGTGATATTGAAGAGCTTTTAAGTATCAAGGTGTATGATCATCTGGTTAGAACAACAACAAAAACAAGTACTGAAACTTACCGAAGCCCTCCGATTCAAAGTACGTATTATTTTATAATTATTTTTATTATGTAACAGATTTTGATGAAATATGGCGCATCAAACGTGTCTTGTTAAGCTACATTTGGTGGACATTTGCTGCATTTGGCCCAAACTTCTGTTGTTTTTGCGAAGAATCTTCACAAAAACGACATACATGTACGTATGGGCTGAACTCGCCTAGTACCACCAATTGCAGCTCATTAAGACGCGTTTGCTGCGCCACATTTCATCAAAATCCGTTGAAATTCGGTCCACCCACTTCCAGTTTACTATTGTTGTTGGACAGGCGGAAAATTTTACTGAACATGTTCGTCGGTCCGACAGGTTTCGCGGAGCATAGAAATTTTAAAATATTTTTCACTATTCTCATTTCTCTTCCAAAATATATGTTGTACAGACATCATATAGCCACCGTAGTGAATGGTTATGCAAAATTTGCTCTCCTCATTAACTGGAATTTATGTGGATTAATAATGGAATAACGAAGTGAAAGTTATATCAAAATGGAGATAAAAATTGAGTGATTCTAAATATTAACTTAAATTGGAAAATATGTGAATATAAATAGTGTTTTTCAAAAAAAAAAATTAAGTTTCCATTGTGGTTTGTAGTGGATCCCCTGCTGGGTCAACATGTGAGTCTATAGTTTGGATATAACCAGATTGCTGTTGCTGAGGATTGCCTGCTGTGCTCCTGGTCAGTTTTGGAGATTCTGGAATATTCCATAGCTGCCCACATCTGGAATGTGTTAACGTTACATAACAGGCAGAAAACCTGGATGGTACCAGCACACTGCTGACCAACAGGACTGTATAGCACATCCACTGTCAACTCAGGACAAAAGGCACCTAATCATCAAAAATGGAATCAGATGCGTCCAAACAATCTACGCTGATTTTGCAGCAAGAGTTATCAGAAGTAACATGTTCATCAAAGCAGTCAACACTCCTGTTGCAAGATGCCCAACAGGATCTGTCTCAAAATGACTCATTCTCATTCTCTGGATTTTCCTCGATTTCCTATGGGCAGGTTGAACAAACCATATGTGACAAGCTTCATGGCGTATTCTTCTCTATGGATTACAATGAAACGCAGACCAGCATTGTGTTCTTCCTAACAACCATATTTGAAACATTCCTGAACCAGTTGAGTTCGGCATTCGTAGGACAAGCAGACATCAACAAAGACAAATTTAAATTTACAACTCATGTTCAAAAAAAGAATGTCTATGTAGCCATTGACAAAACCAGCAGACAGCTGAAAATCTTGGGTCCAGGGCCTGTGGAGAGATAATAACTTCAGAAGGCTCTCAATTAACTTGTACAGGACACTGATAACAGAGCAAACACATGATAAAAGTGACCCCCTGCTGCAACTGACCAGCACACCAGCAGCATTGCACACTGGGGCCAGACTATTCTCCCATGAATCTCCTGTACTGGCGATTCCACCTGTGGTAGATGAGGAACTTCCTGTGAGCCAGCAAATCTCCATAGTTATGGAGATGATAACAAATATCGCCACACAGATTGGATCCTTACAGACCCAAGTGACAAATCTCACCACAGAAGTTGTCAAGCTTAGGGAGCAACAAGTCGGTGCAGAATATGTCCCTTCCAATCACAGCACACTACCACCAAATGACCCGTCAATAGTGGTAGTTTCACTGTCACAAGTCGAGCCAAATGAAAATATGCTCACAAACTCTGAAACAAATGACAACCAACAGCAAAATGGAAATGTGCCCACTCCCATAGACACGGTAACAAATAACGACCCACAGCCCTCTACACTGAAAAAGACAAGCCCAAAACCAAAGGCCAAAACTCAAGACCCCAAGCCAGCTGAACATGCTGCAGAGAAATCCAGACCTAATAATGAAACTAAAACGCCAAACCCGAGCCAACAGTCGACTAAAACATTAATCATTGGTGACTCTATTCTCTCTGGAATCAATCGAAAAGGACTGAATAAAAATGTGGAATGTGTCACATTGCCGGGCGCGACAGTTGATGCCACATACAGAAAAATTCAAATATATGACCTGAAACAATTCAATAATATAATTCTATATGTCGGCGGCAATGACGCTTCTCAGCATGTTGACTCTGAATTATTTGAAGAACAATATGAACAGATGTTGAAGTACGTGAAAAGGGGCAATACATCATGTAACTTATACATCTGTAATTCATGTCCTCGTGGCGATGTTGATGTAAAAGACTTCAACGAGATAATACAACGCCAATGTGACGAACATGATGCCAAACTTATTGATACACACTCTGCCTATTTTGACAATAGTGGGCAATTAAGGAGCTATTTCTATCGACCAAGAGATAATATTCATCTTTCAAGCTCCGAAACCAAGCGACTCCTTGGAACAATAAACCAACATATCCAAATAGTGGATAACTTTGAACAATGTATACACGATCGATTCATATAATATAAATCGACAACGGCATACACGCCAGAATGACTGGGACCGAGTTACAAGAAACCCTGAACAGCCACTCATGTCGGGTGGGAATCGTCATATTGGACACATGGGTGGACGGACAAACATGCGAAGAGAAGACCAGTACGGTGGACATCACAGACCAAATCAAGGGGGATCTCGGGATAGGTGTATGAAATGTGGTCTCGACAATCATAGCACCAGTGAATGTCGGTTTATAAATAAGCTGCAATGTTTTAAATGCAAGTTGATGGGACACAAAGACGCCATCTGTTGGAATGTATAGGACATTGGTGAAGGTGCCAGTACCCCTCATAACAGTATACATGTACCAAGCTCAACAATAAGTTTAACCTGTTATTCTGAGGAAACATTATTTTCTTTGTTGGGACATATTTGTGATCAGTGCAATCAATTTTCATGCTATTGTGATCAAATAGAAAATAGAAATATAATGAATACTGTTTATTTAGAAGATACTTTTACCGAGCATCAGGAAAATGAAAACAATTTGTATGAGTTATCAACACTGAATGATATCTCGATTTCTGTTAATGAACATGAAATTAATGTGTTTGAAAATTCTGTGCATGCATGTAGTAGTGATTCTTCCAGGAGTGCCCATGATATGTTAAATCTTCATTTAGAAGCGAAAGGTTTGAAAATTGGACATATTAACATTCAAGGAATGACAAACAAAATAGACCAAGTGAGGGTAATGCTAAATGAATGCAATAATGATGTTCATGTTCTAGATATTAGTGAATCAAAATTGAACAGTGTACACCCAGATCATTACTTCCATATAAATAACTTTCAATCATTCTATAGAAAGGACAGGATTATAACGAAAGAAAGACCAGCAGAAGGTGGGGGTATTCTTGTATATGTTAAGGATGGAGTGAGTTGTAAGAGGAGAGGGGATTTAGAGAATGATAGGCTTGAATGTTTATGGATAGAAATTTTCCCTAAAAATATAAAAGTAAAAGTTTTTTAGTAGGAAATATGTATAGGAATCCAAACGAGTCTGTGAAATGGAATGAAGAATTTGAAAATCATATTGAGAAAATATTACAAGAACAAAAAGAATTCTACTTTTAGGCGATTTTAACCGGGATCTGCTTAGCAAACAAATAAGCAAAGGTTGGCTCGATTTTATGGAACAATTTGGTCTCACACAGGTAGTAAATACACCAACAAGAGTAACAGACCATTCTGAGACACTCATTGATCATATTTACTGTAGTGTAAAATCAAATATTAATACAGTTAATGTTCCTAAATTAGGGTTAAGTGACCACTTTCCTATATTTATAACAACAAAATCTAATTCAGCAATACCTAAAAACACTCATTATAGTATAACATATAGATCTTTTAAGAATTTCAATGAAACAGATTTTATAACTGACCTTGAAACCGTTCCTTGGGATATAGTAAAAATGTTTGATGATACAAATGATGTAATGGACGCATGGTCAAAACTTTTCTTGGATATTGTGAACACCCATCTTCCAATGAAGCAACACCGAGTTAAACGTAAGCAACAGCCAAAGTGGCTAACACCAGACATAATGGATACAATAAAAATGAGAGACAGATTTAAATCACTCAATAATGACACACAATACAAACTACATCGCAATAAAGTAACTGAATTGATTAACAAGAGCTGTAGGAGAACAGCATAGCTCGACTACGAGGGTTGACAAAGAAGGTGGCTGCGGCCTGCATAAAAACCTTAACCAAGGTTGACTAAAAACATTAACCAAGGGAAATTAAGTAAGTAATTCAAGGTTAAATGTAGGTCAATGTCAGATATAGGTCAGGGGTTATTGATGTACATCACTAGGAGATGAAGTTTTCCAAGTATGGTTGCTGTAGGCCCAGGAGTATTCCATATACAAGCTTGAGTAAAAACCGTAACCAAGGGGAGATAACTAAGTAATCCAAGGATAAAAGTAGGTCAAGGTCAAATATAGGTCAGGGATTATTGATGTACATCACTAGGAGATGAAGTTGTCCAAGTATGGTTGATGTAGGCCCAGAAGTATTCCATATACAAGCTTGACTATAAACATTAAGCAAGTAATTCAAGGTTAAATGTAGGTGAAGGTAAAATAAAGGTCAGGGGTTATTGATGTACATCCCTATGAGAAAAAGTTATCCAATAAGTATGGTGTCTGTATGCACAATAGTATTCCATCTACAAGCTTGACTAAAAACCTTAACCATGGTTGAGTAAAAACTTTAACCAAGGGGAATTAAGTAAATAATTTAAGGTTAAATGTAGGTCAAGGTCAAATATAGGTCAGGGGTTGTTGATGTACATCACTAGGAGATGAAGTTGTCCAAGTATGGTTGGTGTAGGGCCATGAGTATTCCATCTACAAGCTTGACTAAAAACCATAACCAAAGAGAATTAAGTAAGTAATTCAAGAGGAAATGTAGGTCAAGGTCAAAAATAGATCAGGGGTTATTGATGTACATCACTATGAGAAAAGGTTGTCCAAGTATGGTGTCTGTATGCACAATAGTATTCCATCTACAAGCTTGACTAAAAACCTTAACCATGGTTGAGTAAAAACTTTAACCAAGGGGAATTAAGTAAATAATTTAAGGTTAAATGTAGGTCAAGGTCAAATATAGGTCAGGGGTTGTTGATGTACATCACTAGGAGATGAAGTTGTCCAAGTATGGTTGGTGTAGGGCCATGAGTATTCCATCTACAAGCTTGACTAAAAACTAATGTACCTACCATACATGGCTACTAAGTGGCTTATGCATGGAAGTACTTAATGTATTACATGCATGGGGTTGCTACTAATGTACATACATACTGGTGCTACTAATTGTACATTAATACATGGTGCTACTAATTACATACTCATGGTGCTACTAATATGTACATACTTACATGGTGCTACTAATGTACTATACTGCAATGTGCTACTATGTACAATACATACATTACAATGGTGCTACTAATTGTACATACATACATGGTGCTACTAATGTACTACATCACTACATAGGTGCTACTAATGTACATACATACATGGTGTTAATACTATGGTGCTACTGATGTACATACATACATGGTGCTACTAAATGTACACTACTTAAAGTACATACATGGTGCTACTATTGTACAATACATTACATGGTGCTACTAATGTACATACATACATGGTGCTTACTAATGTACATACATACATACATGGTGCTACTAATGTACTACTACATGGTGCTACTAATGTACATTACATACATACTTGGTGCTACTCAATGTACAATACATACATGGTGCTACTAATGTACATACATACATGGTGCTACTAATGTACATACATACATACATGGTGCTACTAATGTACATACATACATGGTGCTACTAATGTACATACATACATACATGGTGCTATTCATACACTGGTGTACTAGTACATACATGGTGTACTAATACTTACATCAGGGTACTAATGTCATATTACATGGTGCTACAATGTACTACATACTAATGTACTACGTACATACATACTGGTGTACTAATGTACATACATACATGGTGCTACTATGTACATCACATGTGCTATACTAATGTACATACATACATACATGGTGCTACTAATGTACATACTACATGGTGTACTAATGTACATACTACATGTACTGTACACGGTACTACAATGATACATACATACATGGTGCTACTAATGTACATACATACATGGTGCTACTAATGTACATACATACATGGTGCTACTAATGTACATACATACATGGTGCTACTAATGTACATACATACATACATGGTGCTACTAATGTACATACATGCATGGTGCTACTAATGTACATATACATACATGGACTAACGCTATATCCCTTGTTGCTTATCAGCTAGGGGATAACAACAAGTTATTAGGAATAACATTGTGGAAAATGTTCATCCTAAAGAACTTGTAATGCAGGTGAATGTATTCATACACGTGGGCCAGGTTCCATTTAAGGAATACAACCATGGGTCGTTGCGCTTAACGGGGTTGACAATACATATGGTCTGTTTAAAGTGCGTGGAGTCCAAAGAGGACTCCACGTACTTTAACCCCTTCCCTGATAGAGACGACTTTTCACGCCTCTGCAGAAGATGTCTTTTGAAAACATTGTGGGAAAAGGAGAAATTGCTTGTAACAAGCAATTTCTCCTTTTCCCACAATGTTTTCTACTCTATCAGATAATTTAACCATCATTTGACCCAGCATTTGATTCTTTTATCTTTTATTCAGATGTTTTGGATTTGGATGAGTTGAAATATCGCAAAACAGGGAAAGGGTTAACTGTTGTCAGGTTAAGGCGAAACAGTACCGTACCCATTACTAAACATTAACCCTTTCACCCCTGAGTAACTGGAATGGTTTTTGACATGTTAATTTTGCAACCAATCCAACCGTCACAAAATAATTTTCAGACTAGTCCATTTATGAAAAGGGGGTGTTTTTGTTCTTAAAAATATGAAAATTACTTGCAAAAAGTGTAGATCGTGATGAGACGGCTCGTCACGAGCCGGCTCATCTGGATCTACACTTTTTTGCCAATACCACTATACAGGCCTGTTGTGTTGAAAGGGTTAATCCACAAGATTACTAAATAAAACTAAAATATATTAAAGCAAGCAACATACCAATGTGCACGGACTAAGTGACAAAACGGACTAAGTGACAAAACGTACATGAAAGGGGTCTTTTTCGTTCTAAAAAAATATATGAAAATTACTCGGAAAAAGTGCAGATCCTGATGAAACGGCTCATTACGAGCCAGCTCATCTGGATCTACACTGTTTGCAAACACTGCTATATAGAGGTCTGTAGCGTGGAACCAGTTAAAGCAGCATCAACGTTACATCAATTAACCCTTTCACCCCTAAGTAACTGGCCATGTTGTGGCCATATACAAGGTGCATGATCACGTGGTTACACTAACAACAACAACAATTACTGAACCTTCCAGAAGCGTCTCCGATTCAAGGTACGTATTCTTTTATATTGTCCTTATTATGTAACGGATTTTGATGAAATATGGTGCATCAAAGGCGTCTTGTTAAAGGCCCTGAACTGCTCAGTATTACAAATTTCCGATTTTTTCAAACACAAAAACTGATTTAGTACACAAAACTAACATATACTGCCTAATAGATACATCTCAAGTCTTGAGATTTACATCTTAATCGCAAAGTGAAGACAACAAAAACTTGTTTTGTGTACCACTCAGTGCAAAATATCAATATTGACAAATTAATTCCCGTAACCCAACGGCTTCGGCTCGGAAGCGAGTCGATAAACTCCGGCTATCGGAATTCATCAACCGCGAATCAGGGAGTTGGGCAGTTGACCCGAGCTTCTATCGGAAAATCGATCGGACTTTGAACACGCACCTGCTGTTTGTTTATCAACAAATATTGATATTTTCATCGACTATATACAAACTCATTTTTGTACCAAAATGAATGCAAACAGTTTCAAAGTGTGTGTAAATAGAAACCTGTTGGATTTATGTGTGGGAAAACCCAATAGGAGGCCAAATTCGGCAACTTGAGCCGTATTGGGGCTTTAAGCTGCATTTGGTGGTCTTGGTATTTTGCCCCAAACATCTGTAGTTTTTGCAAAGAATCAATTTACTGACACGGAAATCGATTCTTTGCAAAAACGACATGTGCCGAAGTCCTGAGACCAGCAAATGCAGCTCATAAAGACGCGTTTGCTGAGCCATATTTCATCATTATCCGTTGCATATTAAAGAAACTATCAAATAATACTTACTTTGAAGTGGGCGCGCTTTCCACACTTTCAGCCATTGTTGTTGTTGTTCTAACCACGTGATCATGCACCTTGTACCACATATATCCTAACTATACATAGACAACCAGCTACAGTGTACAAGTATACAATTAATAGACCAGACTTATAAATAGGTTACCAAACTTGGAAAATTCATCAGTAACTTCCCTTAGAATAAGTTCTGAGGCTTCCTTTACACTAAAATATGCAGAATTTACCAGTTTTACACCTAGTACATTGCTCATTTTAACAGTTTCAACACTACATACCTGGGGCCCGTTTCACTAAACTTTGTACGACTAAAATGTTTGTAAGTGCAAAATTATGATAGTCTGTAAATTTCACATTAACATTGTTTTCTTGTAAACAATTATTGAATTTACATTTATTGAGCATAGGCTGCATATGCAGCCTATGCTCAATAAATGTAAATCCATCAATTGGTCTTTCCAGGTGATCCTAAATTTGCACTTACGAACATTTTAGTCGTACAAAGTTTAGTGAAACGGGCCCCAGTATAGTCAAGGTGTGGGATTACATGGTTTCTGAGCTCGATTTTCCGACGTGACGTAATATGTGACGTCATTTTTACAGTAGATTTTCTTTTAAAACAAACGGATGGCATATGTGTTTTATGGGTGCTCTGAAAGTTATTTACAATAACTTTTAACTTTCACAAAGAATCGAGTACGATTTATTTCTTACATTCACATGCTCAAGTTTTTATTGACATTTATGGTAACCGGTTCTTCGTCAAAATGACACAATTATGAGATTAAAGCCCCTTGTACAATAAAGGGCAGTGTGTACAGCATTTGCTGCGGTATATTTCATAAAAATATGTCATTCCACTAGAAAGATGTTAAAGGAAATCTACAGTGTATGATCCAGATGAGCCGACTCGTGATGAGCTGTCTCTTCCGGATCTGCATTTTTTGCAAGTAATTTTCCTATCTTTTTTTTTTTGAGAACAAAAACACCTCTTTTCAAAAATGGACTTGTCGGAAAATCATTTTGTGACAATTGGATTAGCCAGAAAATTGCGATATCAAAATCCATTCCAGTTACTTAAGGGAGATTAAGGGTTAACCCATTTCAGTAAAAGGATACAATCATTTTTGCTGAAAAAAAAATCATCATTTTCTTTATTTCTCCATATAAAGAAATGTTGCTACCAGTCATTTGAACCGTCTCGTCGAGACGGTTCAAACGAATTGAAATAAAGAAAATAGTGATTTTTTTCTCAAACATTTCATGCTACTATACTTGTATCCCGTCTCTAATGGGTTAAACAGAGCAATATGAAAAACCAACCTCCACCAATTATAATGCCGATGATGCCCCAGATATATTTTTTATGGAAGTTACTCAGGATTTTCCAAATTTGATGCACAACCGCCTCCGTTAATCTTGCCCAGATTATCTACATGTATTGAAAATGCCAACATGCAATCAAGCGATTTGATTGTCCGAGCCGGAGCTGTAGCACAGCTCAGGCTCAGCCATTCACGCTGCTTGATTTCAAGCACACTATTCAAGTATTTTGAAATAAAGGCTTGAATTCAAGCACAAGTATTTTGAAACTAAAAATAAATACAAATATTTGCAAGATTAGTGCAGGTGTTAGTGTAATCTACTGATAAGACAGGTAAGGGGCCTGTTTCACTAAACGGAGTACAATTAATATGTTCAGTAGCCTATTTCACCAACATTGTAAAGTATACTTTTCTAGCAAAGTATACTTTGAGGGAGTAATCATTTATTTTTCCCGAAATGTATTATATCATATAGAACTAACGACTGCATATATTTGATGATTAAAAGTATGCAGAATTATTAACTGAATTTATTACATTATCACAGCCAAAATGGCTGTGATAATGTAATAAATTCAGTATAATAAACATTAATAAATTTATCCTAAAATTGAAAATTTCTCCCTCAAAGTATACTTTGCTAGATAAGCATACTTTGAAATGTTGGTGAAATAGGCTACAGAAGTGCAAAAATTTAAATTTACAAAAACATTAGCACTGATGGCCATGGCAACGTTGGCAAATCTTTAATTCATTTTTGTTCACATTTAACATGTTTAATGACTTGTTTTTGCACGTGGAAAATGGTAGCATTAGCGAACAAAGTTAATGCAATCACCCACAAAGGTCAAGGTCACCAAAGACAAGTTCACTGGAATGACCCTGGATGGACAGCCATCAATATGAGGTAGCTATTGATGAAGTAATGATCCGACTAACAGATCAGGAGATATTCAACATTTAGATGCAACTGTTGATGCCTACTGCATTGCTTATGTTGGAATTGTGACACGTTATGCTTCACTTTTCTACTAACATGAGTGTGGTAAAATTCTTCTTAACTTCTTAACCCTTAGACCGTCGTCTTAATTTTTTTGTCGTCTGATTTTTATTTTCGATTTTCCATTTTTATCATCAAAAACATGCTTTGAAAGCACTTTAGAATAATTTACAACATGCTTTGACAGCACTTCAGAATCATTTCCATTGGAAATGATTCTGAAGCGCTGTCAAACCATGCTTTTTATTGAGAAATAAGGCAAGATATAAAAGCAACAGCAGACGAAAATTGCTGTGTGTAGCGGTCTAAGGGTTAAGATAGAACTGTTCATACAAAGATTTTTATTAATTTACTTCTCACATAAACGTGGTTAACTAACATTACATTTTGCACGTACATGTACTCATCCTTGCATGTGAACACATCCATTAAAGATTTTCAAACATAATATTATAATATTAAAGTTTGCACATACAAACTTCTTAGTCTTACACAATTAGTGAAGCAGCCCCTGGGGGCCATATCACTAAACTTTGTATGACTAAAATGTTCGTAAATGCAAATTTAGGATCGACTGGAAATTTAAATTGATGGATTTACATTTATTGAGCATAGGCTGCATATGCAGCCTATGCTCAATAAATTTAAATCCAATAATCGTTTGCAAGAAAAAATTGTTAATGTGAAATTTACAGACTATCATAATTTTTCACTTACGAACATTTTAGTCATACAAAGTTTAGTGAAGCGGCCCCTTGGTCTATACACAGCCATCTTATCTTACCAGCCTGTCGGAGCCAATGAAAGAGAGCTCCTTCTGTACCGGGGACTGACGGGGGCTGCTGTGTACAGGCTCCCTTTCGAAGGGGTCCTTTACGGGGCAGAGATCGGAGGAGAAGTTGAGTGAAGTATGGAAACAGTGTAAGGTGGTTAGGAAAGGAAGAAATAGAGAATACCACGCTCGTATCGTTTCACATGATGATTACTACCATAGTATCAGGCATGGCTAGGAAACGTGTAGGAATTCCTCGTGAAATTAACATTTATTTATTTATTTAATGGTGTTTAACAGCCTGTCTAATTTCATTTTAGGCCGAGTCAACAGGGTCGAATCCCATATTTCACCTGCAGAAACACCAAAATCAGAACTATATACCTACTATATACTATATACCTACCCATGAAATACATAGTTATACAATGTAAATAAAAGTCATATGTTCTCATCGATGATATAAACAACTTCCGGTGAAAATACGACTACTTCCGCTATCTATATTCATAACGCGCACCTGCAGTGCCGGACAGCAAATACACATTCATTACCGTATACAGTCTAAAAAACTGCTAATTTCCATGGAGCGGTATATAATAAATAGAATATTCATATTTTTGCAACGAATATGACATATATGTTCATCTTGTGGTGTGGAATGTCCAGATTTCACTCCTAACGGCACTCGTGAAATATGGACATTTCACACCACTCGATGAACATATATGTCATATTCGTTGCAAAAATATGAATATCCTCTATATATTCATGCAGCCCTGAAAGCTGACCTGGTGCCAGGTCCGCACCACACAAAGTAATAATTCCAGCACAAAAATATTTACACAATTTCCTAACATTTGATTGGTCCGTAGCAAGTCTCTGTCCAGAATTTATATCCCAGTAAACTCCCATGCCGAACAACTTTCCGTAACCGTCAGTCGCAGTTAAAATAATTCTTAAGAAAACGGAAAATAAACACATTTTCTTGATGAATTTATTTCAAATGCTGGAATTATAAGGAATGAATGGCATTTTTGTGGAATTTATCGGGGATATAAACTTGGAAAAGTCGCGGGAATACTGGACGAGGCCTTCCGGCCTTCGTCCAGTATTCCCGCGACTTTTCCAAGTTTAAAACCAGATAAATTCCACAAAAAGGCCATTCATTCCTATAATAACCAATAGGATAAAAATAAACAATCGGCGATAAAAAATTACAATTTTCGAAAAAAAAATAAAATTTTATACCCCGATAAATTCCACAAAAAGGCCATTCATTCCTATAATATGATAAGTACTAATCAAACTACTTGTTTTTGTGTAAATATGATATAACAATAATATGCATAGGAAAGACAATTAATATTATTTCTGTTCCTTTTTAAACAACAATAGTGATACAATGCCGTGTGTTTTTTATTCAGAATGACCATACTTTTCATTAAAGTCAAAATGGTTGCTCATATGAAAAGCAGGAAATGGGGAGAGGTGGTGGGATAGGCAGAGATCTAGATAAGGTGCGTATTGGCGTATTTTACACACTTATTTTAGCTGAATACACATTGATTATCAAAAGTGGGAGTACAAAATACTCACAGCAGTGTGAAAATATGCATTGATTTTCAAATTGATTAGTCAAAATACTGTAATAAAGTTGACAATTTACTTAGTTGAGCTGTAAAAAGCAAACAGTTTGCTTTTTGCAGCTCAAATAAGTGAATTTTTAAATTAGTTTTATTTTTATCATATGTTTAAGAAGGACGAAAAACAATAATACATTTGTAAAAGTAAAATATGCAATTGAGTTTGAAACCTGAGGGTATAACAGGGATTTCCCGCACTCGTGTTTTCTGTGTCCCTGACACGCAAAATTGAGCGAGGATGCGCAATGCCAACTAGTACTGCATCCCCGCGACCTGCAAAATCTCAGCGGCTCAATTTTGACATTTTCTGTATTTTTCTTCAATGCGTATAAATATCAAGTTTGAAATGGAAATATGTCATCGGTTACTGTCCACATTAATCGACGACGTGTCACATATTACCGTAAGTCCTAATCATCTGAGTGCTTTCTTATTACACAGTAGATTGATACACAAATCGTTTACATAATGTAGATCACGAGGGTAGACAGTTCGGGTTTCCCCATGTTAAATCCCCATAGACATCTTCACTCCGTGAAGATGTCTATGGGGATTTAACATGGGGAAATTTTCTGCTCAACAGAAAACCCGTTGCTATATGATCTTAGCTGTTGGTGGGATGTTAAACCCCATTCCCTTTCAACAGAAAAGCCAAAAGCACGTTTGTAAAATTAGGGACCCCCACAAATCAACAGGGGACCCTGACCACAGAAATGTTGGAGGTCCTGGGACTCTCATTTAAAAAATCCTAGGGAAAACCCTGTAGCCTATTTCACCAAAATTGCAAAGTATACTTATCTAGCAAAGTATGCTTTGAGGGAGAAATTGTCAATTTAAGGATAAATTTATTAATTTTTATTATACTGAATTTATTACATTATTACATCAAATATATGCATTCGTTAGTTCTATATTAAATAATGCATTTTGGGAAAAATAAATGATTACTCCCTCAAAGTATACTTTGCTAGATAAGTATACTTTGTAATTTTGATGAAATAGGCTACTGGTATAATATCTTGAGATACAAAATTTATCTGCAGCTCTGGATAGGCTGTGTGAAAATGAAACTCAGGATTAGTTGAACCAAATAACTTTAACCCTTTCAACACTACAGACCTCTTTAGCAGTGTTTACAACTTTACAAACAGTGTAGATCCAGGTGAGCCGGCTCATAAAGAGCTGTCTCATCAGGATCTGCACTTTTTGCAAATATTTTCATATTTTTATGAAAAAATAAAACACCCCCTTCTCATAAATGGACTTGTCTGAATATCATTTTGTAACAATTGGATTGGTACTTAAATTAACATATCACAATCCATTCCAGTTATTTAGGGTTGAAAGGGTTAATTAATATTTATGCTCCACTAATTGGAACCATCTTATTGTGGGGTGGGGGGTTAAAGGGTTAAATAAGCATGCATGACTGAAGTATAGGGAGTACCCAACAGATCTGTACCTGGCTAACCTGTTACATGCAGACTATCTGTCTATAGTGTACGTAAGTTTCTAAATATTTATTCTCTATCCTCTTCTTTTTCAAAGAAAGTATACAATGCGATATGGTTGAAAAGATAACCACAACATATACTTTTAAAGACAAATAACGAAACTGGGGACCGTTTCACTAAGCTTCGTACGACTAAAGTGCAAAATTATGATAGTCTGTAAATTTCACATTAACAATAATAAACAATTATTGGATTTACATTTATTGAGCATAGGCTGCATATGCAGCCTATGCTCAATAAATGTAAATACATAAAGTGAAATTTGCAGACAATCTTAAATTTGCACTTACGAACATTTTAGTCGTACAAAGTTTAGTTTCTGATTTTCCATGAGCTCAATCGTGTATCCTCAGAATGGTATGCCTTGGGTCTTTCGATGAAAAAAAATAATATTGTTCATAATGAATGTGACCACTAGTTGAACTGTCTCATAGAGACACAGATGCAAGGGCGGATTCACGTAGGGGAAAACCCGGTGCGTGCCCCTCCCCCAAAATTCTGCGTGTAAAGATATGTTTGCTCTAAAATACGCCAGAATGCAGCAAAATGGGGTGTAGATATCAAAAATATTCCGGATGGCATACCGCCGCACCCACCTAGCAGTCTCGGTCGACGAACAAACAGTGCTAGTTCGAAAATATAGTAAACTATTTCAATTAAGAAGTCCCGCCCCCCACCCCCACCTGAAATCCTGGATCCGCCCCTGAGATGGAATGAGTGGTCGCAACATAGAGTGGAACATCTCTAAACCGGACAGGCATTATCGTTACAGATGACAATGAACCACTTAGCATTGCGGATTTAGAGACTACTTGCAGGTCCGGTTTAGAGAGGTTCTACTGTCTATGTGACTGGGGAAATAGAGCTTATGGGTTTTGCGAACTGTGTAGATCCAGATTAATTTGTGCATTTGCACAGTCTGGTCAGGATCTGCATGGTTCACCATTCCGTTAATAAAACACCTGTCAAGCTTCTAACAAGCAATATAGATTGTTATCAGGCTACAGGAGTGTGCTATTTTGATCAGGAGTTACACTGGTCACAAATCATGTTAGCCCCATTTCTCCAGTCACAGCCACATATACATGTAATATATTTTTGTTAAGAACTAAAATTAATAGAAACAAATATGTTTCAGAGCTCCAGCTACGGCGCGTAATATGATCGTCATCGGGGGAAATTTTTGTTATTTCTTCACAAAAATCGTAAGTTGTGAGTGCTTTAGAATTGTCTCAATGAGCCAACTCTAAACAACTCCCACCTTGCCATTTTGGTGAAGAAATAAGAAAAAAATACAGGAAAATTTGGCCAAATTACGCACCTTAACTGGAGCTCTGATATTTAAAAAATTCCCATAGGACTCAAATCAACTGGGTGAATAAACGGGCCACTGGCTGAAACAAAACCTTTACGACATTTGTGTGACCCGTGTAGATCCTGATACATGTACTCAAAGCATCAATAGATCAAATATATTTTCATGGTCGTGAACAATGCTAGTTTGAATGAATCGTGACCAGCATAGACCCAGATCAGCCTGCACAGCTGTGCAGGCTGATCTGGGGCTATGCTGATCGCATACGAGACATGCTCTGTGATGTTGTACCCAAGAACATGTGCAATCTTTCCTGGATGAAATAAATTTATAGAAACTTTGATCTTTTCTGTAAATGACGTTGAACATAACAAAATTTTCAGTGATGTTCAATTTGCCATGAATATTTCATCAACTTTGGATTTCATTTACGGAAAATATCACAATTTTTTTTAATATTTTCATGAGATATCGCACATATTCTTAGGTACAAAATCATACGGCTTGTCTCACATGTCGTAAGGGCCCTATTTCTAAGCCAGGGGCCCAAATATGGTCAAGTTTAGTGAGTGCTGGGATATATACAAGGGGAGATAATACCTGATAGCGGCTAACAACAACATTCTGTGTTGTTTCCCCTTGTGCAAGGGTGAGAGGACTGACGTCATTAAAGTATGGAGAAGCTAAAATATTCTGTAATAAACATGTACACAAATCGGGTAACTGATATGTACAATTATTGATTTAATGGTGATTAACGGCCAATCAACAGCTAAGGTCATTGATATCATCGTCTGATGACCCAAACAAATATTTTTGACTTGAACTCGAGTTTGATTTCGAAAAAATACAATATTATCTATAAAATAGAGTGAGTGAGTGAATGAATAGGGTTTAACGTACGCTTTTCTTACATAGAGGTACAAGCCTCAGGGAGTCTACACGCAGACGGGTCAACGGGGTCGTGTCCCGTATCCACCTGTCCAAGGGGGGTAAAACCCAACTTCAGAACTCAATATTTACAATCAAAATATATATTCAGTCCTGAAATTAGAACAACCTGATCTGGTGCCAGGCCCTCGCCACACCAGCATCATTTATCCCATCCCCTAACAGTAATAGGATTAGCGCTAATCTTACTTTTATATATGGGGCATAGCCTGACTCAACTCTCACATACAAGAAAGCCAAAAATGTACATGAGGGCCAAATCCGGTATAGTGGGTTCCGGAAAGTATGAACACAATCGTTAAGCCAGTTTAGTCGCCTTTTACGACAAGCAATGGCTACTGCAGCACTATTCTCAGGATCAGTTGATCTCGCCCCGGTGCCTGCACGGGGCCTATAAATGAGGAATGCATTTTGTTGGGTTCATTTTCGATATAACTTATGCAAAATATCATGGATAGAACCCAATACGTGGCTGTGACTGGAGAAATGGGGTTTATAGGTTGTGCGACCAGTGTAGCCCCAGATCAGCATGTGCACCGACATAGTCTGATCATGGTCTACACTGTTCACCATTCCACCACTTGTCATTATCATGCTGTTCAGGCTACATGAGTGTGCTATTTGATCAGGAGCTACACTGATCACAAAACCCATAAGCCCCATTTCTACAGTCACAGCCGCATATCAGCAGTAATTCCAGTAGCTAATTTCACCAAAATTTCAAAATATACTTTATCTTGCTAAGTACACTTTGAGGGAGAAATGTTCAATTTAAGGATAAATTTATTAATTTTTATTATATTGAATTTATTACATTATCACAGCCAATTTGCCTGAAAGTATACTTAGCTAGATAAATATGCTTAGACATTTTGGTGAAATAGAGTGAACTGGGTCTATGGTGTAAACATGTTACTGGCATACATGGAAACTAATAAAAACTACAAACAACAAACAAACACCGAACAGCACATAATCAATTGAGGATAGGTGTGCATTTTGAAATGTCACCGAGGCCATGAATCAAACTTGGTTTTGTATGTTGGTAGAAAGTATTCAAGGTAGTAAAGTATACTTTGCAATGTTGATGAAATCGGCTACTGTAGCATATTTCACCAAAGTTGCAAAGTATACTTATCTTGCTAAGCAGGGCTTCTAAAATTTCAGAATGCTTAGCAATGCTAAGTACACTTTGAGGTAGACATTTTCAAGTTAAGGATGAATGTATTAATTTGTATTCAGTATACTGAATTTATTACATTATCACAGCCAGTTTGGCTGTGATAATGTAATAAATTCAGTATAATAATTATGCATACTTTTAATCATCAACTATATGTAGTCGATAGTTCTATATGAAATAATCCATTTTGGGAAAAATAAATGATTATTCCTCAAAGTAAGCTTTGCTAGATAAGTATGCTTAGAAATTTTTGTGAAATCGGCTACTGGTGTCTCAATAACATTAATTAACCCATTAAAAAAAAAACAACTGTTTAATCATAATAGGTAGGGACTTTAAACTTGGTGTGTGCCTTCCTTATGGTGTGTGGATGCACAAAATGAATTTTTATACGACCCCCCCCCCCCCCACCCCCATGGTCATGGATATGGATTATCTATCCCTTTTTGACTTAGAATTTTTCAATTTAGGCTTGCAAGACATGTATGAAGTAAAACATTTTAACTGCAATATGTAGGAACTTAATACATGGTGTGTGCATTCCTTATTGTGTGTAGATGCACAAAGTGAATTTCAATTTTTAATTTATCCCCGGTCATGGATTATCTCCCCTTTTTCGACTTGGAATTTCCCAATTTGGCTTGTAGCCTTTTAAGTAAAACTTTTTAACCGTAATAGGCAGGGACTTGAACTTGGTGTGTGCCTTCCTTATGGTGTGTAGAAGCGCAAAGTGAATTTTGACTTTTTATTTCACCCCCTGTCATGGATTATGTCCCTCTTTTCGACTTAGAATTTTTAAAATTTGTCTTGTAAGACATGTAAGAAGTAAAACAATTTAACCGTAATATGTAGGAACTTAATACATGGTGTGTGTATTCCTTATGGTATGTAGATGCACAAAGTGAATTTCAATTTTTTATTTGATCCCCGGTCATGGATTATCTCCCCCTTTTCGACTTAGAATTTCCCAATTTTGCCTTGAAGATCGAAGTAAAACTTTGGGATTTGAAACATGATGTGTGCCTTCCTTATGGTATGTAGATGCGCAAAGTAAATTTTGATTTTGTTTCGACCACCGGGTGATGGATTATCTCCCCCTTTTCGACTTAGAATTTTCAAATTTTGGCTTGTAAGAAGTAAAACTTTTTAACGTAATAGGTAGAGATTTGAAACTTGGTGTGTGCATTCCTTATGGTGAGTACATGCGCAAAGTATATTGCGATGGCGTGCCATCGACTGTACTATAGTTAACACTTAAAATCCTGAATTAACTCTTTGCATGCTAGCGGTGAAAATATCCGCCAAACGAATTAGAAGTATATGTTTTATTTCTCTCAGTAAATATGTCTTGAAATTTCATTAGAATTGAGTCCTCATGACTCAATTCTAATGAAATTCCAAGACATATTCATGATACTTGCGGTGAGAAATACAAGAAAATATGATGATTTTTTGTCCGCTAGTTTTGAACTATTTATAGCCCACAAATTACTCAGCATGCAAAGAGTTAAATTTTTGGCATAGTACAGAAGTTAGCATCGACGGATCCATTTCCAGAGATTGCATGCATGAAAGAAGAATTACCCTTTCGACCCTAAATAACTGGAATGGACTGTGATATGTTAATTGACTGACCAATCCAATGGTCACAAAATGAAACTAGTTGATACTCTAAAAATAATATGCTAATTACTTGCAGAAATTGCAGATCCTGATGAGATGGCTCGTGATGAGCTGGATCATCATGATCTATACAGTTTGCTTTAAAGGTGTGTAGTGTTGAATTTTCTTCCAGTGACACATGATACCTACCCTGTAGATTACTGTAGTCTCAATGGGCACTAATGACGGAGGCTGTACCTGGGGTCTAGGTGGGGGGGGAGTGGGCGACAGGTCCGCAGACAGCATCTCCTTGAAATGAGGCCCGGCCTTGGGTTTGTGGATACTGTCGAACCGCCCACCGATACGACCCATCTTCGTTATATGCTCGAACATCCCCGCATTGATCTAAAAACCGAGTTTGTAACATGTTACCCAATGTTCATGACCGCTATAAGAGTCATTATCTGATATATATTTCTATCCAGTGTATTGCCGAAAAAATTGTTGACAGAAAATTATAAATATTTTGTTAATACTTAACAGAAGTATATGTTGTTACCACTCATTTGGACCGTCTCGTCGAGACGGTTCAAATGAATGGCGACAACATGTATTTTTGAGACAGAAATAAAGAAGATCACGGAAAAAAAAACTCAAATAAACTACATACTACTGAACAGTCATTGAATCTGGCCTAAAATTGGCTAATATCAAACGGTGAATACCTTCATCAGTTCGTTTGTTTGTTTGTTGTGGTTTAATGGCCTATCAACAGCTAAGGTCATTTAAGGCCGGGTCAATGGATTTAGTACTAAATCCCATATATTACCTGTACAAGTACATGCTCAAGTAAATGTACATGTACAAATGGGGGGAAAATCCCAATATCCCAAAATCAGAACTGAATATTTACAATAACAAAACTGTATATTCAGCCCTGAAATCATAATAATCCTGATCTGATGCCAGGTCTCGCCACACCAGAATCACTTAGCCCCTCCCAAAAGCAGTAGGATCAGTAATATTCTTACTACTTTTATAATGGGCAATAACCCAATTCAACTCCCAGGTAACTAAAGAGCCAGATAATTAGAACTATCACAGGAGTGATCATAATACCCCCACAAAGAGTTGGACTTACAAATAGCTTAACATTAGAAGAGTTTTATAGGTTTGAATAAAAATTTCATGATCATTATTTAATGCTGGCCTTAGAGATGTGTGACATTGACCTTTTACCTGCGTACGTGGTCAATGAAAATGAGATAATCTGAAAACATTTGAAAATTCATTCATCAGTTATAGAGGATCTTACACGAGTAATGGATTAATATGATTTTGATTAAAAACTCTGTGCCGAGTGTGTCAAGAACGCAATGAATCAATTTAATAACAAGAAACGAGGCAAAGTCACGAAGGCCAGGTTTTTTCCAAGTGAAGCAGTTGGAAGCAGTTGCAGAGATATAGTACACAAAAAAACTTTAACAAAACAATTCAAAGTAATTTGACATTGGGCACACGGGCCGCACGGTTGGGGGTTAGAATGAAAATATGGATGATGATAAACACCCATGTGAAGTTTCAAGGTAATGGGCGAAGCAGTTGCAGAGATATAGTATAATGAAAAACTTTTAACCAAAAAACTTTAACCAGACGTACGTTAAAAAGTTAATGTTGAAAATGGCTAAGTCAATTACGTAGAAATAATAGGTGAAGGTAAAAACAAGAAACGAGGCAAAGCCACGAAGGCCAGGTTTTTTTCCAAGCATAGACACTAAAAAAAGAGATATAGTAGATGGAAAAACTTTAACCGGACACATGGACGGATGGACGTATGCCAAAATGCCGACTATATCGCGCTTTCCGCAAGCGGGCGCGACAATGATGATAAACACCCATGTGAAGTATCAAGGTAATGGGTGAAGCAGTTGCAGAGATATAGTAAACAAACGAGGCAAAGCCACGAAGGCCAGGTTTTTTCCAAGCATGGACACTTGGATAACATAATTATACCCATTTTTTGTAGACTTGATGGCCGTGGCCTGCATGTCGCGCCTTGGGGCGAGGCATGGACACTACAAAAATAGATATAGTAGATGGAAAAACTTTAACGAAAAAACTTTAACCGGACACAAGGACGGACGGACGTATGCCAAAATGCCGACGATATCGCGCTTTCCGCAAGCGGGTGTGACAATGATGATAAACACCCATGTGAAGTATCAAGGTAATGGGTGAAGCAGTTGCAGAGATATAGTACACGAAAAAACTTTAACAAATAAATTCAAAGTAATTTGACCTTGACATTGCGCACAGGGGCCGCACGGTTGGGGGTTAGAATGAAAATATGGACGATGATAAACACCCATGTGAAGTTTCAAGGTAATGGGCGAAGCAGTTGCAGAGATATAGTATAACAAAAAAGTTTAACCAAAAAATTTAACCAGACGTACGTTAAAAAGTTAACGTTGAAAGTCAATTACGTAGAAATAATAGGTGAAGGTAAAAAAATGGTCACATGTTGGATATTGTATGTGGTAGGCACCCCTTGGTAATGAAGCTGTGAAAGTTTGGTGGTCCTAGGTGTACAGTACCAAAGAAATGGACTTAAACACAAACTTAACATTTGTACGCGAAAACTTAACATTGATGGCTATGTCGACTGCAACTGGAAAAAATGGGTCCAAGTTAAAAAAAACAAGTAACATGTTGGATAGTTGTATGTAGGCACCCCTGGTATGAAGCCTGAGTTTGGTGGTCCTAGGTGGTACAGAACCAAAGAAATGGACTTAAACACGAAAACTTAACATTGTAAACGCGAAAACTTAACATTGAAAATGGCTATGTCGACTGCGCGAAAAAAATGGGTCAAGTTAAAAAAAATGTAACATGTTGGATAGTGATATGTGGTGGGCACCCCTTGATTATGAAGCTGTGAAAGTTTGGTGTTCCTAGGTGGTAAAGTAACAAAGAAATGGACTCAAACACGAAAACTTAACATTGATTGTGGACGCTGCCCGCCGCCCGCCCGCCCGCACAGCTTTCACCAATCCAATAGCCTGGATTTTTTTTAAAAAAACCTGGATAAAAATAATATGAAGCCATTACCAATGTAATATTCTATTTATTATATAAAGTTCAGTAAATGTGTATTTTTTGTTGAACAGTTTCTATTTGTAGTAGTGAGTCGATGCCATCGCCAAATTACAAGTTCAGATTAGTACGGATATTTAATGAGGGTGATTTGGCCATGTTATTCAACTAGATGGCCGCGGCCTGCATGTCAAGGTAATGGACAAAGCAGTTGCAGAGATATAGTATAACAAAAAACTTTAACCAAAAAACTTAACCAAAAAACTTAACCAAAAACTTTAACCAAAAAACTTAACCAAAAACTTTAACCAAAAAACTTAACCAAAAAACTTAACCAAAAACTTTAACCAAAAAACTTAACCAAAAACTTAACCAAAAACTTTAACCACAAAACTTAACCAAAAAACTTAACCAAAAACTTTAACCAAAGAACTTAACCAAAAACTATTTGACCTTGACATTGGGCACAGGGGCTGCACGGGAGGGGGTAGAATGAAAATATAGATGATGATAAACACCCATATGAAGTTTCAAGGTAATGGGCAAAGCAGTTGCAGAGATATAGTATAACGAAAAACTTTAACCAAAAAACTTAACCAAAAAACTTAACCAAAAAACTTAACCAAAAACCTTAACCAAAAACTTTAACCAAAAAACTTAACCAAAAACTTCAAAGTAATTTGACCTTGACATTGGGCACAGGGGCCGCACGGAAGGGGGTAGAATGAAAATATAGATGATGATAAACACCCATGTGAAGTTTCAAGGTAATGGGCAAAGCAGTTGCAGAGATATAGTATAACGAAAAACATTAACCAAAAAACTTAACCAAAAACCTTAACCAAAAACTTTAACCAAAAAACTTAACCAAAAAACATAACCAAAAACTTTAACCAAAGAACTTAATCAAAAACATCAAAGTAATTTGACCTTGACATTGGGCACAGGGACAGGAGGGGGTAGAATGAAAATATAGATGATGATAAACACCCATATGAAGTTTCAAGGTAATGGGCAAAGCAGTTTCAGAGATGTAGTATAACGAAAAACTTTAACCAAAAAACTTAACCAAAAACTTAACCAAAAACTTTAACCAAAAAACTTAACCAAAAACTTCAAAGTAATTTGACCTTGACATTGGGCACAGGGGCCGCACGGGAGGGGGGTAGAATGAAAGTATAGATGATGATAAACACCCATGTGAAGTTTCAAGGTAATGGGCAAAGCAGTTGCAGAGATATAGTATAACGAAAAACTTTAACCAAAAACTTTAACCAAAAAACTTAACCAAAAAACTTAACCAAAAAACTTAACCAAAAACTTTAACCAAAAAACTTAACCAAAATCTTCAAAGTAATTTGACCTTGACATTGGGCACAGGGGAGCAACGGGAGGGGGTAGAATGAAAATATATAGGAGAATAAACACCAATGTGAAGTTTCAAGGTAATGGGCAAAGCAGTTGCAGAGATATAGTATAACGAAAAACTTTAACCAAAAACTTTAACCAAAAAACTTAACCAAAAAACTTAACCAAAAACTTTAACCAAAAACTTTAACCAAAGAACTTAACCAAAAACTTTAACCAAAAAACTTAACCAAACAACTTAACCGAAAAACTTAACCAAAAACTTTAACCAAAGAACTTAACCAAAAACTTTAACCAAAAAACTTAACCAAACAACTTAACCAAAAACTTTAACCGGACACACGTACGTACATACGTACGCCGAACGGCCGACTATATCGCGCTTTCCGTAAGCGGGCGCGACAATAATATATTAGGATATAGAATGAAACTAGAAATGGATGCTTGTCGACAAGCGCATGTGTATCCCCCTCCCCAGATACACAAGTAGTTTGAAAAAAGGGTGTTCGAGTTATGCTCCGGAGACAAAATCAGTGACGGAAAAACAAAGGGAGATAACTAAAGAATTAGTGATGCAAGAGTTGTCATTCTTGCGGGACACACCTTTAGGGTCGTGGTCTATGCATGTGTGAAGTTTCATGAAAATATTCCAAAGGGTGTTCGAGTTATGCTCCAGACACGAAATCAGTGCACGAAACAACAAAGGGAGATAACTAAGAAATTAACGACGCAAGAGTTGTCATTCTTACGTGCGACACACCTTTGGGTCGTCTTCTATGCATGTGTGAAGTTTAATAAACTAGAAAATGTGTTCATAGAACACGGATGTCCCACATATCGCTTTGATAATAAATGAGGCCAAATTGCAAGTCAAAATTTTCTTTTACCTGAGCGTTAAAGTTTTTGAAGCACCAAGTATGTGATCTTCACCCTGGGCTTGGCGGGGGCAGGACAAACGTGGATTTGGCACAGGGCGGTAGAGGACCATTAGAGCAATGCATATATGAAATATGAAGCTGATCCGTGAAAGAAAACAGAAATTATAAGATATTTACCTGAGCGTTAAAGTTTTTGAAGCACTAAGTATATGATGTTAACCCTGGGCTTGGCGGGGGCGGGACGAACGTGGATTTGGCACAGGGCAGTAGAGGACCATTAGAGCAACGCATATATGAAATATGAAGTTGATCCGTGAATGGAAAGAAAAATTATAAGATATTTACCTGAGCATTAAAGTTTTTGAAGCACCAAGTATGTGACCTTGACCCTGGGATTGGCGGGGGCAGGACGAACGTGGATTTGGCACAGGGCGGTAGAGGACCATTAGAGCAATGCGTATATGAAATATGAAGATGATCCATGAAAGAAAACAGAAATTATAAGATATTTACCCGAGCGTTAAAGTTTTTGAAGCACTAAGTATGTGACCTTGACCCTGGGCTTGGCGGGGGCAGGACGAACGTGGATTTGGCACAGGGCGGTAGACGACCATTAGAGCAACGCGTATATGAAATATGAAGTTGATCCGTGAATGGAAATAAAAATTATAAGATATTTACCTGAGCGTTAAAGTTTTTGAAGCACCAAGTATGTGACCTTGACCCTGGGATTGGTGGGGCAGGACGAACGTGGATTTGGCACAGGGCGGTAGAGGACCATTAGAGCAATGCGTATGATGATAGAAGATGATCCATGATCCATGAAAGAAAACAGAAAGTATAAGATATTTACCCAAGCGTTAATGTTTTTGAAGCACTAAGTATGTGACCTTGACCCTGGGCTTGACGGGGGCAGAACGAACGTGGATTTGGCACAGGGCGGTAGAGGACCATTAGAGCAATGCGTATATGCGTGTTCGAGTTATGCTTTGAATACAAAATCAGAGCACGAACAACAAAGGGAGATAAGTAAACAAGAATTCCGCGGAATCAGATGCCTCGCCTTGTCCGCCTTGACCTCGAGCCTGGGCCCGAAAGCAATTTTCACTGGCCCGAACATATTATACAATTATTGACTAGTGAACCATAGAATATCAGATTATATTCTATGGCTCACTAGTCAATAATTGTTTTATTATATGATAATAGTCTGTATATAGC